>OY735236.1:6737146-6759646 GCA_963457665.1 Thysanoteuthis rhombus | reverse complement strand
TCTAGACTTGAGTGAATATTGTAATTTTTAGCCCTCTAGCTACCTTGGTGCTACCTGCGCAAGTAACACATACTCGCATATATACATAGATGCCTGCATTGCCAGACAGCCAGACCAATTAGAAAACTGAAGAAACCTACGCTGGCAATATTGGTGACAGTTTTAGTTGACTGTTTCTAATAAGTTAAAATCTTATTACAGTGCTGTATCACTAACATGAAAAAAAGATAATTTATTAATACAACTGTTCAGAAATAAATTGATTTATATCCAGCTGTGTTTACATAGAAACAATTTCCCAGCAAATAACATGTTTTTGTTAAATCTCCAGCGATTTAATTCTGACTATATACTCGTATGTTATAACTTTGACGGATGACAATGACCAGACTAAAGAAGAATGACGTCATGTACTAATAACAGTTACCCAGTGACGTACACAAGAAACTGATGACGAATTCGGTGAAACTACTAAATTCAGACTCGAGTTAACTTTCTCGGCTAAAATTAACTCATCCCATTTACCTTAACTACTGCTGATGGACTTGAAATGATACGTAGTTTTGGAAGAATATTGAATGGAGGAATGAATTCTATTTTGTGTACCTTTTAGATTTTAATGAAGTAACGGAGTTTGACCTTAGCGCAGCTGAGCTTGCTGGCATTCATTATTGAATTACGCCAGTTCGATTTTGTTTCAGTATTTGTTTCAACTAGGCACACATTCTTTTGGGCATACCAATATACATATATATATATATATGTGTGTGTGTGTGCGTGTTCATATATATATATATATATATATATATGTATTATTGTGTCATCCACAGACAGCTGTTGATGTATTACATTTCTTCAGTGTGGCTATAGACTTTATCCCATCCAGTACCGCGAGTCAGTATTGAAACCCTCACATCGGATCCTACCTCTGGACTACGGAACTGGGTGATCAGTAAGGCTGAATTTAAGCGATATATTCATTTTACGCAGAAACTCCTCATCCACCAGAGTGCTCTATTCCTATGGAAGAGCATTGTATATATATATATATACAATGCTTTTCCATAATATATATATATATATATATATATATATATATATATATAAATTATGAATTGCGTAATATTATATAGAGACTTATCTGAGATGACTTCCCGTCGTTATACGGTTGATATATCACTCAATCTAGACAACGTAAATAGAATAAAGAATTGAAAAAAAAATGGGTTGCAGGTTTGATTCCTGCAGCAGCCCCATTTTTTATTTCAAAATTAGATAGCTGCACTGTCTCAAGATCTAAGAGTCACAGTCGGCTATACTGCTCCGATAATCCTTCAGAGGAACGGTAGAGCCCTATAGCTAACTCGAGCATATATCAGTGGGATGCTGTCGGCCGGTGGTTGGACCACAGGTCAGCCTTACTATCGGAAAACCCCAATAAAGTAGCGACAGACATCCATAGCTAGCACGCTTCTGCAAAGAGAAAGACACTCCTGTCAAACGTACCACCTTGGAGTCCTGTTCCTCGGTGGACAATAGGAAACAAGCCTTTGTTTTAAAGATGGGGTTGGCCCTTGACAGGCTGGTTTCACCTCGAAATTCCAATATTCAGGTTGGAAATTTATCCAACGAACTGGCCCTGCCATTTATGATATAAGTGTTATGGGAAATCATCTGTACAATCTTCAGCCATGAAGCCAAGTCTTTCATTCGTTCATGCAATAAAACTAATTAGTATTGGCTCTAATTTATGGAAGTATGGGTAAGGATTTAAATATACATATGAATGAATGGCTTGGCATTGCGAACAAAGATTGTAGGGAGAGATTTCAACCGCAGTAAGACTATAAGCAGCGGGGCCTGTAGGCAGAATAACCCCCTGGCCCGAACAATAGAGTTCTGAGGTGGAACCAGCCTACCCATACTAGCCCTACTTTCGAACCAAAGGTTAGCATCCTATGGGCTACAGATAGAAACAGGATTCCAAGGTTCTGGGTGTAACAGTGTGTCTATCACCCCTTTGAGGGAGTACTCTGATAGTAACGCTGACCTGTGCTTGGACCAGAGGACATGAACAATCGGTAGTAGGTAGATGCCTAGCTGGCAGCACAATTTCGCCGTCCCTTGAGAGAAAAAATTGGGACAGTACAGCTGTCAGCCACTTTAAGCGCAGATCCCCCGGATAGTACAGCTCTCCATATTTTTTAAGCACAGATACTCTAGAGAGTACGACAGTCTGCAACTTTCAACAAAGATTTCCGATGCTCCTGTAGACGTGCATTGACTGTAGGGTGGCAACCTGACAGGGTAGCAGCCTGGATCTCTGGTTCAATCCATACACTGTGACCAAGGGGAAAGGGTTTGGATCCAACTTATTAGGTTCCAACTTAGTATAAGTCCAAACTCCCACTCCCTACAAAACCTTCTCTGCTGGGCTATTGTTCATTCTTTTACAGGGCAGGGTAGGTATTTAGCTTTAGTTTCGATTTGATGTAGTTTTGTATTTATTTTGTTCTCGTTTTCTGTGTTGTTTGAAGAATTAATCTAAAATGATACCGGGTTTAACCAAACAAAGAGAAGAGCATTTGTCTCATGGGGTGGGGTCGCTGTCCCAGCATTACCGATGGATATAATAGAAAAATGAGAGGCAACAAAAGCAGTTATGGTTAGTCACCCAATTGGAACTTTCACGTGACCAAAATCTCTTGGCTGCAGTGTGTGTGTGTGGGGGGATCAGTTGAAACATTGGAAAAGGGTGATCAATCAACAGATTACTCTTTGCCTTTTGTTGGACAGAAATCACAAAAAATTGAAAGAAAAACTTTAAAAAAGCAGATGCAAAAGAGACCATAAACTTTCATTTCAAATCTGAACCCCAGTAAAAATATTTGAGGGTGGGGGTAAAGGGATGTGTGTTTTAAATTTAAGAAGGAATAAATGTGTACATATTCAGCCCTTTAGCTCCATTGGAACACCTGTATCCGAGCTGATTCCTAATATATTTATTGGTTTTACTCTGACTACACCAGCGAGGCAGTTGAAAGTTGAGACACCCAGTCGACTTCCGATTCTCCTCACTCTGGTTTAGAATCAGAACAGTCCGTCTCCTAAGTTGGCTAGAGTGCCCAGTGTTCCCTTCCTGGTTACCTGCCCATAGCTGACAGGAAAAGAGATGGATTTAGGACTTTCCAAGGGACATTTGTTCACAGTTAAAACAAACTCAGTCGGTTAGGCTACCCACACTTTCACAGCACTGGGAACGAAAGTGGGAATTCTCATGAAGAGATTCGAAAGCTGAGTGAGACGAAATATATCACAGGGCGGTAGAGGCCAGTCGGAATGCTGATGAGAATGCGCGAAATTTGAGAATTTTTGATGTCCCTTGACTCTCTGCAATAGCCACCCAATATCACTGCTGTGAATAATAACAATATACCCTGGTTCCTTTGTTCAAACCAGACTAGCAATTGATTACAATGCTGGATTCCGCCAAACAAAAGTAGCGTTGGCTACTGACACCGCATTTTCAAGAGCCCTGCGTTAAAGGCTTGACGCTACCAGTTCCGATTACAATAAGACTATTATCACTCACAGAAAAAAAATGGATGTTTAGGATCAACCATTTCAGAATCAAAATTTGAGGTCATTTAAAAAAAATCAATTGAAGAATAAATATAATTAGAACAAATTCTATCAATGTCATCACTGGCGTTTTCCACTGGGAAATATGTAAGATAACGTAAAAACGTCTACATTCAGGAAATCTAGATGTTATTATAAAACGACGTCGGGGTGAGGCCTCAAATAGGTAAATAAAGCTTTATTCCCTAAAATCAAAGAAAAAAAAATCAGAACGAGTCAATACTGATGCTAATTTCAAGTCAGTAGACAAAAGGTCAAGGCCTGGAATGCTGGAGAACACGGACAAACAAACACATAAAAACAAGCACATATACAGATTGATAGAACCCGTTACCACCCTTGTTGGTTCCGGTTATTCGACCATTATGAAATGTCAGACACATTTGTCGTTTCATCTGGCTGTGTAACAAATAGAAAACATTGATTTCTATGCAAGTGAAAATGTGTATTGATATCAATGTGTATTTACTCTAATTGTGACTTCTTTATAACATATAATAAAGGCCCTGCTCAAGCCTGATTAACAAAACTGTAAACTCTGAATTCCTGCAAATCTCCTTTGTTTCGAAATTTCATCTGTAATTTATGTAACTTGCGGGTGTAAGTAGGGCGTGTGATTAGTAGCACAGAGAATAGGATTGGTAATCGACATATTGCGCTTGTTCCCTACCAACTCCATTTGGAAAGGCGTATACCTATCTCTCCAAAGCCTGTTAGTTTCAACTTTGTATAAGTCCAAACTTTTACTCACAACAAATTTTATATAGCCAATAATACGTCATTCATGGACCAGCATTACAGGATGAAGCCCATCATCCCGGTCGTCTTACTTGGAGAAAGGAAGTCTATATCCCTTTGACTGGTTTGGCACGCCAGAAGTGAATTGTGGTGGATTGATCACATAAAATAAAGGGGAAATGGAAAGGACGGACGGAAGTGAGGCAACCGTCGCCTCAACTCGACTTACGTAAGTGGGAGATAAAGAAATGATCTCTTAAAATAGTTCTATTTTTCATTTTTTTTTCTTTGAATTTATTATCATAACTTTTTCGAAACCACTAACCAAAATTGTCACCATATCTACTAAACTATCAAAATATGTTTATTCAGTTTTCATATTTGTACAGCTGGTTGGATATATATATATATATATATATATATATATATATATATATATATATATATATATATATATATATAAGATTGTATAAATGTACACGCCGAATCAATGGAGCTGAAACTCTTTATAATGTCAATGGAGAACTCTTTTTCTGTTTTTATACCTCCTGCCAATTTTTCAACATAACTGGATCCGACCGACAGACCGATCGGAAAGAGTCCAATTGAGATGCTTGGACTCGTTTGAAAAGTGGAGGACCGCAGTACCTCCCACTGTCGAAAGACAAGGAGCCTGGAGAAGAAAATGAATTCATAGCATCATTATTCAGTCATTTGATACCGTCAACCAAATTGTCATCAAAACTGTTAAAATGGATTCTTTAGTTTTAAGGTTGGTCCAGCTGACTATATCATGCATACAGGTCGCACCAATGGGACTAGAGGCCACATTCAACTCTCACTCATTATTATGTCAACAAAAAATGGTTTCTTTTTTTGCCCCTCTAATAAGTTTTTAGTGGTTCAATTTGAAGAGTGAATTTATGCTAAATTTATGCTAAATTTGTGTCGGCTTTTTTTTAAAATTCAGAATTGACCAACAAAATCTTAGAGAAGTAACTCATTTATTGATCATTCCCTTTTCCATTTTTTAATTGATCAGCCCTAACACGATATGCTTTGAAAAGACGTTGGTCACTTGACAGACTGTATTGAGTGAGCGAACACTTATGTTCTTAGTTCATTTCTATGACTTTGAGATTATTTGGTAGGCAACAATGGGGAAACACCACCAAAATTCACAGATAATACGAGAGCTTTTTTTCTTTTACAATAACAATGCCCGAATCTTGATGGTATTTTTTAGATTATTTTAGATGTAAAATCTATTTTCCTTTGGACAATTTTGGATAAAAGATCTATTTTCGGATAATTTTAGGTAAAAATCAATTATTAAAGATAATTTGAGATAAAAGATCTTTTTTTCAGATAATTTTGCATAAAAGATCTCAAAATAGATCTTTTATCTAAAATGTAAACACTTTTAATAAAAAGATCTCTTTTCAGATAGTTTTAGATAAAAGATCTTTTTTAAAGATAATTTTATTTATAATTTATAAATTTTTTCCAGATGATTTCCGGTAAAACATCTTTTTTTCCCCAGATAATTTTAGATAAAACATCTATTTTCAAATGATCATTTCAGATGAAATATTATTTTTTCAGATAAATTTAGATAAAATATCTTTTTTTAGATATTTTTTAATAATTAGTTCTGGTACAAGCGCGGGCTCCGGTGTTTCATTTATGCAAGGTACGGGTATATCAATATATATTTCTATGTGTCTAAGTGAGAGCTTTAAAGATATCTAAAATCACTACATATAGATTTTGAAAAACACTATCAATAATTTCTATCGATTTTCCAGAGAAAACGGTATTATATTTCTAAAAATCCATTTATTAATGCCCAAAATAATGTTTTCAAGTGTGAATCTTGAGCCACATGAATTGGAGAATGTCACGCACCACTGAAGCCTTAAGAGTTTGTCAGTGATAAGATGCAAATAAAAAAAAAGAGGTGGGATCCAGTTCTGGCATTTAGGGAAATTTAGCTCAAAACACTTCCGTTGAATCAGTTTGACATCATTGTCTTGAGATGGAGGCAGAGGAAGCGCGTACATCAAATTTTGAGAACGGGAGAGAAAGAAAAAGGAAAAAAAAATTACTTCGTTCGGAGCCGATTGAATTGTCAACGCTTTTCTGAAGAATTCATAAGAATGTGGCGAAGAGGGTACGAGAGATAAAAGAGATAGCAATAGGCGGTGAACAATGTATTAAATGTGCTAAATATTGGGTCTTTCAGAGCTTGGAGAAATGAATGAGAGTGAAGAGAAAGAGAGGAACAGAAAGATGATGAGGGTAGTAACAGAGAGATGGGAAGGAAAGGAGAAAGAAAAGAACGGGTACAGAAATAAGGGTCCAGTGATAGATTGGAACAATTATAAAAATAAACAGGTCTGGATGATCACTCAATAGAAACTGTCACATGAATAAAGTATTTTGGCAGCATGTTGTTAGGGATGATCAATAAAAAATTGGATGAAGGGGTGATCAATGGACAAGATACTTTTTTAACGTTCTGTTGGCAGTAATCTCTAAAAAGTCTGGATTTTCGAAAAACGAGCCAACGCAAACTAAACGAATGATTTAGCATAAGCTTGCATTGCAATTTGAACCCCCCACTTTAAACAATGCAAGGAGGAAACTAAAGGGAAGATATACTTTTTTTTATATAAAAGAGTAAATGTTGAAAATCCCAGCCCTCTAGCTCCATTGGTGAGGCCTGTATGTGTGATACATCTATAGCCAGCCAATCGGACCGTCTTGAAAACCGAACACAACTATTTGGACGTTTTTGGTGACAGTTTTGGTTGACGTTTACTAAAAGAGAATGTGGAGATTGACACGTATGAAGAGAAGTTGATAGATAATTGGGGAGGGAAGGAGAGGAAGAAAAATGGAAAGAAAGAAAGAAAGAAAGGGGTTAGTGAAAGCGTGGATGGGACCCTAGACAGAGAAAGGAGGAAGATATAGCTCTATATCGAAAGTAAATGTTGGCGTGGAGAGGAAAAAAGTGGGTGCTTATCAGGAAATGAAAGGAAAGAAAGAGATTGCCAAATTAAAGAGTATGTATATGGGAGAGAGAGGAGGAAGGACGGGAAGGTAGGGAGAGAGAGAGAAAGAGAGAAAAAGAAAGAGAGGGTGTTTGAGATACAAATGCAGAGAGAGAGAGAGAGAGAGAGAGAGAGAGATTGAGGGAGAAAGTAATTAAAACTGGTCTGCTTAGTCATTCAAACTAGAAACTGTTCCGTAACAGACGTCTCCTGGTGGCATGACATATCGAGGTGATTAATTAAAATATTTGAAAAAAATAGAGTTGATGTTTAGCCGTTTGTTGAACTGTGATCACTAATAAATTCTGAATCTTCAAACAAGCGTCACACAAGCTTAAGGATCAATATGCTATTAAAATACATCTTAAATTTGACCCTTATTTGGGGTAGGGTCGGGGACCTGAACGTAATAAGGGGTAATTGTTTGAATTTTCAGCCCTTTAGCATCATTGATATGGACTGGATGATACATATATAGCCGACCAGCCAGCCAAAGCTGCTTGAAAACGGAATAAACCTATGTTGACAGTTTGAGTGATGATTTTGGATATGAATTTAACTTTATCTACTGAAATATATGAAGAACCAAACCACTGGCCACAGCAAAGGTTAAAATCAGTCAAAAAGTGAGGTACCCTAAATGGCAAGTAATGTCCTTCCGTTGGCTATTGTTTAAGCTGCCCCTGTTTAGACTCAATACCCCCCCCCCTGAAATGGCTCGCTCCACCAACCAGCCAAGTTGGCTACAGATTCTTCTCGTCTGTGCCCATCTGACTTTTTGTGTCTCCGGATGCTCCTGGTCAAATTTTTGAAAATTTGCACCACTAGGCACTATCGTGAAATTTTGCACCCCCCACGAGTGTTTTTTTGGAGATTGGTGGTTATAGCTGTTTTTGACCAACAATGTCGAGAACTCACGCTGGTATTTTTGTTTTGGATAATTCTACATAAAATATATTTTGTTTTAATAACGTTAGATGTTTCTCTGGGATAATTAGTTCTGGTACATGCGTTGGCTACAGTGATTCTTTTATGCATGGTGAGGATATCACATTACCACTCGTGTGTTCGCAATTTGTGAATCAGACTAAGAGGCAACAAGCACTTGAAGTGGCGTCGTTCCCTTCACTATTGAGGTGAATTGGATGGATTCAAGTAAGGAGACCGGGATAATCGGCTTCACCCGGCAATGCTAGCCCATAAATGACGTATAATTGGCTTTATGAAATTTGTTCGGTGAGTAGTACTTATACAAAGTTAAAACTCATAGGGTTTGGAGAGATAGGTATAGGCCTTTCCCAAGGACATTGTTGGGGAACGAGCGCAAACTGTCGATTACCAATCCCATTCTTGGACCCGCAAGATACATGAATTACAGATGAAATTTCTAAACGAGGGAGATTTGCAGGAATTCAGAGTTTACAATATTGTCAATCAGGGCCAGATTGGGCTTGTGTGAGGCCTATGTTATTTTATATAAAGAGGTCACAATTTGAGAAAATACACATTGATATCAATACACATTTTTACTTGCATAAAAATCAATGTTTCCCATTTGTTACAAAACCATGTGGGTCCGAACCGTCTTAACTGAAGTTTCTCTGTACTGTTATCCGCCAGGACCCTACCCCTTCTAGATCTCCTTGACAAGAAGAAAATGAAAATCCTTCAGGATACTATTTTCTTTTTCACTCATCAAAATCTCCATGGCTGTAGCCCCGGAATGTGGACAGGATCGTGACGATCCCTATCGTCACTAAAGACTGGATAAAAATCGATCCACAAATAGATAAAATACAAGGGAGGTAACTCTGGAAAAAAATACTCAACTTTAATCTCTTTAATTCATTTACCCACCTTTTGATAAACTGTTACTGGAATTCATTGACAACTTCCGGAGATACTGTGCATGCAAACAGACAGACAGACACAAATGATTACAATTACCTCCGCTAAGGAAGTTGGTTGAAGTAAATTAAAGCAATAAAGAATCAAGAAAAGGAAAAAAATATAGCTATGAAAACTGTCAACATAGGTTTCTTTCAGTTTTCAAGTTGGTCCGGCTCGCTAGCTCTCTTTACAAGTATCTTGCGTAAAGGTCACTCTAATGGAACTCGGGAACTAAAATGTCTAAATATTTATTCCTTAGTAATGTCAGACAACCATGGACATCACGACTCACAACGTGGATCCCAAGTGATCATATGTGAAACTGTAGTTAGCAAGATATAAGAAGGCCTGACGAACTTGACAAATTCAGAAAATATTGGCGTGGTGACAACCATGATAGAGAGATCTGGCAAATTCTTGGGGAAGGTCTATGTCCAACAACAGACGCCAGAAGTCTGATGATGATGTTTACAGAAAAAAAAAAACTTCTTTCTGTTTTTTTTTTTTAAATCCCCACCTATATATTTTTCAGAGGGGGGTTCAATTGGCAATGGAAGCTTTTGCTAAATTGATCCCCTACTTTGTGCCCATGCTTGTTCGTGAAAATTCAAACATTTTTCGTGATCATGGCCAAGCAAAAGGTGAGAGAAGCCACTCATTCATCCGTTGATCACACTTTTTCCCAACAGTTTAGTTGATCACCTTTCAACCCGACGAGTAGTTAAAAGATCTCGGTCACGTGACGGTTTCTATTGCGTCACTAACCAGACGTTTAAATACTGATATTTCCAGTACATTTCAGCCCCCACACTCCCTGCCGTTCCCAGGCAGATATTGATGTAATAGTTCAATATTACATTTGTGTAGTTTGAATTAGGTAAAATTTCTCTGCGACATATTTAATCATTCTTATTTTCATTCGTCAGGGATACTTTATTTTTTGCATCAGAATATTTAATTAAGGTGTGGCAAGGAGTGGCAGGGAGTGGCAGGGAGTGGCAGGGATAACAGGTCCTGTCCGTTTCTCATTTGGTTATAAGAAACAAAAACGGAAGGTATTGTCGTCACGTAGGGCTCTCTATTCAGGTGAGGGGCGCCGGTGGAACACACAAGTCGAAACCATAGGAAATAATACTTTCAAAATGGCGCCCAAAAACTGAAACAGAAAAACAATGTTACATGGGTAATCTGTGTCTGTGACAGCAACAGAGAGAAAAAAGAGAACGAGAGAGAAAGAGAGAGAAAGAGAGACTGAATGACAGAGAGAGAGAGAGAGAGATCGAGATAGAGAGAGATAGGGAGTGGGGATAATACGTATATGTACGCCCCCACACTCATACATGTTTTCATACACCCTTTCTCTCCCTCTCTGTGTCTTTCTCTTTCATGCACGTACACACACACACACACACACACACATACACATAATGCAGCCATATTTAGTGTTGCAAACGATGACAACTGAGCGTGCACCTGACGTATATCCACGTGCCTATACATACGTATTCATTCGTGTGCTCTCTTTTTCACACACACACACACAGATGCACGCACACAACAAGAAAGAGAGGGGGGAGAGAGAGAGAGAGAAGGTAGGGGGAAGAAAGAGAAGGACACAAACACACACAGGCACATGCAGAAACACAAGCATGCACACACCCAAGATGCAGCCGCCTCTAGTGTTTCGAAAGATGGAGATGTGAACGTGCGTATATATGCTTCATGTACTGCATTATTCACAGAGAGAGAGAGAGAGAGAGAGAGAGAGAGAGAGAGAGAGAGAGAGAGAGAGAGAGAGAGAGAGAGAGAGAGAGAGCAGGAGATAGACAGAAAGAATAGGAGAAAGACAAAGGGAGAGAGAGGGAGTAGAATATAGACAGAGAGAGAGAGAGGGAGCAGGAGAAAGAGAAAATAGGAAATAGAGGGAGAGAGAGTAGGATATAGACGGAGAGAGAGAAAGAGAGTAGGAGATAGAGAAAGTAGGAGATACAGAGAGAGAGAGAGTAGGATATAGACAGAGAGAGAGAGAGTAGGATATAGATAGAGAGAGAATAGGAGAAAGACAGAGAAAGTTGGAGATAGACAGAGAGAGAGAGAGAGAGAGTTTGAGATAGAGCAGGAGATACAGAGAAAGAAAGAAAGAGAGACATACGCACGTAAGCACGCACCCAATATGGAGCTGGCTTCAGTATTGCAAAAGATGAAAAGTGAACACACACACACACACACACACACATATATATATATATATATATGCATACATTTATTATATGAATTCATTCGTAAAGTCTCTCTTTCTCTTTCTTTTTTCAAACACACTCATACATGTGTGAACACAAACAGAGAGAAACAGTGAGAGAGAAAGAGAAAGAGAGAGAGGGAGAGAGAGAAAGAGAGAGAGAGCAGGAGACAGATAGATAGAGAGAGACATACATGTGCATGTACACTGCCGATATGGTGCTGGTTTCAATATGGCAAAAGATGAGAAGTAAATATATACATTTATATACAAACACATACATACACACACACACACACATATATATATATATATAGAGTGAGATATATGCGCATACATTTATTGCATGAATTCATTCATACGCTCTCTCTTTCTTTTTCAAACACACACACGCATGTGTACACGCAAACAGCGAGAAAACAGAGAGAGAGAGAGAGAGAGAGAGAGAGGGAGATAAAGGGAGAGAGAGAGAGACCAGGAGTGGCACAAACTCACATGCACATGCATATACCCACCTATAATGCTGCCGGCTTCAATCTTGCTGGAGTCGTGCTGTCGGTAAAGCGATTCTAGAAATTCGTGATTTTCATCTCCATGTACATGTAAATCTTTTTTTTGTCTTTTTTCCCTTCGAAGATCGGACAGAATTGAAAATGACAAAAAGTTAAAAGGGAGCTGGTCAGATATCAACAGAGTAACGATAAAAAGAAAAAGTGAAATATTTCCGCTGTTTAGTTTTTAAATGACCTGTCAAATGCACATAAGTATACCCACAATCACATCAACAAAAATGCACTTATATATATATATATATATATATATATATATATATATATATATATATATATCCTAACTGTTTTCAACCATTTGGTCATTCTCAGAGGGGGGAAATGATAAATGAAAGTGTTGATCATGGTGAATCCAATTTACAGTATTTTTGTCTGTCTCTCCTCTGTAGACATCTCATATATCATCTGTCAGTGGAGATCCGCATATATATGTATATATATATATATATATATATATATATATATATATATATATATGTGTGTGTGTGTGTGTGTGTATTTCAAAATCTCTCTATTTAAGATTGCTCAATGCTTTTACACAGAGTTAATGAATAGCTTTTACAATGAGTTTATGTAAATGGAACACTAAATGCATTGTAAATACCTCACACACACACACACACACACACACACACACACACACACACACACACATATATATATATATATATATATATATATATATATATATATATATATATATGTATATATATATATATCGAGGAAAAGGATGAGATTTATCCGACATAATGATGGATTTAATAGATAATATGGAAACACCAAAGTTTGGAAACTGGATGGTATTTATTTTTGTAACATGTTTCAAGAGACTGTTCTCTCTTGTTGTCAAACGTAAAAGGAGAGAAATGACAAAAAATTCCAAATAACAAGTTCTGGAGAATAGGGATGGAGATGATGATTTTCTTAACTTATTTTATCTTCATTGGCGAAAAAGGAAATGTCTTCGTATCAAAGTTGAAATCATTAGTGTATTAAGTTAAAGTAAAATTAAGGAGGATTTTTGTACAAACCTGTCAGGGGGAAATGTGGTATCGGTATTTTGCTGTGAGAATATGTGTATTGGTAATCCAAGATTTTCGAAGAATGTAGATGGTTTAATTTTCATTAAAATTTTGAAATATATTGATTTTTATATTATGATTTTTGACCTAAATTGTGAATACCTGTGTGGGTAATTCAGAATCCCAGAAGAGCGTAGGTAGTGTAATTCAAAATCTTTGGGTTGTTGTTGCTTTTTTCAAAATTCTATCTTCTTATTTATATCTTGATTAATGGGCTGACTCGTTCGAGAGGAGAATGTGTCAGCATTGGTACTTTGTGGTGTGAATAGATGTGCGGGTAATCCTAGATTTTAGAGGTGTATAGGTGTGTTGGTTATATATCGTTTAGTTTGGGACTAACCTGCATCAATTGGTTTGGAGGTATATCAGTTATATATCTTTTGATTCTGGACTAATCTGCCTTTATTGGATGACGTGTGTTTTCGGTGTTGTATGTGGTGAGATTGTTTTGTATCAAGAAAATCTTTGCGATCTTCGTATTTTTTATCCTGTCTTTTCTTTGATCAAAAGTGTTGCAGCGCAGTACCAATGTGTTTTTATGGCAGGCTTCTATAAGAGCACGCTGGTATTTGCGTGTTTTCTTTTCAATGCTTCTTGAGGTTTCCCCTGTATAAATTTTTGGGCAATTTCTACACGGTATTTCGAATATGCTCTTCTCCGATGTTGAATAGTTTAATGGTTTCCTAAGTATGTCACTAATGGTCATTGATGATTTTGTCACGGTATGTTGGTTTAACTTTTAAGATATTGAGTTGTTGAATTTGTTGGGATGATGATGCAGCTATCTAATTTCGTTTTACTTGGTATGGTATTGTCTATTTTAGTGTGTTTTATTGTGTTTGCCTTAATTTATTCTGTGTGCTCTTCTTAAGCGTTTTGTATGAACTAACGTAGATATTGGAGGTATTTGAAAGTTCAGTCGATATATTTTCCATCTTCCTTTAGGAGTTGTGAACTGCATATTCTCAGTGCTCATTTCTATTTTCCGCTAGATGCCTGATTATGCCCGATTTTGTTCAGTTGTTAAGGTGTGAGTAAAAGTTGAGATGATCGTTGCGTTCATTGAATTCCAGTACACGTTTACTAGACGGTTTGTTCCCGTCCCAGGTATTTAGATGTCGAAGATACATTACAGATGAAATAGAATGAATGTTCTTTGATTCCGTTTCATCTGTGAAGTCTAATGCAGGTTCTTCTTTGTTGAGCCTCTCAATTAAGTTGGACATATCTATATTGTAATTGGTGAATTATGTAGGCATCATCGATGTACCTGAAATAAGTGGCTTATTTTGGTAGTATGTATAAAAAAAAGAGTTGATTTCAAGAGAACCTAGGAAGAGGAATGCAAATATCCCGCAGAGCGGTGAGCCCATAGGGAGGCCGAATTTTTTTTTATTTTACTCGCTTTGAAATTGAAATAACATTGATCCATGCATAGAGTACTGATTTATAGTATACGATAATTTGTTGACAAGGTGTCTTGAGGTGAAGGGGTTGATTGTTCCAAGGATGGGGGGTCAGGTTTTGGCTGCTGCCTTTACAATTTGGGGAGGGAGCGGTGATGCCTGTACTAGACATGATCAGTCTCACCAGGACGTTTGTTTTGCATGTCCTTGATAATTCATTTGGTTGTGGGATTCTCGGATGGCGTTTTATGAGTGCTGATTTTTTTGCTTGTACTTTTCATTTTTCTTTGGATATTTTATTCAATATGTTGGTTTCTTTCTCGATCTTTTTTTGTTTATTTCAAATGTACGGGTGGTCGTCATTCAATAGGGAATTCATTTTGTCTACGTAGATATCAATATCTATGATAACTATTCCACCTCCTTTGTCTGAGGGTGAGATTAATATGTTCTTATTCTTCGCTATTTGCTTCATTGCTTGGATATATCTTCTTGGGATGGTACTATCGATATTTCCAGTGTTGGTTCTGGCGATTATGATTCCTTCTTTGTAATCTGTGGAAAAATCTGTGTCTCTAGTTCCTAGAGATCAATGTCGGTGATGTTGTTGTTATCTATGCCCGTGGCGAATTTTAGCTTAAGACTCAGGACTCCTTGTTCTATGGTACTGAGTTTTGATATTGATAATTTTCGTAGGTGGCCTCTGCGTCCTATGTGTTTCCATTTGCTGTCGTTGAATGAGGGCGTGAGTTTTCTCTATAATCAGTTGATTTGAGCTATCATTTATTCTTGTGAAATATAAAGCCAACGTATCTTCGAAGGATTGAATAAAGAAAAAATGCTCAACCTGCATTTTTGTTAAATCTTGGATTACTCTCACTCATAGTCACACGGAATATAACAATGTAGAAACATCGCCCCCCCCCCCTTGATAACACATCTACAACAATGCAAGCTCTCACGTACTGCGTAAGCACAGACAATTTTGTCGATAACAATCACTAGACTAAACTCTTCTCAGTTTCAATTGTATACAAATGATTTCAACTTTGACACAGAGACATTTCCTTTTAAGCCAATGAAGATGAAAAGCAATAACCTTACATCACCCCCCATCCCTCTGAATTTATCATTTGCAAATTTTTTTCTTTTTTCCCATTTGACAACAAGAGTGTATGCCTGTGTAGTTCTCCTTATATGTATTTGAATAGAACAGAATTTTTGCATGTATGGCTTTGTTTTGAGATTTAAATTCACGTAAGAAGAACCTGATCTCAATGCAATCAATTCAACAATGTATGCATTTATTCATATTTTGTGGATGTTAAATTTTTTTTCAATAGATATGTTTTTAGTTCATGATTGCATTCTTTCCAAAATGCGTATCAGTTTAGTTGAGAACTATTTATTAAGTATTTTTGCATCTCTTCCGAATAGCAATGTTAGTTAGCTTTCTCGATCTCCTTGTTCGATACTGAATAAAATTTCAGCAGGAAAGAAAAAAAATATTCTGATTAATTCATATTACAATTCAATTCTGTAAAAAATACTTTTTCCAGATATTTAAAATTCATAACCACAAAATATGAGAGAATTCATGTGCCAGAAAATAATTATGTTAAAAAAAATATCTAAAGTAATCTCCATAAAATAAATTTTTAATCTAAAAATTATCTAAGATATAACAGCACAAGATTAAGGCATCGTTAGTCCTGAATAACTCTAGCACCCCACCAAAGCACTTGAAAAAAAAATAACAAACAAAACAAACTAAGCAAATGGTACTTAGATGGAGCTTAGTGGTGAACACGCACCAATTTCCAAAGATGTGACTAAAAAATGTGACCAAGAAGGTCTGGACACACACACATAACACAGCATTCACACTCAAAGTGGGGAGAATTTGTCGTTCACTTGGCTGGTTGGTCGAGCAGGCCATTTGTAGAGCCGTGGTGATTTGATGTCAATACTGGGACTCATTTGTCGTATTATCAGGCTGTAAAAGAAAATTTGAAAATACTTTACCTAGCAGGTAAAAGAGTATTATGTGCATTTTCTTGATATAGGAACCCTTTATGACGTATGCTAAGGGCCCCATTCTAGCTTAATCCAGCAACAGATCACAATAAACGAAGCTAAAGTGGACGATTACACGCAAACCCAACCGATGAGCATGTTGAAGCATGCAGTTTGTTTATAAATTCATGAGCACACCGCTGCAAAACCTTGGGAGGTGCATACCTGTCGGGTAAATGCATCTGTGAGGAATGAAAAAATAATCGAATTACTTCTGTTAATTAGCGGAAATTTCCGCGGAAGTATCCGCGAAAACTTCCGTAAGGTGATTGAGTTTCCGGTTGTTGCAAATCACCAATAGCTGGGACACAAACCAGTGATTGATCGCGGAAACGAATCAGGGAACCACGAGCCAAAATATCATCAACAACAAAACGAAAACAGGTCTGGTTAGTAACTCAATAGCAACCATCATATGACCAACGTCTTTTGGCAGCGTGTAATTCAGAAAAAAAAAAAATGAAAAAAATTGGGCGATGAATTGACGGTGAAAAAAAAAACGTGGTTGAAAAACATTGAGATCATTTATCGCAAATCGAACCGCACGCATTCAATATAACAACGTAAAATACCGAATCTCACATAAGTGAATCACTATAACCCGCGCGTGTACCAGTAGTGATCATTTCAAAATCATCTTAAAATAGGAAGTGTTCTATGTAGAATTATCTAAGAAAAATACCAGCTCAAGATTTGGTCGTTGTTGGCCCCTAAATGACTATAGAGACCCCAAAAGCAATTTTTGGAAAAAAAAAAAAAATGAATGAATAAAACTGATTTTTAGATAGTGCCTTGTGGTGTACTTGCACAGTATCGAAAATGTAACTAGGGGCGCCTGGACACACACACACACACACACACGGATAGACACATAGACATAGGCACTGAAAGAAAGAAGGGTAGGTAGCCCATTGGTTGGTCGGGCAATTCGCGTGGTTACGGTGATTCTAAGTTAATATGACATTTTTATTACAAATCAGTAACGTAATTAGCTTTTGATTAAAGACTCAGAGCCCTTTCAGCTCCTAAAAAGAGTAAGACGAGATAATGCCAGCTTCAAAGCCTGACTCGAGATGATGATCTCGAATTTATCCCGAGAGAATGAAAGAATCAGAAGAGACAGCGAATAACCAAGCTATCTCAGATTGGCAGACGACATCGTCCTCTTTGCAGATAACCTCCACAACCTCCAACTAATGCTAGACGGATGAATGAATGAAGTAAGAATGTCAGCACCCATATCAACTTCAACAAAACAAAGCACATGTACAACAATCACATTGGAAATAAACACATAACAATCAAGATCGAAGATGCAAAACTGGTGAAGGTAGACCACTACATCTACCCTAGGACAACAAATCTACATGAAATCGTCAAAAGAAGAGATCAAGAGAAGTATCACTCGAGGATAGCAAGCCTTTGGTAGAGCAAGCTCAACCTTCAAGAACAAAAAGATGCCATTAGCCTTAAAAAAAGAGTGCAGAACCAATGTATCCCCCCGATAGTCATCTATGGAGCTGAAATATGGAACCTAACCAAGAGACTGACCTAGATACTTCCATTCAAACAAGTCCAGTCACAAACCTCGTGGATATTAAACTACACTATAAGCAGCTTTTACAAAGTGAAATGTTCGGTTTTATAGTAAAAGAATGTGAAGAAACAGCTCGAACTCAACACAGGTAGATCATTTTACCAAATACATTTCGATACCATATGTCCCCTGAAGACGACACGGAAGCCGGTTGAGGCTACGAACCCAGTATCTCATTCAATAGAATATTGGATATTATTGAATATCTAAAAACTGCCAAAAAGTGTGGCTCTTCCGTACTTTTCCTATTTTTCTGATATATATATATATATATATATATATATATATATATATATATATATATATATATATATTAATTTATTTTATGCTATATTTCACATTCTGACAAAATATTTTGTTGTTTTCAACTTTTCGAATGATTGATCCCCCCCTCTCTCTCTCTCTCTCTCTCTCTCTATATATATATATATATATATATATATATATATATATATATATACATACATGTTTTATACGGTATTGCACATTTTGATAAAATGTTTCGTCGTTTGTAATTTTCCACGCAATCGATATATGTATATATATACACACACACACATATATGTGTATATATATATATACTGTATTTTACATTTTGACAAAATATTGATATATATATATATATATATATATATATATATATATATATATATCGTACCATTTCGCAACGATTTGAATTCAAAAACAAAAACTGATGTTCACGAATACTCAAAATTTAAATTCGAAAAAGGAAACGCCAAAGACGTAACACTTAAGCAACTGTTGATATTATCAACGGAGTTTCACGAACCTCATTTCATTTGGGCCTCTTGGGAACGAAGTCAATTTATTTAATCTTGCGTATTCAATATATTTTAACGCTCATATAGATAAAATTTAATAGGTTTTTCAACTCAAGAACTTACAGAACTAGATAGTTCTTAGTACGAGTGGGATATGCAATGATATTTAACAAATGCCACTAGAGATATCTTGGCAAACATTTGGGCCATTTAATTATGAAAGTAATAAATTACCTTCCTTTCCAGCAATAACCATGTTACATCGGCGAGTAGATTTTGTATTGATAGCGTGGTGTAATCTTTCATATAACGGGTTTTCAGTATTTATTTATTGTACATTAAGTATTTGTAATCTATACATAAATATGTCACATTTTCTTTGTTATCCTTTCCACAAAAATATAATGAAAGTGATCTCTCCTTACCTGTTGGACTATTTACGTTGTGACTTATTTTTCAGTAGTTTCTGTGCAAGACTTTCACACTGGTGACTATGACACGATTAAATATAATGATATACATTTCACTTTTCATCTTTTTCGTCGAAGAACCCGTAACAATATTAACTTCTCGTATCATTATTGAACCGGCGTAAAAAAAAGAAAAATAATCTTTTCCCACATTCATTTCTTGTGTGATCATATTATAGGAAAAGTTGGAAAGACTCAGTTCTAACGATTCTATTACGGCTTCGTCGGTAGGAAGTTTTACACAATTTTATATATTTGGATCCAGCGCTGTTGTTTGCACAAATCGAAAACTCTGTAACCAAAAAAAAAAAAAACCCCCATCACAGCCGAGACAAAACAATTCACTTGTGCGTCAGCAGCTTCGCCTCAAGAGATAGCCAGGGAAGCAAGAGACCTTATTCTGAATCCGCCCACAGTAAATCCTTATGACAAATTAAAAGATGAGATTATGTTACGCACGTCAATTTCCGAAAGAAGGAAGCTACAACAGTTATTATTCACAGATATTCTGGGAGATAAGAAACCTCCATAACTTTTACGCTTATTATCAGGAAAATATCAGGACGACAGACTCCCGAGACATATTTTATTACAAAGGTTGCCCTCAGCAATCCAGCCGGTGTTATCTGATTTAAATGATGAATAAAGTCGTAGAAGTGACGGACAAAATACTGGATATTACGCCGAGTAATGATGATATTGCCAACCCTGTTATGTCTGTAAAATCTCTGTTATTATATCTTATACAAGAAAAGTCATGACAAATTCAAGTTTTATCACGTAAAACCAACAAATCAACTTTGGAAAGCGGGGGAAATTACCTGGGTCCTCGTGGTCGATCGGAAACTGATTCCTACAGTTATTATCAGAGAAAATTTGGCACAAATGAATTAAGCCACACAGTTTTCAACCAAGACACAGAGAAAAAGACCGGCAAAGTTCAACGACTGTTTGCAGGCGAGATGAGAAAAAAGGCCGTTCGTTCCTTGTTCTCGATAAAACAACAGGTTTATATATTTGTGGTGGACAGTGGCGCCCTCTCTTGTTCCTGTCACGGATAAGAACAAGGACAAGCTCAGAGGGGCAGACAATCTCACCAAACGAACTGAATAAATTTTTCATTCACACACACGGTCTACATGGCATCACGCTGACCATTGGATTAAGACGCACTTATTCGTCGATATTTGTTGTAACTGAACTGATTACTTCTATTCTAGGAGCATATTTTCGCAGCATTTTGGACTGCCAGTTGATATCACAAACAGTTAATAGACAAAGAAACTAACGTTACGTCATAAGGTATTTTGTACTTAGCAAAATATGCTGGAAACTACAGTTGCAGCTGCAAACGAAAATTCTCGTTTTTCTAAGATTCTTACAGATTTACCGAACATTACGAAACCTAATTTTAACCAGCCCACAACGAAGCATAATACAACACATCATACTGTCACTTCTAAAACTCTAGTGTTCGCTCGACCTAGACACAGACATTACAAACGTAAGCAACAAAATAATAATAAAACAAAAAAAAAAATTCCTCCCACTATAACAACACCAACGAAAATTTCGATAAATTCCCCAAACAGGAATCAATGAAAAAAATATCATCATTGGCCTAGGGAGGTCCAAACAGGGCAGAAACATAAACATGTTTGCGTCGCAAATATATATATATATATATATATATATATATATATATATATATATATATATATATATATATATATATATATATATATATATAATGCTCTTCCATATATATAATGCTCTTCCATATATATAATGCTCTTCCATAAAGCACTCTGGTGGATGAGGAATATCTATTATAAAACAAATGTATCGCTTGAATTCAACCTTACTGACCGTCCGGTTCCGTAGAGTAGAGCGAGGATACCAGCCTCCGGGTCTGAAGCTAAGATTTCGATCCTGCCTCATGGTACTGGATGGGATAGTCTATAGCCACCCTGAAGAGTTGTGATACAACGAAATGGATGTCTGTGGATGTCACAATATACACACACACGTATATATATATATATATATATATATATATATAGTTTCTTTTCGAAGATAATCATTTCATAGGACTTAAACTTATCCGTTACTAGTAGTTTATTAATCTTATGTAATGTAGTACTAATATATCATCATCATTGTCGTCATCATCACCCATCAAAATCCACAGCTGTGATACCAGCGATTGCACTGACCTCTGTTGAGTCTCATCGACAAAGCTTTTCATCTCATTCCTCAATCTCATGTCTGGTTTTTTCCAACAGCATTTATTGTCCAATGGACACCAATCAGTTAGCCATTTGCTCCACCTGTCGTCATATCTTCTAGGTAAGTGTCCAGTCCATCTCCATTTTTTGCCTAATTATTTGTATAATATCGTTTAACCTCGTTCACTCATAGAGTTATCTCTTACATGCTCTTTCCAGTACTTACCATACGATTCTAAGTTGGTTTTTAGTTCGTATTTTTGATTTCCATATCCATAAATAATAGCTGGTATTATGCATTCATTGTAAACTTTATGCTTTGAGCAAATTGGCAACGTAATATTCAATACATTGCTATCCATACCAAATGGTTTCCCGCCAATCGTGCTGCCTCATTTTATCTCGCTTCATGACCTTTCTCTAATTCTATTTGCTGACCTAGGTGAACGTTTTCAACCCCCTCCTTTTTAAACCTTCTCCACCTTTTCATGGTCTTTTGGCGGGTTTTATCGTTCAACATTACTTTTGTCCTTGTTCTTTTCTTTTTGGACCTCACTTTTTTCTACTTAGATCATTTAATATATTTTGCGATTCTTCCGATGCTTCTGACGCCATGGAAACGGCATCGACGCATCTCAAGTGGTTCAAATATTCCCCATCTATGTTTACGCCCACGACCTCCCGGTAATTTTCCGAAAGACGCTCTCGAGGCTTGCTGTAAATAG
>OY735236.1:6724646-6734646 GCA_963457665.1 Thysanoteuthis rhombus | reverse complement strand
TCAGTGAGCATGGTTGAGTATCCCGTAAGGATCTAACTGGCTTGTTAATCGTCACTCTATGATAGGTACTACAGTGATTGATTGATTGATTGATTGATTGATCTATCTATCTATCTATCTATCTATCTATCTATCTATTCAGATTGGCTTATGTAACTGCATAATGCAGACCCAGCAGTGAATATATGTATTTTGTTGTATTGGTCATAAGAGAGGGGTCAGACGTCAATATTAACTTTGTATATACATATATATATATATATATATATATATATATATATATATATATATATATATATATATATATGCATAATTGGGGTTTAAAACATCATAATACATTACACCCCCCCACATATATATATGTATATAGATGAAACTAAATGACATCGAAACATGATGTATGAACTGGTCTAAAGATTATATCATAATCTCTCTCTTGCTCTCTCTCTCTCTTTTGCTCTCTCTCTTTTTCTGTCTCTCTCTCTATATATATATACAGACAGAGAGAGAGAGAGAGAGAGAGAGAGAGAGAGAGAGAGAGAGAGAGGGAGGGAGAGAGAGAGAGAGGTGAATGTGTGTATTCGTGAATGGAGCAATGTAAATGAAATTGAGATCAACTTTTGCCATGACTTCATGTTGAAAATAGAAATTTCTTTTCTAATTCATATTGATTCTTTTCTGCCCCCTTAGACAACATTTTCTATTCATTTGGAACGAGTATTCCTCGTGTAAAACAACGCCAAACCATTCAAAAGCTGTTGCAGGACATCGATATTGGCAATTTCTCATTCATATTCAGGATCAACTTTCTTTTATTGTCCACCAAAACTTGACTTTAATATTTAAATTCTTGCATTGTTTTCAAATACGACTGAATGAATCAACGATGCGAGTTTAAGTCTCTTTAAGGTTTTGATATATCAATGAATTAGAGGAATATTATTACAATTAAACATATTTTCAAACAGTGACTCGTATTGGTAACTAGCAATAATACCCGGCGTTGTCTGGGGAGATGAGGACTGTGAAATAACAACATTGTTTCCCCTTGCTTCAGACCCCTAAAAAGAAATAAATGTAAAATGGAATAGATTTATTGATGTCTTATTGAATAATGAAACATCGAATCACTGTAGCCTGACAAATGGACCACCCGATCAACTAGCCAAGTTGGCTACAGATTCCTCAACTCTTCCATCGTGAATGTATGTGTGTGTCCGGGCGTTCCTGGTCACATTCCGGGGTCTATAGCCTTAAAAAATTGCATAAGTACACAACTAGACTGCATCTTTTTTTAATTTTTATCTTTTTTAAGTGCTTTTCGATCTCTATGCCAATGTGTCCCAGGCCACTGTTGTGTTGTGCAGGTCTGTTCTGGGGTCATTTTGCACCATCAATTCCTAAATCTTGGGCTGGTAATTCTATTTAGATTATTTTACATGAAAAAAACTATTTTAGGGATAGTTTAAGATAAGAAGAATCGATTTTTTCCCTAGATACTTTTAGATGATTCTTCTTAGATAATTAGTTCTGGTATAAGGTCTACAGGGATTTATCTTATGCTAGATAGAGATATTATCTACGTATTGGTATGGACCAATAAACAAACATCACAGTGGGGGAATATAAATGATCATTTACTTAAAAATAATTGCAGGATATATATATATATATATATATATATATATATATATATATATATATATATATATATATATATATATATATATATATATATATATATATATATATATATATATATATGAATATATATACAAATATATATATGATAAATTCCACTTAATAGATTCAGCGGCTATATAAGGGAAAGCCATGCAATAGGACCAATCTTGTAACTGATTGAAACGTATATAACCATCATTGGCTTCGTTTATAATGATCAATGGGTCGTTTATTCTGACCAAACAACAGTGTCACCGGATCAACATTTATTCTATATAAAATCTGATAGAATTGCAAAGAAATGTGTTTATTTTAAATCTCAAAACAATTATCTTCTAAACATTTTCCTAACTCATGCTTCAAATTCAATAATAAAGAAAAAAAAAGTACAAAAGAGAAGGAATTTGAGTCGTTGCAGTTTTTACACAAGTTGTCTTCCCTTGAATTAAAGAAAAAGCTTACGGTGTTATATGCATGAAAATGTTCCGTAAATCGAACCAGTGGGTTATTGGGTCCAATATCATTGATGATGCGTTCCTAATTAACTGAATTCCAAGATCTATCTATCTATCTATCTATCTCTCTCTCTCTCTCTCTCTCTCTCTCTCTCTCTATATATATATATATATATATATATATATATAAATTCCCTTGACTTTTTGCAAACACCTCGTATGCGTATATATATATATATATATATATATATATATATATATATATATATCACATCTATTCTGTTGCCCTTTCGATTAAAAAGCGTTTATTTTACACGAATATATTTATTAATCGTAAGGTAAGGTTACAGTTGTTGTGCATTCAATAGAGATCGAATTCACTAAGATTAGCGAACAATCTTCGTAATGATCGTGTTATGCACCACTATATGGTTGACGCCCTTCTTATCAGATTACACCTGCTTCCCTGTTTTCTTTTCTTCTGTCTTCGGCAATTGTAACTTTGTTTGAGATAAAAAAAAGAGAAGGTAGTCTTTTTTTCAGTCAATTGATTCTTGTTCGAGCAAAATATTGTGATATGGAAATATTCTCGAGGTATTACTCTCTATGAAAATCGTAAATCGCCATTTTGGATGCTTGGGACTATTTTTGGCACTTTTGACCATTTGTGGCTTTCATCCAAATTTTATTTGTTCTATCCTCGAAATAAGAATGTAAGGCACCTCGTTATCTTCATTATCAAAGCTTGGAAAGTACAGTCTCAGGTTTAAACAAAAAGCCATAACCTAAATTGTGAGGAAAATTACTACTACTACTACTACTAATAATAATAATAATAATGATGATAATAATGATATTTATAATGATTACTATAATAATAACACTCGAAGGAAGGCCGTAAGAATGAAAAGCTGTGCTTCCTTTGTGAAGGAACAGATTACATTTTGAAAGGGACTGCATCCTGGGGAAGGTCTATGGCCAACGACGGACGTCAAAAGACTGTTGATGATGATGATGATGATGATGATGATGATGGAAACAGATTTTAAGAAGCTACTCATCATGGTAGGTAGTTCTGTCTAGTCTTGTCTTGTCTTGTCTTGGTGATGATGCTAGAGTTACTCATCACCTTTCTGGCCCACCCTCTCTACTCATCAATTCTTTTACAAGGCGGGACTTTTGTTTAGTTGCGTGGGAGTGTTCTTTTTCTTGTTTTCTTTTTGTTTTTCTAGGAATTAATCTTGATTCAGCCTGAAAAAAACATGTAAAGGTGACAGATCTTTTTTCATTATTGAAGCTTGGAAAAAGCAGTCTTATCCGTGAAGAATCACGCGATCTTGTGTACGCAACGACTCACTGGAAGTGGATATAATTATTTACTTCCTATTCCTGTCTCTTAATTCACACACCCTTTTGTTTTACAACCGTAGACAACTGAAACAAGACGGTAATAATTTAGATCATAAGCATCAATTTTTCTAATCCCCCCTTTTGTTTCAGAAGAACAATCCGTACCATAATACGTACCACGATAATGGTCAAGTAGGTACTTCCTCTCCAAACAATTTCCTCAATCATGAAATATCATCACATTTCCGTTTCTTATATATATTTCTCCCTTTCATGGCCCAGTGAATAGTTGGTGTCCAAATATTTCTGAAATTACCAACCTGAGTAATTTCGGCGATTGTTACCTTCTTCGTCCTATATCCAGTAATCATTTGCTGAACATTTATCCTAAAACAACATTAACCCTGGAAACACTTATCGTAAAAGCACTAACCCGAACTTAAATCCTTTGTTGTTAAATTCAAACGGATATAGTGCTGTGAAAAATAACGCTGGAAACGATTGCTGAATTTAGCACGGAAAAGGTAACGATTGCTGCACTTTCTTCTATTGAAATAGTTACATGAACTAGACTTCCAGAGGTGGATACAGGATTTTGAGAGCGGTGGGGATGGGGGTCCAAATTTAAAACTTTTTTTGCTCCCTCTGTCCAAGTTGATAATATGGGTATCATATTGTTTTTGTTTTTAAGATTATCTATGATTACTTGTGATTATTAAAATATATATATATATATATATATATATATATATATATATATATATATATATATATATATATATATATCAGTACTTTATGTAGATATGAAAAATATGAAAAATATCTTTTGCATTACTATACTCTCCTAAGATGCGTGCACGAAGTTTCAATTTTCTTTGTTTTATCGCAAATTTTGTCTCTGTTGCAATTTTCCGGTTCACTCGATGGTCTCAACTGTGACGTACTCAATATAAAACTAGGGTAGCAACCATTAACAAGAACCATAAGTTCAACGATGCGTTCACCATCCATCGTAGTAGAACCAGGAGGATGGGGAGCAACTAGATTTTCTCTGGTTCAATCTATTCTCAAACTTGTAAAATATTGCAATGTGGGGATGTTCTACAAGTATTGTTTCCAATATAAATCGTAAATGGCCATTTTGGCATTTTTTGGCAATTTTTATCTTTTATGAGCATCTTGGAAATTTTATGATGACATCTTTAGTAGCTGTTAAAAAATGATCGGAACAGATGTTAATCTTTTTAATGGCATCACACCTTTTAATGGCGTCATATCTTTAAATGACTTCCCAAATCTTTCTTCCTTCCTTTCTTCCTATTTCTTTCGTTTAACATGAATGGGACCATCCGACAGATCGACCCAAAGCGTCAAATACAGATGTGTTGACACATCTAAAAAATTCTTCAGGTTAAAGTAATTGTCAAAAAGTTTCATCACTGAATCATGAATTATATTAGGAAAACACCCTTCTTTAGTACACTTTCTGCCACGTTCTCTCATAAACACGGTTGCAGTGAATAGTGTCTTACAAACCTATGCGGTACCATCAGATGAAACGATGCCTAATATGTACTCGTTAATGCACAGAATATGGCTCCGATCTCCCTCGTTTCAAACACTTATCTCTTTGATAAAAAGCAAGGATTTTTATTCTGTAAGATGGGCTAACAATATGGGAGCATAAACTACAGTAACTGTTTGTTTGGAAAAGATCCACCAAAGGTCTATATTTTGCAAGGGAGATAACTCCCCAACGGACACGACTAGCTGCTGCTGTTGTTGCGGAACAAATGTGGCAGAACACTCTGATCATATAAAACTGAATTTTATTAAGTTTAACTACAATGGGTTAGTATTTGGGTTAGTACTTAGGATTAAGGTTAGGAATGGGTCCGAAGTTACATTTTTTGATAAATAGAAATGTACGGTAATGAACAAAAATGCTGTGTGGTGAATGGAAATATTTGATTGAATCAGACGACTCCCAATCAAAATCGATTGATTTTTTCAATCTCTGTTTTATCAGTTACAGAATCTATCCAGACAATTGCCCTTGCAAAATGTCGACATAATATTCCTGTGAACCCATTCCGAACAATTGCTCTAACATTCAATCACAAAGACAGGTAAGTCTCGCACAACGGACGCACTAGATTTTGTCATTAGAGTTTGGATTTTTTCTGGACTTGACTTTGTAAAATCAATATCGCGACATCTACAAAAATACTCAACGAAAACCAACACATGAAAACATAAAGCACATAAAACATTGTTGGCCCTAACTTAATTTTCATGGAAAACGGACTTACTTGCTTTTGTCATCTAAAATTCTTTCAATATATTTAACTCAAATGGCAATGGGCTGGTCATGTTGCAAGAAAATCGGCAGAGTTGCCAGTTCGGATGTTTTTGTTTTGTTTGTCTTTTCGAATTTGAAAGTTGTGTGCGGGGACATTTTTTTTCGTGCTTCAAAGTCCATTGTTGCCAATTAGAATGTTTTTAATATTTCGAATATGAGAGGGATTTCCAGAATGGAAAAACTGAAAAATCACATCTTAATTGGTAACCCTGAGTCAGACAACCACTGGAGATCACGGCTCATAACATTGGTCGAATCTACAGATATCATAAGCACACTGCCAAAATGTCACAAAAAAGATTGCGCAACGAAGTAACACGTTCTGAAGGTATTGGTCTCGCGACGCCCATGATCAAGTGATCAGGCGAATCTTTGGAAAGGTCTGAAAAACGGCTATTAACGATGATGATGATTCAAGCGTATCTTGAATAATGATTGAATGACCAATCCAAGAGAGACATTTTTGCTGAGTCACGAGATTTCTCCTTCGTCAGTTTTTTTTTCCTTCTCCGGTGTAGTCTCAGAGATTTCATTTTAACCAATAGCGGTTGGGAAAAACGAACAAAAATCTACAAGGCTTCGTTAATGAAAAAAAAAAAAACAACAAAAAACAAAACGTAGGAAGTCAGCAGAACAGATCACACATCAAATGACAGTTTAGAAGTGGGAAAAAATGATCGAATTTCTAGCGGAGACAATCGTTTTTCTATTTACCCTTTTTTTTTTATTAAGCCGGAATTTTTTTCTTCCGTCGACAAGACCTACATAAAGCGATCTTTTTCTTTTGGAAGGTTTTGTGATGCTTACAGAAACGGACATTGTTTTGGAAAGTGACTCACAAAAAAAAATATACATACACACACACACACACACATACACACACACATACACACTCATATATTCGTCATTATGGAGAGTCGTTATGAGTCCACAGCTGGACAGAAGCATTTCCCACCCCTTTCCATGACGTGTGCTACATTCATATTTATCAATATAAAAAGCTATATGTACGAATAAATATGTTTAATTGTACGATTGGTTTCTTAGTCCGATTTCTATACTCATAGCCTAAAATCAAGGATAAATTGGACCATGTAGAATAAATAAACATTGCTAATAAAAACACTTACAAAGTTATAATAGAAGCGTCAGAAAAACGCTCATGATCACACGTTAAAACAGATAGATGTGAGCATAGCCTTTTGAGAAAGCTTAAAATCAAAATACTCGAATTATCAAAAGTAAAATTACCTAATAATATAGCTTTGGGCTCCTTAATTCCTGATTCACACATAAATAACCTTGTTATTTTTTTTTACGGGTATTGCGAATGCACACATACAATACGGACCTTTACCCTTCAATTTATGACAGAATCCTTTGAAAGTCAACGTGCAAACTTTGTCAAGTCAGGTAAATATATACGGGATCTTTAAAATAGAAACCTTTTTGTATTATCCTCACTTCTCTGATTCTGTTAGTTTCAAACTGGCGAATTACCAAATTAAATAAAGAAATCTCATTTGTTCACCTTATGATCTTCCAGATCATTTCTTAACTCTAATATATCACTCAAGTGTATATATATTGTGTAATCCACAAACAGCTGTTTCGATATATTACATCTCTTCAGTGTGGCTATTGACATTCCATTATCCAATCCAGTACTGCGAGGCAGAATTGAAACCTCCAATTCAGACCTGCAGGCCGATATCTTACCTCTGGACTACGGACCTGGACAGTCAGTAAGGCTGAATTTAAGTAATATATTTATTTTCACAGAAATCCCTCATCCACTAGAATGCTCCATTCCGATGGAATATATTAATATGCATATATGTGTGTCTGTGTGTGTGTGGACACGATATCCGACGATATTCGAGAGTTAGCAATAAGAAAAATAGTTAATTCTAAATACTTGTTTTCACTGACGCAGTATGATATAGCAAGACATTGTTTACAAGATGGAACAATTTTTTAATATCATTTCATTCAAAATTACTGCTTTGATAAAGTTAAAGGGCAAAACGTGATAATATAATAAATTAGATCAAAAAAACAATATTCTCCTCATTGTCAACATATGTTTCTTCGTGTTTTTTAAGCTGGTTGTGGTTGGCTGACTGGTTGGCTCCTCAGTGAAAATAGTTATTTGTTTTATTTTTTAAAAATCCCCCCCGAGAATGCATTTAGTGTGTATTCAATTTGCAATGTAAGTTCATGCTAAATTTATTTATTTGTTCGTGTGCAACCGCAGCCTCTAAACATACCAAAAGAGCACGTTCAATCTTTCAAGCTCGAATTGAAGAACAGATTCAGAATTCTTACTGAACAAGACAGCACCAACATCAACGAACTAAGCAGCAAAATGACAACGTCAATAATTGAAGTAGCCTCTACATTCAAGCCAATGGGCAAACAACCCATTAGCAAAATCTCGGATGAGACTAAAAATCTCATGGAAAAACGCAGAAACCTCAAGCCACCGACAACAACGAGGGAGAAAATTGAAGAGGCTGAACTAAACAAATTAATCAAGAAGAAACGAAGAGAAGACAGAAGGAGATACACAACGGCAGTCATTGAATCAACTCTTGAAAAAGGTCGGGGCTTCAAAGCTATAAACAAACTCCTCAACTCGGGACGAAGGCAAATAACTAGCATACTCGAGGAAAATGGAAACCTAACAACAGACAGAGACAGGATTGTCGAACGCGCCAAAGAATTCTACCAAAAACTTTATTCGTCCAAACAAGGACTGCAAAACAATGAGCAAGATACGCAAGACACGGGCAAACAACTAGAGGACTTCCCAAAAGTAACCCCGTGGGAGGTGAAGGAAGCCATTAAACAGACAAAGAAAGGAACTGCCCCTGGACCAGACAACATCACCATCGACCTACTCCGAAAAGCAGGTAAAACCATCAATAGGAAACTGGCCGTCCTCTTCAACCTGTGTCTAAAACACAGTAAAGTCCCAGACGATTGGAATACTGCTATCATAATGCTATTATATAAAAAAGGAAACCCGAAAGACCTCAACAACTATAGGCCTATAAGCCTACTCAACTGTGTATATAAACTTTTCACAAAGATAATCACCAACCGAATCACAAAAACACTCGATGAAAACCAGCCACGTGAACAGGCTGGCTTTAGAAGAAGCTACTCGACCATGGACCACCTGCACTCGATAAATCAACTGAAAGAAAAAGCAGCAGAGTATAGACTACCACTTGCCGTAGCATTTATCGACTTCAAAAAGGCGTTCGACTCAGTAGAAATCCCTAAGGTCATGGAGGCCATCAGTCGGCAAGGTGTAGATCCAGTATATGTTGAAGTGTTGAAACATATATACAATCACGGCAGCTCATTTATCAGGCTACATAAAGACTCGGACCCCTTCCAGCTCCAGAAAGGAGTAAGACAAGGTGATACCAGCTCACCTAAACTCTTCACAGCCTGCCTCGAGATGATCTTCAGAAGGCTAGACTGGGAGAGTAAAGGAATTAAAATAGACGGCGAGTATCTGAGCAACCTCAGATTCGCAGACGACATAGCCCTTTTCGCAGAGAACCTACACGACCTCCAACTAATGATAGATGAACTAAATGAGGAGAGCAAGAAAGTCGGCCTACACATGAACTTCAGCAAGACGAAGATCATGTGCAACAACCACATTGGAGATAAGAACACTAAGATCGAAATCGAGGACACAGAACTCGAGAAAGTAGACCACTACATCTACCTAGGGCAACGAATCTCCATGAGACCCTCAAAAGAAGAAGAAATCAAGCGAAGAATCACACTATGATGGCAAGCCTTTGGCAGAGCTAGCTCAACCTTCAAAAATAATAAGATCCCATTAATCCTAAAGAGAAGGGTGTATAACCAATGCATCCTCCCAATAGTCACTTATGGAGCTGAAACATGGAACTTAACCAAGAAACAGACCCGTAAGCTGAGAACCCTGCAACGTGCACATGAAAGAATAATGCTGGGCCTCACATGGAGAGACCACAAAACAGCACAACACATCCGGGAAAAGACAAGAGTTAGAGACATCATAGAAGCCATAAAAAATCTCAAATGGCGGTGGGCTAGCCATGTTGCAAGAATGGCTGACAATCGATGGACATCACAACTCACA
>OY735236.1:6652146-6719646 GCA_963457665.1 Thysanoteuthis rhombus | reverse complement strand
TATTGGTCACCTGCATTTGCCACTTTTCAGCTTGGGCAGCAGCCATTTTGAAACAGGAAAGGTTACAATTACTTTTTCTTTTATGCAGGCATCTCTGGTATATTGGAATTCAGCTAAATTGTCCAGGGATAGCATATCAGGAAATGGTAGGGTATCTGGTTTCAACGCTGAAAAAAAAATTAAAAGAATACCAAAAAACAAAACAATGTCAGAAAGGATGTTGTTAATTAAGAGTCAACCATCTATAAAATATGATAGGACCAGGAATCAAAACGTTTTTCTTTCAAAATAAACCAAACGAAACTCTTCGACACTTTGAAAATCAGGCAGATAACCTAATCTATTTAACAAGTGCAGATCTCGCAAATGAATACTTGAAAAAGCAAAAATACACACACACGCAAAAAACGAACAAAACATAAGTTGCCAGGTGGTCACCGCTGGGTACTGAGTGACAGCAAGTCTCCTAAAGTCTCCAGCTCTCCTCTTCACTCTCTCAGAGTCCATAGTAGCACTGTAGAATACGGTTTCACACCAGTTGTGAAATGGTTATCTTCTCAGGTTTCCAGCCAACTTCCCCTATCGTCCTCACCTGTCAAAGCAGCGCTAAGATTTTTGCCGCCTTCACAATGCCTCTATATTGGCTGTTAGGCCATTGCTAACAGTTGGAGGTCGTAGGTCCCATATTTCCAATACTCTCCTCAGTATTCGTAAAGTCCCAAGTAATGGTGAGGTGTGTGAGGTCTCAACCTTTCCTTTTATCCACAGTTCCTTCAATCTCATTTCCAGTGTTATTGTATCCTTATTATGATTAGAGTACACACATATATGTATATATATATATATATATATATATATATATATATATGTATATATATATATATATAAATATATATATATATATATATATATATATATATATATATATATATATATATATATATATATACCTGACTTGGGAATAAAACAATGGGAACCTCACAGCACACAGGAATCAACACACACCCACACACTTTCATACGTACGTAGATATATATGTGTGCGTATATGCATTTTTTTTCTCTCAAATTGGCACATGGCACACACACATAAACAACAAATACACACATACACTCACCGCTCCCAAGACACGAACAAAAAAAACAACAATAATGGAAAATCACGACGGCAATCACCGAAAAAGAAGTTGTGAAGATAAGAAAAAAAATGTTGTTGACTTTTATAACTCACACGCATAGGTCCACTGCTTGACAAAGGCCTTCCCAATCTCCTTCACTGACGAGTCTGATTGCTGTTATATACATATATATGTATTATATTTGCATAGTTACAAACATATATATATATATATATATATATATATATATATATATATATATATATATATACTGACACACACGCATATATATACAATATGTATATTTTATCATATACAATATATATATATTCATACATAGACATACACACACACACACACACACACACACACACACATATATATATATATATATATATATATATATATATATATATATATATATATATATATATATGTATATATATATATATATGAGAGAACGTATGTCAGGATACAATGTATGTTAGTATTGCTAGATAGATTATGCCGAACGCTTTCAACCGTACTATATGTACGTACTCATATATGTCTGTTTGTGTGTGTATAAGTTTTTTTCCAGATTGGTACACACGCACGCACTCTCTCTCTCTCTCTCTCACACACACAGAGAAACACACACACACACACATATGCACACCAACAAACAAACAAACAAACGAAAAATAATCTCCAACGACAGTCGAAGTCACAAAGAAAACTAAGAAAATAAGAAAGAAATTGTCGAATTTTATAAAACGCCGCCATCCTCTTCTTTTTTTAAATATTTTGGCTGGAAGATTGTCTCTCTCCTTTCTCTGTCTGCATAAGATCTTTCTTTGCATAGCCTCGTAGTTCTTCTGCTCACTCTTAAGAGAAATCTTTCTCTTGGATTTTTTTATCTGTAACATTAACAGCAAACTATCAAGTCGTTCATGTTTAAAGTAAGATTTTTCAACCGATTTTGGTATAATTAGAAATACGGAGTAAATGAAAGTATATCAGCAAGGCAATAGGAATATATTTGTAAAAATGTTTCTTATCATCTTGAGAATGTTCATACGGAATTTGTTCTGCTTTCTTTCATGAACGTATTTTCTATGGCAACTTTTTAGGATGTAAAATATCAGCCTCTAAGCATATATACTGCGACATGTCAAACATCAGTAAGATCAATATTTGAGCTTAATAAGTTTGGCCCTTCTAATTTTTTTTATATCAAAGTGTGTAAAACTCATTCTTATTGAGAGATTTTGCTCTGGAAAATCCTGTCATTTCCAATCCTGGATCTCAACTGGAGACAAATAGATGTATTCATGTATACCAAAGGGCTTTAGGACGAAATGGACCTAAAATGTACCAGGTGGAATTTGAACTCAGCACGCTGAGTCCATTCCCATGCCTTTTTATCCGCTTAATTATCCATCCCGTAGAGAAGCAACGAAATCTGAATGTTCAAAAACGTATTTGTGCTGGTAATTTGAACGGCTCCTACCCTGTCTCTGCAGACATTAGAACATCCCCTCCAGGGCTCATGCCTGGGCAAAAGATATGGAGATCTTTGGAGGCCAATCGTCGGAATCCACCTCTCAGCTTCGCTTGTGTAGACCAGATAATGATACGCCTAACATCACGTCTGGGGATCTTGAGATGCCCAATCGTCAGAACCCACCCCATACACCTAGCATTAGGTTGGCTGTAAGACATCAAATTAGCGGTGAAACAACCTTAAGTGGGACTAAAACCTTGGTTATGCAATCTGCCTGCTGTTTTAACTCTGGCTTGGGGAAAGATGGATCCACGTCTTTTAAAAGGCCATTCGCGTGAAGTGAACATACGGCCTCCATCTGAGTTTGAACTCGGGCCACGGGTTCTAACGTCCGCACTGCCACTGATTCCGTCAATTGTATCGTCAACAATAACGACAATGTTATCATTATCGGAACAAAATCTGAGGTAATTTAATAAGTCTTTACTGTGAAATCAGAATGAAAGTGATATTGGACAGTAATTCATTCTAAGTTATTTAATGCTTTCAGTTGATAATTTCATTATTTTGTTAGTGTATTAGCCTGTCTATCTATCTAACTATCTATCTATCTATCTATCAGTGTATCTATCTATTCATCCATCTAACTATCTATCTATCTATCTGTCTGTCATTCATTCTTATCCATCGACATATTTTCTGATCAGTCTCTTTATCTTCGCTTATCTTCACTACGTCTGATCATATCTATATATTTTTGCCAGTTCATATCTATCTATGTATAGAGAAGGAGAGAGAGAGAGAGGAGGTGATAGGAAAGAGAGAGAGAGAGAGAGAGAGAGAGAGAGAGAGAGAGAGAGAGAGAGAGAGAGAGAGAGAGAGAGAGAGAGCGGGGGACATGAATTTGCGTGTAAATCTGTTTGTATAAATTTTCCCCGGGCGAAAAAAAAAAAAATGTTTTGCAAATTTTATTAGTTGAATTGACAAATTTTGGCACATTTCTATAATTCCTGAGGCACAGTATCTCAACGAAGCCCAACAATAGTTCACATGAACATTAATTGTAATCATTTCGGAAGAGTGTTCCTTTACGAACAAAAGATGATATTTTGTATTGAAAAGCTATTGTGTATATTCTTACTGTTTTTTTTTTTCTCCAGCGACGCTCTTTCTTGAATTTGATCAGATGAACTCTCAGTCCATAGTTGAAAGTTGTTCTGCATTCGACTCTTATCGAATGTTATGAATAAATTTGGCACGCATTTATTCAACCTGGAAAATGCCAGGTTTGGCAGTCTTGACTTTATTCTCTGCGTCGATGTAACCGAGCTTTTCGTGACCTTTTTCGTGAGGCTTGGGCCCCCTTGACGTTCATTTCTGGTTTGTAGGACCCCTCTCACACGGGGATTCAGTGTTAACAGATTATCAGAAATTAAACTATCATCATCCAAGTCTCTGGCTTCTTTGAAATGTACCTGGCTGTGAATGGTTGATCTAACCCATCATTTATGTTGTACAGAAATTACAAGTCTAAATTTCTTGGATGAAGGAATATCGTTATGTCAAGTTCTGTCCTCATCTTGGTTCATTTCTTGAACTCAACGTTTCGGCCATTGAACCAAATGACTGTCTTCCACAGCCTTTCCTTTTTCAATGGTCGAAGATACACCGACTCACCACCTAAAACGGCCGTAACATTGTATTATAATGGACCATGATGAGGACAAAAGTCTAAACAAAACTCTCCACAAAAATTGCAAGCTTTTTCCTTAGAATCTTTAAGATTTTGATTCAAATATGTTTTTCAAAAGATTATATTGCCTCAAATAGTGTAGAGAGTTGTTATTTGTCTGGTGATGTTTCAGTAATTTTATGAAGAAAAAAATTGTCGTTGAAATTTTTGTTTGATGAGACACGGACTGAAATTGGTTCAATGCAAATTTTGTGTGCCGAGAATTTCCCTCCTGTTTTTCGATAAAGAACAAGAAATCTAAACAAAGCAAACCTAAACGCTCCAGTTGCCTACAACCCACTCCAAAACAAACCTGGTTAGTCACTTAATAGGAAACATCACTTTACCATCATTTTTGGCAGTAAGCATTGTCGGGGCTGATCAAATAAAAAAAAATTGACTAAGAGATGATCAATGAATAAGGTGCTCTGCTCGTCTTTTGTCGGACAGTGATCACTGAAAAGTCTGAGTTTTCCAAAGATGAGCGTGAGCATGGCCTAGCACAAAATAAAGGACCAATTTTAGCATAAACTTACATTTCAAATCTATTACATTTTGAATCTAATTTAAATCATTTTGGGAATGGTGGGATTTCCTAAGAATAGAAAAAAGGTTTGTTCTAGACATAACAAGGAGTAAATCTACGTACATGACATATATAGATAGCTAGCCAACCAGCCAGAATGACTTGGAAACTGAAAAAAACTATTTGAATATATTGACAGTTTTGGTTGTCGGTTTCTAACATGATCTTCAACACAAACAGCAGGCATGGAGGGAAAACAATGCCTTTAGAGACGAATGCAAATCAACTTTATTTGAATTGTGAAACTTTGTATCTTCCATAAAAACAAAATCTTTTGAACATCTAGGTCAGAGAGGAAGCAGCCTTCTTTTTCTTTTTTTTTATAAAGCTGTCAATATTGAGAATGATTTTATTTTTCTTCTTCTCACCTATTTTTATTTAGTAGTATTTCTCCGATCTGGATCATGATGTCATGCTACGGGCTTGATTAAGCAAATGGTACAGGTTTGATTTATACGCAGTTTCACATATCTCTCTCCCTCTATCTCAACTGACAATCAGAGAAGAAATTTGCATATAAGCTCATAATATGTACGTATTCAAGAGAGCTTTACAGCTTTAAACACTAAACATCAAAAAACTTTTTGAAAGATTTTTTGTGTCACTTGAGGCACTTATTTCCCAAAATCTGTCTATGCAACTTCTTCCGAAGTGTTTTCCCCTGTTTTCTTTATACTTATGGCACGATGTATAAATTGCCTCTTGTTGGAAACATCAGTTATTTGCCACATAACAATTTAGGGTATTTTAGAAAACTAAACAGTTATATTCACATTTTTGAAGCAAAACCTTTCCATCTAAGCAATTGCTATTGGGGCCATTAAGAGTCAATCTCTTCGATTAAGGAACAAAGTTTTAAACCTGGTTGGAAGCAGAAAAAATAAAATGTCGACCTTTCTGTTCGAATCGACGTTATAAAACCTTTCTTGAAGACGATTATCACTAAGTACAAAATAACTGCTGATAATGATATCTCAACACAATTAAAAAAATATGTGTGTATATGTGTGTGTACGTACACTATGCTCATTCAGCAACTGGCCATTGTACGAAGTGGAAATGAAATGATACGTTAGTCAGCACATGATCCAGTGCTCTTCCAAGTGAGAAATTGTTTTGAACTGCAGTACTCGAGAAATCTAATTGGATGAAATGAACTAAGGGTTACAGCCCTTTCTTTATAGTTTTTTCTTTAAACGATCTCCCTAGACATTCGCTCTTTAGAATACCTTTTGCTGCGATTGCTACCAATGTTTGTTTTTTTAAAAAATTCTATTCAACAAAAGACTTCTTGCTCTACACATCATAAATCTGCCCACCTCGAAACATGTACCTAATCTACTTGAGTGAATAGTGCAATTTGTTGAAAGTGCCTGGAAAATGAAAGCAGTTCATCATCATCATCATCATCATCATCATCAACAACCGTCTTTGGACAGAGACTCTCCCATGTATCCGTTAAATATCTCGATATCGGGGTCGCAGCGCCATTATCTCCTGAATCCGTCTCAATAGTCAGGCCATCTTATTTTTTGCCGGACATTATTTTGCTTATGATCTCTGATGATCCTCATCGTGAATCATGATATCCAGTGGGTGTTTTACATTCTTGCAATATGACCAGCCCATTGTTATTTGAATTATTTAATCGATTTTATGATATCTCGGACCCTCTCCTGAGCACATTGCATGGTTTTTAGTTCCTCAGCCCCTTGGTCAATGTTTCCGTTGGGTTCCATGTTTCAGCTCCATAGGTGACTATCGGAAGGATGCATTGGTTGCAGCCCCCCATTTTAAAGAATAACAAGATCTAAGTGTATTTTAACACCATTATTATACATCACACGTTTTTTAAACAGTAGGTAATCAACTCTTGCCTGTTAACATCTTTGGAGATTTGTGCAAAAATATCCGTAGAAAAATTTAAAATTGACGTATAAATAGTATTTGTTCGCCCCCCTCCTGCCGACAACCAATATGAGACAAAGGTTTGACGTGGGGCCCTATACACATACGTATGGGTTGAGGCAAAGGTTGCCAAGTACCTGTAAGAGCATCAGGGCGATTCTTTTTTAGTGTAATGACAGTGTGCTGTCGTGGAGTTGAACTCAACGGGGAGCAGGCGCTTTTTGCATCAAATGGTGGCCTATTTCACCCGATGACAAGAACATGGCTGCTCCCTGCCTCGAATGATCGGTGACTTTTACTTAATCTTGCACAGGTTTTCAATAGTGAGTTATTGAGTAAACACCGAACTGGCCAGGAATGGCTTGCTTCATTAGCTTTTTAGATCTTGTTGGAGATGGAGAAAGCACTTGCATGATTCCGTCTGTTTTATCAGAAATGGCAAATCAAAACTTTCACCAAAAGTATCAACATCGATTGGTTGGCTGGTTGGCAAGTTATGTATGTATCACGCGTATAGGCCACATCAATACAGCTAGAGACCTGAAATTTTCAATAAACACTCTCAGCTTTTTCAGTTCGAAAAAGGGGTAACAAGGCGATACCAGCTCACTGGATCTCTTCATAGGCTGCCTCGGGATGATCTTCCGAAACCTTGAGTGATTGAACAAAGGAGTAAGACTTGACAGCGAGTACCTAAGTAATCTCAGATTTGCTGACGACATCGTCTCTTTTGCTGAGAACTATCATGATCTCCTAAGAATACTAGACGAACTGAATGAAGAAAGTGAGAAAGTAAGTATTCACATGAACGTCTGTAAAACAAATGTTATGTACAGCAAACTCGTAACTGACGTAGAAAACAATCAGAATAGAAAATAGGGATCTGGAAAAAGTAGACCACTACCTCTACATAAAATAGCGAACCCCAATGTGATCATCGAAAGAATAAATCAAACGCAGACTCACTCTAGGTGGGCAAGGTTTCGGTACAGCAAGTTCCACTTTTAAGAACTAGAAAATTCCATTAATCTTAAAAAGAAAGATCTACAACCAATGCATCCTACCGATAGTCACTCATGGAGCAAAAACATGGAACCTTACCAAAGGATTGGCCCTCAAACTGAGAACCATGCAACGTGTGCAAGAGAAATGTGGCGAATCCTGGGTAAGGTCTATGTCCAACGACAGACGTTAAGAGACTGATAATGATGATGATAAATTTTCATATTTCAAAGGAACTCATTGCTAGAGTCTAAGACTGTTCCTTCTAACTGTATTCATTTGTATCGCAGCCAGACATTGGTGAGATATTTTTCTTTATAATCACTTTTAAAATAATAAATTTCATTTAATTTAAAGAAAAAAAAACGACTTTCAATCTTATTCTCATGTTTTATCTCTTGACAATTTTTGTTTGATTCAACGGAAACAATTATTTCTAAAAAACGATTTGTAAAAGAAATCCCAACTGATATAATGCAATACGAAAATCCATACACTTAATTTCTGGGTTTGAAGTATGTTATACGTTTTTTTTTCTAAATCTAGTCTCAGACTTTTTCCATACACAAATTAACGACTACATTGGTTTCTTGTCCTTCGATATCAATCCATACATAAATAAGATCGTCATTTTTGACGGGTATATTCCAATTGCTTAATAATTGTTGAAAAAATACAAATCAAAGAGCTGAGCTTTGCTACGTAAGATGCGGGACTTCGTGAGTAAATGTTCTCGTCTCTTTTAATTTCATTTATTCTCCTGTAGTAACATCGTGAAACTGTCTCAAATTTATATAATCTAATTCTTTGAAAATTTAAGTCACGTTACGGACAAACCTTGCAGCTTCAACCACCACTAGCGCCGCCCCTTAATACTACAATAACAGCAACAATAACAAGATTTCTTTTTAACGAACTCCAAATTTACTTCTTATTTTCTTTTAGTTACTCTTTAAAAGGCTCTTCTTTTTCCTATCTATTTATATTTTCCCATATATGTATGTATGTATGAATCTATCTATCTATCTATCTACAATATTTATTAGCCCATTTGTATAGTATATATCTCATTCTGTTTATTATCCATCCATCTATCTATCTATCTATCTATCTATCTATCTATCTATCTATCTATCTATCTATTAGCCCATTTATCCAGTGAATACATCATTCTGTTCATTATCTATCTATCTATCTATCTATCTATCTATCTATCTATCTATCTATCTATCTATCTACAATATCTATTAGCCAATTTGTATCGTATATATCTCATTCTGTTTATTATCCATCTATCTATCTATCTATTTATCTATCTATCTATCTATCTATCTATCTATCTATCTATCTATCTATCTATCTCAGTCTGTTCATATCAATCTATCTATCCATCTATCTATCTATCTATCTATCTATCTATCTATCTTGCTAGCTAGCTAGTTATCTTTTCCTGTCATCTTCGTTCTTCCAATAAATCTTTCCCTCCAACCAATTATTGTTTTTACTTTTCTCTCACACTTTGGCTCTCTTTCCCCCCGTCTCTGCTCCGTTTACTGCTTTCTCCTTTTCTTCCTCTTCCTACCTGTGTTTCTTTCTATCTCTTCTTCTATATGTCTTCCACTTCTTCCTTTGTACCTCTCTCTTCCCTTTCTTCTGCTTTCTCTTCTCCCTTCTCCTCCTTACTATCCATCAACCTTCTTGTCTATATTTCTCTTTCTATTCTTTCATTTCTCCTCCTGGCTCAACCTTTTTTTTATTATTATCTCCTTTTCATCGCTTTTCTGCCGATCTTCTTATTATGATACGTCTTTTTCCTCTACTTTACATTTTCTTCTTCTTCTTCTTATTTTTATTTCACCTCCTTCGTCTTCTTCTCCTCCTTCCTTCCCATTCCCCTTCTTTCTTCGTTACCTTCTTCTTCTTCCCCCCTTCTTCTTCTTCTTCTTCTTCTTCTTCTTCTTCTTCTTCTTCTTCTTCTTCTTCTTCTTCTTCTTCTTCTTCTTCTTCTTCTTCTTCTTCTTCTTCTCCAATTCTCCGTTTCCCTTCTTCCTTGTTCCTATTCTCTTTCTTCCATTTTTTTTCTTTCTCCTTCTTCCCTTTCTTCTCCTTCTCATACTCCTCTTTTTTCTTCTTCTCCTCCTTTTTTCTCCTTTTTTCTTCTTCTTCTTTTTTTCCTGCTCCTCCTCCTCTTTGTCCTCTCGCTCCCTCACCTTCCCCTTCCTTTCATACCGAAACTCCTTAACCCTATCCTTCTCTCCTCCGCTCCAAATGAAAATCAGCCAATACCATTTCAATACAGAGTTATTTCTTTAATCAAAGCATTTATCAAGGCGGCACCTGATTCCTGTCTGTTTTCCTTCTTGCATTTAATTTAGGAAATTCCAGAGATTTCTTCCAGTTGCCAAGACACAATATCAGAAGAGGAAACAAGCCGACAGCTCAAAATACACAGACATTGAAACGTATTCAACCTACTTACAAAGCATGTGAACATTCAAAGACATTATTACCGTCACACAGGCCTAACTCTCTCTCCTTCCTCCTCTCTCTCTCTCTCTCTCTCTCTCTCTCTCTATATATATATATATATATATATATATATATATATATATATGTGTGTGTGTATGATGTGTGTATGTGTGTGTGTATGGGATAGAAAATGGTTGAATGTTCCAACAGAATGATTATAGATTGCGCTGTATCGTATAAAAACTTGCATTTGAAATGATCTCCCGTTGATATACGATGAGTATATCATTTGTCCTAGACAACGTAAATAGATTGAACAATTGAAGAATTCGTACGGCAATCCCATTCTCAGTAGAATTTTAATCTATTTACATTGTCTACGCCGAATGATAATCACAACGTAAGTATATAAGATTATAAATTGCACATGCACGTGCACACACACACACACACGCACACACACACACATATATATATATATAACAGGAAGTGGATTTGCTACACGAATAACTTTAGGCTTCTGCCCTCTCTGAGCCTCATCATTATATTGCTAACCTGATCTGTACCACATATACTATATTATACTATATATATATATATATATATATATATATATATATATATATATATATATATATATAGTATATGTGGTACAAATCAGGCTAGTAGTATCACATGGTATAATAATATATCAATAATATAAAGCCACTTCTGAAATGCATTGGATTTATTTCAGAGAGTGCTCGATACATACAATATTTTACTCATGGAGTTGCGTTGTTTTAGAGTAGAGCTGGAAATAAATAGTAGAATATGGATTCGCTACACAAACTCGCCTAATGAGGCCCATGAGGGCAGAAACATGAGCAAGTTTGTGTAGCAAATCCACAATCTACTATTATATATATATATATATATATATATATATATATATATATATATATATATATATATATATATATATATATATATATATATATATATATGTTTATTTCATTGTTTATTCCTCTATTTCCAACAAACTTTATGCGTTATAAACTGTTCCATCCTCGGGCTGAAAAATTGGGTACGAGTTCACTTCTCGGGCCAATTCAATAATAATTCTTGATACATTATAGATAGATTATTTGGGAGCGACTGAAACAATAACCATTTGATAACTTTATTCGTGATTATGATAATTTTTTCTTCTCCGTACTTACAGTACTTGACATGAGTTATATATTAAAATTTTAGCTAGGAGGTGGTGTTTGGTCAACACTGCTGGGGACTAATTTTAATGTAACTGTTTTGTTTTTAAATCCCCTAAACTGTTATATGGTATACAACTGGTAATCACGTCAAGAAAATTTCACACATTGAACCATAATATCAAATTTAAAGAAAGAAATGCAAAATAAAGAAAATCACTGCAGAAAATTGCATACATTACATTAACAGATGTTGGTAAATTATTAACAGAAATGACATAATTTTTTGGGAAAAGTATATCCTTATATATTCAGTGTTTAAAGATGTAAGGCTTCCTGGCAAGGTATTGCAGAGATGGTCACTTTGTGTGATTCATAGATAATATCTTTAATTGCTCTGGTGGTGTTGGTCGTGATGTGTATATCAATATTTTTAGATTATATATATATATATATACATATATATATATATATATATATATATATATATATATATATATATATATATATATTGATCTGATATTAACACATTAATTATACGAAGTATTAATCAGATATCGACACAATCATTACATTGGAAGCTCTTTGTATAACTACAACTATGGAGTTTTGATTTATTTTTCGTTTGTTTCAACGATGACAATGGCCTCACCAAAAACCAGTGATATCATCACGACACAAATAAGTGTTGCGAACAAAAATAAACTGCTGACAAATTCACTTTCACAACTCACACTGATTTGTTACAGGACCTACTAATAAAGGAATTGAAATGGGATCTGAAGTTTTGGAATAAATATTGTATGGAGAAAATAATTCTGTTTGATTTAGTTTTTAGATTTTAATGAAGGAAGGGAATTTTTACCCTGGCTCAACCAAGCTTATCTTGCAGATTACTAAACACAGATTGTAGAATGACTCGAACGTTGTGAGAAAAAGCAACGGAAGTAAGTTGAAGCTAAAAATATCAAAAAATCAATAAGAAAAATTTTTCATCCAAGATATTCAGACGACTCAAGAGTACTATTACGACTACATCTACTAATAACATTCAGACAACAAAAATTAGATGAAAGAAAAACTGATCAAACTAGAAAGCATTCCCTCTCCTTTCCTACCCTTTTATCAACTAGAAATGTTTTCCTCCCCTCTCCGTTCTCAACGTCTTATTTAACTACCAAACATTCTTTCCTTTCCTCTCTCTTCGTAACCTTTCATCGAACCACCCAACTTTTTCTCCCTTCTCTCCCCTGACCCTCGTCTTGAAATGCCTAACCTTATTTTCCCCTTTCTCGCTTACTACTGCATACATCATACGTATAGTATAAGTATCAGCCATTTGCTGGACCTATGGTGAAACTCTTATGATAACTGCCAGTTAAGCATTGGATCATGGACTATTATCTTAAATAGAGTCAGAGAACATCTAAAAACAAGAAAATTCCGAAGAATCAGGATGTTATTTGCACAATGAACCCACGAAAGAAGAAGAAATCAAGCGAAGAATCACCCTAAGATATCAAGCTTTTGGCAGAGCAAGATCAACTTTCAAAAACAAGACGATCCCAATAATGTTAAAAAGAAAAGTATACAACCAATGCATCCCCCCGATAGTCACTTATGGAGCTGAAACGTAGAACCTAACCAAGAGACGGACCAGACTGAGGAATATACAACGTCTGCATGAAAGAATTATCCTCCACCTCACATGGAGAGATCACAAGACAGTACAATACATCAGGGAGAAAACAAGGGTCAGAGACATCATAGAATCCATTAGAAAACTCAAATGGTAATGGGCTGGTCACGTTGTAAGAATGAAAGACAGCCAATAGACATCACGACTCATGACATTGATCTTCAGAGATCACATGTAAAACCGAGGCCGACAGAATACAAAAGGGAGAGATGAACTAGACAAATTCAGAAAATACTGGCTCTGCGATACCCATGATAGAGGAATGTGGCGGATCCTGGGGAAGGTCTATGTCCAACGACGGACGTTAAAAGACCGACGATGATGATGATGATGATGATGATGATGATGATGATGATGATCTGAAATAGAAGAGCAAAACATCTAGTTTCGGGAAATTTGCTGAAAACCCAAAACATTCAAAGACGACGTCTTAACGCTTATGTTCAAGCCTATAGAGAAAAACTACGACCATGAGCACTGGAAAAAACAAAACAGAACAAAAAAGCAACAACAAACATAAAGAAACTGACAAACACAAGCAAATATAAAAAGGGCAGAATCTTTTGCCATCTTTGGTGGCTACGGCTGTTCATCATTTTTTTTTGGTGATAAGCTAGGCTAAAGCATGTTTCAGCAGAGGTCGACCCGCTTCTCATTCCTGTAATCAATTCACTGTCCAGAGGAAATAATGAAATTGTCGAGTTTTTGGTAACATTGTTAGTTTGATCAAATAGACACTATTTATTTTATCAATAGGAAAGAACTTGACATCTTGAAATTAGGCAAAAGTTTTTGATTTTTTATCAAGTACCAAAACCCATCTATCCATTTATCAATCTCTCTCTCTATCTAAGTCTTTTCACATCTCTCTCTCTCTCTCTCTCTCTCTCTCTCTCTCTCTCTCTCTATCTATCTACCTATCTATCTATCTATCTATCTCATTAGATTAGACGGTTTATGTAGGACAGAATGTGATAATTATATATAGACAATTTATTCAGACATATATTTCGTCCGGCACTGGAATTAGCTGAGTAGCAAATCGATCAGCCAACTACATAAATGAATAAAGGAGACGTCGGACTGTACTCTTCCGTCTGAGCTAACAATGCTCCTGGTAAGCAGCAGTTAGAAATAGTGCAGTTCTCTATTCATACAGATGTTTACATATCTATCTATCTATCTATCTATCTATCTATCTATCTATCTATCTAAGTCTTGCTACCTATATCTATGTATATGTGCGATCACACTCATCTGTGCATGACACAAATTGTGAAATATTAGAATATTTTACAAGCTAGTGCTTTTGAATTATTTCTCCACTTCTGAAACTGATGATTAAATGTTTTATAACTTCATGTTGATACAGGAAGTACTGATCAAATATTGAGACAAAAACGAAAAATGTTAGCCATTTTTGAAGCCATTCATTGAAACATCAAGCCACTTTTAGCGATCTTGAATGGTAGAAAATAGCTTAGATCCCCTGGTCCTGTGAGAGCAGAAAAAACGTCCAAACACGAATTCAAATATCAGCGGGCGAAAAAGTAAACTGAGCTTGCTTTGAAAACAGGTTTGATTAGTCACTCAATAGGTGACTAATGGTTTTTTAGCAGCATGTCGAGTTGTGGGGTGATCAATTAAAAGATTGAAAAAGATCACAAAAACCAATCTGGATTAAAAACAAGCCAACACAAAATAAGGATCAGTTTAGCATAAAATTACATTTCAAACTAACCCCCCAATGAAAACTCATTTAGGAGTGGAATAAAAAAAATCCCAGAAAAACCATTTTTTGTAAACATGAGGAGTAACTGTTTGAATTTTCAACTTTTAGCTCCCTCAGTGTGACCTATATGCGTGATAAATACATACTTTTGCCATGTATAAACTGCTACAATAGATAATCCACAGTCCCTATTCGGGATTAAATTTCGAATGAGATATCCATTATCGCGTGTATTTAACTAGGTAAACAAGTATAGATAGCAATTATGTTCCCGTGGATGATATGCACCTCTCATAATTCTCTGGAAAGTGCTGATAATACATCATGGAATACCGTATTTACATACAAGGATAGTCAGCCAGACCGACTTGAAAACTGTAGAGAAATATTCTGACATTTTTAGCGACTGTTCTGGTGCAATGTTTTTAATGGGAGATTTTGGTAGAAATATTTAAAATTATGCATGGTTTTGAATCAGACGAAATTGATGGCCTTACACATACTTTTGAAGTGAACATAATAATTGTCATCCTCAATAGAAACCTTTTAGCGTTCGTTGTTAGGCATAGACCTTCCACAAAATTCACCAGATCTTTCTATCATGGGCGTTGCTATGCTTTCTTAACTTGTCTAGTCTGTTTCACCATCTTATATTTTACTGACCACAGTTTCGCCTATGATCTCTGGTTACCCACGCTATGAGTCGTAATGCCCAACAGTCGTCGGTCATTTCAACATGATAGTCCATTACCAATTGAGTTTTTTTATAGGTTATATGATGTCTCTTACTCCTGTTGATTCTCTATCATACTAGGCTGTCTTGTGATGTTGAGCAAGAGCATCTCTTGAACATGTTGCTTGGTTTTCATTTCAAGTGTTAATCTTTTGGTTAGGTTTAAGCTCCATAGGTCACTATCAGGAGGTTGCATTGGTCTTTGACCTTTTATTGTTATGACTAAAGGTGTTTTCTGGTTCATTGAATATCGAGATATTCTTTTTTTCTGCCACAAGGTTTGGGTTTCTGGCATATCTCATCCGAGTACGTAGTTCTCTCAGCAGGTGTAAAAATTCTCAGGAAAAACGTTGATGGTTATGACACAACAAATGGTTAAGGGTTTAAAATTGTTTTAAATTAGATTTGCACATGATAAGTGCCTGTAGATACATTTTGTTCACTTTTCCCGCACAAATAAATGTATTCTATTGCATTACGTATTGGCACGAGTCATGCGCAGTCGTACCGGAAAGAGTTGCGTACGTATATATATTCACCGCCCACGTCTGCCTTAATTCAATTTCACTTTAATATGCCCCATTAATGGAAAAAGTATAGAGAAAACTTCTGTTTTATTTGAATAATAACATTATCACTGTTTGCGTGACAGAAAATCATAGATAGGAAGAGAGTATCAATCTATGCATGTATATATGTATCTATCTATGTATATATGTATCTATCTATCGATCTATCTATCTATTACAAACTGTGAGCCGAAACTGTCAACAAAACTGTCATCATTGGTTTCTTCAGTTTTTAAGTATGTCTGGCTGGCTTGGTGGTTGGCTACGTATCAATCTTGAGTACAGTCCGCATCAATGGAGCTAGGGGACTGAAAATTCAAAGATTTATGCATTTTTATATCTGGAAAGAATGTTTCTGTTATCCGAAAAACCCCACTTCCAATTTTTTGTAAATGGGGTGTTCAATTTACAATGTTAATTTCTGCTAAATTGATCGCTGAGTTCACGCTTGATTTTTATGAAATTCGAAGGTGGAACATGTAACTTATTGTATGATAACACTCTTTCCAATTTTTTTAATTGATCATTCCCCACACAGAATGCAAAAAAAAAACATTGGACGCATGACAGTTTTTATTGAGTGACTAACAAGACCTCTGTTTATATCTACGCTTCAAAAAGTACGTCATGGGTCTATAGGAAGTAGTTATGCATTCAATATCTATCAAACTTAGTTTTGTAGATCACAGTGCCAAACTTAGGGAAATTGGGGTAGGAAGATCGTGTTGCACCAATCCTCCGATTGGAGGGCAACAGTTTGCTTTTATAAGTAGCATTCAAGATCTTACTTTTTTTTTTACCAGGGCTAAAACAACGCCCACTGATACTAGTAAAATAAGTGACTCTCTTCGCCACTGAGCAGGCTAGAACTGGTATCAAAACTGTCAAATAGGTTTCTTTAGTTTTTAAGTTGGTCTGGCTAGCTAGCTGGCAGGTTAGCTATGTATGAATCATGCACCAATGAAACTTGAAAACTGAAATTTTCAACATTTACTCTTTATTATGTCTGGGAAAAAAATCTTTTTAACCCTTCCCTGATTCAATGTTTTCAATGGAGGTTTCAATTTGCAATGTAAGTTTATGCTTGAGTATTTTTTTTTGGGGGGGGGGGGGGAATTCGGCCCCCCCCAACAAAAGGTGTGAGAAATAATTTATTAATTGATCATCCCTCCTTCAAATCTTTTTTTTTTTTATTGATCACTGCATGCTGCTGTAAGAGGTTGGTCGAGTGACAGCTTCTATTGAGCGACTAACCAGACTTGCTAACCATACAGCAATGATTCTGGAATTAATAATTTCGTGAAAGGAAAGCCCTTGGGATTTTTTGTTGTTGCAAACACAGAATATTTTATTACTTTCACAAGCTCAACTGGTTTGTGATTCTAACCATTACTACTGTAATGACTTCGATCCTCACAGGATGCCCCATTTCAATGGCCTTGTGTCAAACTAAGTAACTATCGAAACAGAATATACTTGATAATTACTAAGTTTAGCTTAGTCCGTCACAGAGTCATAGTATTAGGGCATCCAGTTAGGATTAAATTCATTATAATAGTAATTGTTAGTATCATAAGTTTGTCAACCATAACTATGGTTCATTACTTGCCACAACATGTCGTGTAAGGGGTGATCAACAAAAAAAATGGAAAAAGGTTGTAATCAATGTTACTTTTCTCGTACTTTTGTTGTGTTACTAAAAAGTCCGAATTTAAAAAAAGAGAAAAAAAAGACATACATGACTGCGCGCGGAGACAAAGAGAGACACCAATTTAGCATAAACTTACATTGCAAATTGGCCCCCCTATCTAAATCTTGAAAGCCAGAAAGCTTCATTATGCATCATATACGTCATTGTTAGGGCAGTGGGTAATTCTACATGGAGTGCAAACCATGGGGAGTGATGGGCCATGCCCTGCCACGCTGGCCCATGACGTGTTGAAAGGGGTCTGGTGGATTGTCCACTGCTGACGTAGGTCAGTGGCCCGAGAGCTCTACCGGCTCTTGATACCCATCAAAACTGTTCTCGTAAGTTAAGAATGGATTTTCGGAGCGCTGAAAAAAAATTTCCTTACACAATTCAATCTTATTTAAAAAAAAATATTGGATGCAAATTCCATGGGTAAAGATCTCTTTCTCTCTCTCTCTCTGTCCTATATGATGGGGTCAGTGAGGTAGCACTGGAGCATACCTCTCCCTTATATATAAAGTTTTTAACTTAGTTAGAGTCCACAGACGTTGGAATTTAAAAAAAAAACAATTGCATTCATCCAAATTTGCAGCAGCATACTCGTCCTGGGGACTTCATTTTAGCAGTTGAAAAAGTTCAGATTTTTTAACTTTCGTTGCTAAATATTTCATGTCTGTCTCCCCCAGCAAGAATTTATTACTTAGATTAGATGGAAGACCGACACATCCAACACTTGATTTGTTTGTTTTTATGGCCAGTCAAGCCCCGGTCGAGGCAGTAGGGGAGTAATGGGTTTTGTCTTTAGAGTTTTTATATATTCTTTTTTGTTTGTTTTCTTTGGGGGGGAGGTCGATTTGGGGATTCATTGAAATATTATACGAAATTGGTGCACATTTAGAGATTTTGGAGCTACAGTCTGGTTTATATTTTATATTATTATTATATAAGTTCTGTCCCCAAATCAAATAACTCCTATCATAGCCAATCGATCATTCTTCAATAAATTGTTAATGAAATGCATTGACAACCTTGGGAGGGATATCATGTGAACAGTCATGGAATTTCAGCAATATTTTTTTGTATATAAGACCTAGAGAAGGTAATTCTGCATAGGCCTAACCAAAAATATAATCACTTCCCTCAAAGCCACTGAAATTCATTGAGATCTTTTTATAGAAATCTCGTTGACGGACGGATAGATAGACGGCTGGAGATATTATTTGGTTTGAACATATAACTATGACATAGGGGCAGTAATTGTGCATAGATCCCCGGAAAAATCTTTCGGCTCCTTTTGCAATCAAAATGTCTATCTTTCAACAAAAAATCATTGAAATTTATCGTGTGGACAATCATGAGCGTAATCATGATGATGATGATGATGATGATGATGATGATGATGATGATCATCATCATCATCATCATAATCAATCTTTTAATGTCCGTCGTTGGACATGGATCAGTATTTTCTAAATTTGTCTTGTTCATCTCCATTTTGTATACAGTCGGTTTCGGTTGTGCATGAGATCTCGGAGAATCCATGTTGTAAATTGTGATGTCCATCGGTTTTCTGTCTTTCTTGCATTATAGCCAGACAATTGCCATTTAAGTCTTCTGGTAGATTCTATGATTTCTCAGACTCTTGTTTTCTTCCTTTTATACTGTGCTGTCTTGTAATCAGTTTCCTTCTTCAAAACGTAGTTATATCTCTGAATCAAGGAAATAAATCTTGGATCCACCTCAGAATTTAACAAACACTTCCGTTTTCCATCGCTAAACCTTCCTCAAAATTTTCTCGGATTTCATTGAGTACTTTCGGAGATATTGTGTGGACCGTTGCAAAGACAGACGAGCAAGACCGAATACACTTTTCCAACTTATCATTGTATGCATCAAGAAGACCACTGTTTTAGATAAATAGAGATCTCGGCCATTTTCCGTATTTTATAGTGTATATAGTCCCACAGTCGATTAACAGGTTTAATTTATTCTGCCAGCAGGGTACATCAATCGTGACTTCCACCCTCACATGATGGACTATCAATATGGCCTTAGGCCAATTTCAGCTTTGGCCAGGCAAAAGCAATATTTAGATTGCTTACATACTTCCCGGCCGTAAAAAAAAAAAATTAAAACTGGACATGGAGACGGTCACAAGGGTAATAGTCGGCTATATGCTGGTTAGTATGGGAGTCACTTATGGCCATAATTCTAGCGTTTTACAACCCGGCAATACATATCACGTTTATCATAGTGTATTTTCACTTTTTTTTGAGAGCATGTGAGAAAAAATGTCTGTTTTGCTATCAGATATTGGAAATCCGGGAAATTTCCCCCAGGAACCATATGACAAGCTCAAGTTCCTTTTTTTAGATGCGTCCACTAAAATTTCTACAATAGGGTCTGTAGTTCTGTTGGCCCTCAATATTTTTCAAATCGATTTTCCGAAAATGGTAGAAAGAATATCTTCAGCCTTGCATTTTCACCATGTGCTAACTTGGAGAATAAAAATAAATCGGGTAGTTCTCATCCATTAGCTCAATTTACAATACAATTACAATGCATAACAGGACCCCGACTTTATGGCCATTTGAGATGCTCAGATTAGGTTGGAAACTTTGAAGAACAAGTCGATCTGATCAGACATTTTTAAAAAATTTACTACTATGAAAATACTATAAGAACACACAGATATCCTCCATCACGGTCTGTGAAATCAAAGGTGCAATTATTATGATGTTACAGGTGTGTCCAATATAGTACTGTTTGCAATATATATACATATCGCAGGATTCAAGAATATTTATCACATTGATATAGGCATTCACTGATACGACAAAGTTCTTTACAGTGCAATTCACGATATACTTTAAGAAATGGATATATATGCTCCAACATAATGATCATAAATTGGGTTATATTATATAGAAACTTATGTGAAATGGTGTCCCGTCGTTACACGGTCAATATATCACTCAAGCTTGACAGCGTAAATAGAATGAAAAATCAAAGAAAAGGGGCTGCTGTAGGAATCGAACCTGTGATCAATAGGGAAACCGCTTCAACGTTAAGCTAAACAGCCGCCGGTATACAAAGGCCTGAAAGACTGTTTTCACCCAAAATTCTCATCTCGTTTATTCTTAGTTTATTCGTTTCTTTCAAAGATTGTTATGGATTGGGAGGTGGATACATATGATCCGATAGAATGATTATAAATTGCAATATGTTATATGAAAACTTATTTGAAATGATCTCCCGTCGTTACACAGTTCATGTATCACTTGCCCTCGACAACGTAAAAAGATTCAGTTATCAAAGTGAATGGGGCTGCTGCGACCGTTAGGGTAGCCACTCAAACGTAGTATTGCTCTCACCATTGACCTATGTTGAAGTAGCCATTCTATTAATCGTAGGTTCGATTCCTGTGATAGGTGGGGCAGTTATTTGTACCTTTGCATTATTGGTGGCTTTTTTAGCTTAATAGTAAGAGCAACGTTACGTTGGAGCAGCTACTCTAGCGGTTGCAGGTTCGATTCCTGCAACAGCCCCATTTTCTCTGATTGTTATTTTTTTTAATTCATTCACGTTGTTTTGGTCAGGTGATTCATTAATCGTGTAACGACGGGATATCATTTCAAATGAGTTTCTTTACAATACAATGCAATTCAAAGACTTCGGTTATGCAATAAAAGTTCATTATTTTTAAGTCGCGTACTACTAAATTGGTAATTATTTTAATTTTATCAAGTGAAATAAATAAGAAAGAAATAAAAACAAAGATACCTTCATTTGTATGTCTCGTGCATTCAATCTGAAGCCATTTAATTTAAGAAAAAATTTAGACATTTTTATTTCTTTCAAATAATTCAGTGTATTTGTGTTGCTTGTCTTTCACAGGCATAAAATAGATATTCTGGATCTTGAAATTTACGGTCAATCCTTCAAACCCTGAGCACCTGTATTTTTACCTGGGTTTCTAGTTCAAAAAGCCTAATTTATTGAAAGAAATTTCAGTCACTGACGACTAAAACGTTCTCGTCTAATTCATTCCCTGTTTTATGGTTGGTTGGCCGCACTAGTGAAATATATCAATTAGTGGAGGTGCCATCAAATGGGTTTGATTTTTAATAATAAAAATATAAATTTTGCGTACATACGAATATTGCACAGACATCCTATTTTCGTTCAATTTGGGGTGCAGGGCTGTTTTCGTGTTATACATGAAAAAATGAGAATAGGTTAAAAAAGCATCAGTCCAAAAAGCATCAGTCAAAATGCAAGCTGTGTAGTATGGACTACTTTCACTATCATAAAAAAAATATATATATCATTTATTACCATTTTTCCCTTGGCATACAGTACAACATGGAGAATTATGTCACAAAAAAGTTTTATTCATTTAGATTTACAAAAAAACATGCTAAATCAAATTACTTTATTATCAAAAATTCAGTTAAAATATTTTCTCTACAGAGTGAATATTCTCGACTGATGCCTTGTAATCGTCAGTAATATACTGATTGAATTTTGAACGGATGTCCTTTGATCGTAGAAATACAGATCGTTTGCTTTATACGTAATAGATTCGGACGGGACAACCACCTGGAACGGCGTCATCCAAGGTTATCATTATCCATAGCTAAAGGTGGGGAGGTACATTCATGCGGTTCCCAAGGGTGTTAGTACGAAGTGAACGCAAACTCTCTCTGCCTGAAATCGAACTTAGCTCTCCGAGCCCATTTCTCCGAATTGTTACCCGCTCGGCCAAATTTGCATCTCCTTTCTCAGCACATGAAGTACTCAAATTAACTGAGTAATTAGGCACAGCTTACGTGTCGAATCAGCCCTCAGTGATTCTTCCTTCACTGCGTCTCTCTTTGAACTTCCTTCCGATTTACGATGTCAATCACGCAACTTCTAAGAGCGGACATCAATCGAAGAAACGCAGTTTCATAGAGTATGAAACACCGACGTAAATACGCTGGGGTTGGGACTGCGTCCATCTACTCAAGTCTGATGGCTGGCGAGAAAGCATTTTGAAGTGCTGTAATTACATTTCCTTAGGCATTACCACATAATCGACGAAATATCCTGATTTAATTGCGTACAAGTGCAGCCTGTCGCAACAGAGTATTTTCATAAGCGCACAGGCGGTCGGTCGAATCGGATTCCGTAAAGAGACGGTTAACGGGGATTTAATTCATAATCATTAATTAGCTGAAAGATTTTTCAATAGACCTCTCCACGAACACCGCTTTTCCAGATCTCAATGACATTTGAATATGGATTTCTAAATAAACAGGACATTGAAGTCGTTTTATCGATTTGAACAGCTCATTTAATACTGTCTTGTTTGTTATTCATTGTTGTGATCGCCTGACCTTAGCTGATCTGCCAGAAGCGCATGCGCAGCTGTAAAACATGGCAACCCTCCCACTTGCTTTGATGCGCGGTGAATAAGTCCAGCTGGGTCTTTCCCAACTTGTTTTGTTTAAGGTATTTGATTAAATTACAATTCTGTTCACTGTATTAGACATCGTTTACAATCGTATTCCGATTATAAAGATGCCTTTTCCCTGGCAGCTGTTGGTGTTATACATGTATTATTAACAATTACTTATTGAATATCCTGGAAAATAAAATGATTAGGGTGTAATAACTGTTGATAGAGTGTATAAAGTGGAAAATACTATTCAATATAACGTGCGTACCAGAATTCTGGAATTATCTGAAAAAAAGTTATTTTATCTGATATTATTTAAGAAGAATACACACAAGATTTGGGCTTGGTTGGTCAATAGTGAATATACAGACCCCCGAAAGCACGAAAAACAAAACAACCCCCCCAATTAAAAAAACAAACGATTAAAAAACAAAAAAAATGCTTCTAGATGGTGCCTAGTGCTGTACTCACGCAAAATATTTCAGGTTGTAGCCCGGAAAATGTGACCAGGAGGGCCAGGACACACATGCGCTCAGACAAGCAGAGAGGGAATAATCTGAAGCCCATTTGGCTGTTAGGACGGGCTATTCACGGGGCTACGGTGATTAAAATGGCCCATAAAGTGTTTAAAACTGAAATGATATTTCGATATCAATTAAGATATAATACACTTTCTTGTGTCGATCCAATATTTAAGTTCTATTTGGAGAGTATTCTGTTTTAAATATCTCGAGAACCGATAGCGCAGTTTTGATGTAATTCGTCAACCAGTCAGATGAGAGCTTACTGCGTATTTTCCTGCCGACATTCTCTCGTGGGGTTACTCGGTCGGCAGTAGGACGCTATCGAGAGAGGCTGTGATCTACATGACCGTCACATTCACATTGATCGAGTCTGACCATTCTTCAAATCTCGCTCGGGTTTTTTGAAAACAAAAACAGTTACATCGCCCAGTTCTATCAGCTTCCGACTACCCTACAATCAAGATTTGTCTCCCTTTCTGGCTTTTCCCCAAAGAGATTTCAGATTGTGAACGAGAGTGAATAGAACTAGAACATTACGAAGCAACTGATGGCAATCCTGTCAGAGAACTCTACAGACCGTTTCGAAAAGTAGAAAAGTCGATAGAATAAGTGTGTGAAATTCCAATGGGAGTATTTTGAAGAAGACGAAGGTGCAATTACCCTCGGCAAGCAATATTTTCGTTGATATTAGATGAATGGGTACTCTTTTGGTAGACTTCATAAAGCTGAAATTAGTTTTCTCAGCACTTGATTTCATCATATTTTAAACCCTGCACTCAGTTTGTTTACAAATCTTTTGTTTACAAACTCGTCCAATTTCTTGTCTCCGATCCTAAAACAGGACGTCAACATGAGATTCTGCAGCACTAGCGCATCATCATCATCATCATCATCATCATCATCATCATCATCATCAGTCTTTTAACGTCGGTGGTTGGACATAGACCATCTCTAGGATTTGCCACTCTTCTCTATCATAGGCGTCGCAGAGCCAGTACTTTCTGAATTTGTCTAGCTCGTTTCTCCATCTAATATTCTGCCGGCCTCAACTTTACATGTGATTTCGGGGGATCCATGTCGTGAGTTGCAATGTCCATTGATTGTCAGCCATTCTTGCAACATGGCCAGCCCACTGCCATTTGAGATTTTTCTGATGGATTCTATGATGTCCCTGAATCTTTTCATTTCCCTGATGTATTGTGCTGTCTTGTGGTCTCTCCCTGTGAGGCCCAGCATAATTCTTCCATGTGTACGTTGCATGGTTCTCAATTTGCAGATCTGTCTCTTGGTTAGGTTCCATGTTTCAGCAAGTACATACTGTTAAATAAATCGAAAATGTGACGGAAATGGAAAATACCATGAAGAATACTAAACGAAAATAAAAATGGACACAGCATTCAACTGATAGAGACCGAGGAATGTATTGGCAAAAATGTAATGAGGGAGAAATAGGAAAATAAAAAAGATCTATCTGGAAGGTATCCAACCATTTTGAATACTCAAAGAACCGGTTGGGCAGTCTTGATGGGGGTTTGGGCTTTGGAGCACATATAAGAAAAGAAACTATCTTGGGGGAGAACTTAGTTGGTAGTGAGACGCCATTGAATGAGCTCGTATACTGTGCGATCGCTGCATCTACTATTACCGACATAGTGGGTCATCGAATATACATCAGGGATTTTTTGGCAAAATAATCGGATCATCCAGGTCTGCTATCCTCTATAGTCCAAATCTGACTTCTTGCGACGTCTGGGTTTTCCCATTGCTAATAAGGCCGTTGAAAGAGAGCTGATCGCTGACAAGATTAAGGAGAACGTGACAAAGCAGTCCATCTTTCCAAGGAAAAATCGTACTATTCGGCTTGGAACGCATCACATGCGATCGTTTCTTTACGAATGAGTCAGTCATTGGATTCCATAAAAAGCGGCAAATATTTATGATTGTGCACAGCTCACGTGGTGTGCACAACTTGCGTGGAAATGTCAAAAATAAAATCCAAGCAGATCGTGTACACGATTTTCAATACCATTCATCCTATCAGTGGCATGCATGCTCTTTTTGAAGTTGAGCATCCTGTTGCAAAAAAAGACAGTTTCATTATGAATCATCTTTTAGATATCTACCAACATATGAATCACCAAATCTTGTAAAGAATGCGCAATTTGAATTTTTCCTATTGTCTACAACATCGAGAATAGTAATTAAAATACATACTTTTATTTACACAATTGAATGCTCTCTTAGAATATTCGATGTTGTCAGCACAACGTCTTGGTCGATACATTCTCCAGCCTTCGTCAGATGTATCAGCCGAAAAAAGAGGCCAACTTTTCAAAAGTCTACCACCAATATCGATCATGAAAAAAGTGGCCGTTAATGTATTAACCGGACCATTTCAGCAGTGCAAGGTACTCTTGACATAACTACGTCATCTGCCAAATAAATCATCATAATCATCATATTCATCAGCCTTTTAACGTCCGTCGTTGGACAGACACGTTCCCAAAGATTCATTGGATCTATGTATTGAAGGCGTTGTGACGAAAAAATTTCCTGAGCCTATCCAAATAATCATCTTATTTTCTGCCGGTTTCAATTTAGTATATGATCTCTGGTGATCTGTGTTGCCAATCGTGATGTCCAGCGTTTGCCAAACATTCTTGCAGTATGGCCTGCTTATTTGAGTTTTAGGTTGTGTGAGTACGTTTCTTTTCCCTTTAATAGAAGTTTTAATACCAAAACTTGTGTGAACTGCTTCTACTCTACCCGACAGGTTATTGCAAGCTCAGTTATTGTACATCGAGGCAATAGCAATAATTTTTGTTGCTTATTCACGAGTTGGTTTACAATTAAAAAAACAAAACAAAAACACGACCGGTATTCTTATTATGCAACATAAGTGACTCAGTTAAAAACAATTATGATATATGCTTGAGAACTCCGATGGTGTAATTACGTATCTACGACGAGAATTGATGGAAAAGAATAAATGACGTCAGTCGACTGAAGACAATCGATTAAACAAAAGAATAAATGACGTCAGTTAACTGGGGGTACAGTGGATAGAGAGATATGTGTGGACACATTTAAAACATTAAAGAAGAAAAAACGCGAAAGAAAATCAAATTGGTCAGCTTATTTTGCGCATCTCTGTAATAAAGTCTATGGTATTCTATGATCTTTGTACATCACTGCATATCACGGTTAAGAACAGGTAGGAATAATGGAGACGGTTCTATTGGCAGAACGTCGTCGAATAACGAAGGTTCCCAGTTGCTACATACAATAGTATTGAAGATTGGAACCTTTCCAAACATACTTAGCCTTCACCGTCGTTGCCGCAGTCTAAGGTGTCTTCCAAAGCTCCACCCCCCAACACCATCCCAGCAACCACCAGTCAACGTCTTCTGGCCCAACTTCTACGTCATCTGCTCTCCTTCAAGTTGAAAATCAATTTCTGTCATGGTACGTTAGTTTTCCTCTTGGCCGGACGAGCGAGGAATAACAAATTCCTGGGAAAGTTTGATTCTATGGCCCAGACCCCCCCCCCCTTCCTCCAATTAACCCCAGTGTGTCCCCCTGGGATTGTTGAAAAATTGAAAGTTTTGCCTCGTTAAACTCGCTGGTCATATATGAGAAAAATATTCCCCCGAACATAAAAAGGCCTTGCTATTTTGCATATGATCCTGAGTGAGAGGTAATGCTGAACAAATCTGCCAACTCAATCAATAAAAACCATCACATGAACACTGTCTTTTGTTAGTATGTCTCCTTAAGGGTGATCAATTGAAAAATAGAAAAAGGGGGGATCAATGAAAAATTTATCTTGGTTGTCTTTTGTTTGGACAGTGATCACACACGCACACACACAAACAAACAAACACACACACACACACACACACACACACATATATATATATATATATATATATATATATATATATATATATATATATCATCTGTAAAGGGCACATCAACCATCGTTTACCCTTTATTATGTCATCAAAAGACTCTTTTTCGTTTTCTACAAAATTCCTCCCATAAATCTTTTTTTTAGCAGTAAGTTCAGTTGGCATTATAAGTTCATCTTATACTGATCCCTCATTTTGTGTCCGCTTGTTGTTTTTTTTGTTGAAAATTCAGGCTTATTTAGGAACAGCAATAGGCAAGAAAAGTAACTCATTCACTGATCACTTTTAAAATGTTTTTTTAATTGATCATCCCCAACACTGCTTGCTGATAATGGATATTGATCACGGTTTTGCATTGGGTAACTAACAAGGAATGGATTTTTCTCAAATTGAATTTCGGGGCGATTAAAATAGTGGGGCCTTGGGTAACTGCTGATAATACCCATACAAAAAGGCAGCCCGGCATGCAACTGCTTTTGAGACAGTTGCAACGTTTTGTCTCCCAAAGGACAGAACCAATTTTTTTTTAATCTATCACGTACTCGTAAGTAATATTCAGATCAGATCAGGTCTGGTTAATCAACAAATTGAAACTATCATGTGACCCATGCCTTTTGTCAGCATGCCTTGTTGAGGTGATCAATTAAAAAGTTGAAAAAAAAAAACCCAATACAATGATCAATGAATAAATTTCTTATCTCGCCTTTTATTCGTCACTGATCATGAAAAGATCTGATTATAAAAAAACAACAAGCGTGAACGAACATCGAACCAAACTAAGGCGTCAATTTAGCATGAATTCATATCGTAAATTTTTTTGCAGGAGGAGGGCGGACTAAAAGTGTTATTAGAAACCGTAAACCCAAATGTTACCAAAAGTGTCACAATAAGTTTCTTTGGTTTTCAAGTTAGTCTGATTTGCTCTATTTACAGACCACACCATTGGAGCTAGAGGGCTGTATAGTTTTTTTTCAATTCCCCTCAAATGCATTTTAGTCAGGGTTCAATTTTGCAATGTAAATTCATGCTAAATTGGTCTCTATATTGTACCCGGTTTTCTGTTTTGAAAATTCAGACTCATTGGTGCTCCGACAAAAGGTTAGAGAAGTAACTTATTCATTGATCACCCCATGCAAATTATACATGTACACATATCTACATAAACCAGCTAGACCAATTTGCAAACTGAAGAAACCTATTTAGTCATTTTTGGTGACAGTTTCCGTTTACGGTCTCTGATTACTAAACTATCAAGTGCTTTTCATTTATCAGTATTTGTCTTACAACGAATTTGGTGCATTGAATATAATTGAAGATTTTAAAGTAATTTATCAACTGTGTCGGTTGGGCAGAGGGTAGAAAGGGTTAATAACCATCTAGTTCATACCATTCACAGGTTTCCCTTTGAAAAGAGTTATATCCACCATCTACAGGCTTCTTATATTCCTTATCACAAAGGTTCATTGTTTGTTATCGGTAAAAGCGCTTATGTAAGTAAACTCACTAATATCTCAGTAATTTATATTCACTATTATGTGGAGAGAGTGTGAGAGAGCTTTAGGATAAGAGTTTCTTTTGTCGTTCAACCATGAAGATGTGAGACTCACCATGGACAGAGTTGTAGGCTGTTTCTGTCTTGCAGTCAGAGGATTTGCTCTAAAGGAAATCACGTGAAGGAGGAATGAAATGAAGTTCACTTGGTCATATATGATTGGTGTATGGGTAATGGATGTTGGTGGTCTACAGATAAGGAACAAGTACCGAAAATAAAAGTGTCTATTTACCTTTTAATAGTCTACCTGTCTTCGCCTGTCTCTGCTTGTCCATGTCTATCTCTCTGGGAATATAGTCATAAACTTTACACTTTAGCTGACAAAGAATTTTAGTTAAGAGATTTTGTAAGTTCAATATAGTTCCAAAACCATTCTGCAATGTCTCATCGTACAAGTCAGATACTCTCTAATCCCTCTTAATGTATTGTTAAAATATTTTGCGTTACGGACAGAATATCAAATTTCATTATTGTTGTCGTTGATAATCATGATAATATGTCGAAGCAAGTCCTCAATTAGCCAGACTAATTTCATAAGTTTATTTTTTCTTCGGGGATCGTGTCCTCTATCGTGAATATCAACCTAACACATATGTAGGACATACATGAACAACATTATCACGACGCTTGACCTGCTTCTTCTCAGAACAAAGTGCAATAGAAGCACATTCAAAAATGCAGGGACCACTGAACAATAATACTCCCATCCGCAAAATACGTGGATCACACCTGAATACTATACGAAATTAAGTGCATTTATAGATTGCGAATAGTAAAAGCGTTTATAACAAAGTCAAGAAGTCCCACTCGCAACGATTCATTTTTTAGTCAAAGTACTGGTACTTTATACGTATTTGATAATTTGTTGGTTAACTAAATATCAATTATTTGATTAAATATTTAATTGATTACTTGAATACATTCAATAATTGAAAAATCCCCGCCCCCGTGAAAAAATAGAAAAAAATCTCAAAATCTCACGAACCACCAAATGACGTCACTGGAATACTATAAACAGCCAATAAAAAAAGCCAACTACTGCGCTGAATTTAACGGTAAAACTCTCTAAAGCTCACGAACCACCAAATGACGTCACCAGAACACAAATAGCAACCAATTGAAAAACAACCAAATGCAACGCTGAATTTAACAGTAAAACTTTATCATAAATTAGCATAAAAGGTGACAAACAGTAAACTACAGTCTGATATCGGAAATGGCAGACGATACTGCCGGAAGTGCACTATTCTTTGGAAAGTGTTCATTTACACTAAAACCAGAGATCGGTTCACGTGCTCAAAGACAAAAAAGATTTGTGAAGAAATGAGCAAATGCTCCTTATCTGTCATTTTTGATGGAAAAACTGGATAAAGAAAATATGCTTCCAAATTATATTCACACATCACAAACACACACACACATACATACATACATACATATATATATATATATATATATATATATATATATATATATATATATATATACGTGTGTGTGTGCGTGTCTGAATGAAAGGGGTTTTCAACGACGAAAAGATCTTACACAATGGGGCCTACATGCAGAATATCCGTCAAGTCGGTGTAATGAAGTTTCAAGTTGAAGTGCAACGTGTGCAAGAACGACACCACCCTATAAACAAAAGGTTGGTATCCTATGGTCCACCATCATGGCACAGATAGGAAATAAGCCCCTTGGTCGTAGGTTTGACAGGAGTTTCCTCCATCTGACAGATTCCGGGCTACGTGTTGTTGTAGCTGCAGCCCCTTTGCTTGAGTATTTCGACAATATGGCTGACATGGGTGTTAAACCATATATTTATAAATATATTTATTGTTATTGCTATTGAAAGTTATGTTATATATGAAGGAAGGGGGTTCAATATCACGGGCAGACAATATATTGATATAGCCGATATAAACACAGAAACCAACCTTTCATGGTGAATTCGAATTTCAAGCTTTCATAGAGTTAAAATCGCAGCGAATTGAGATTCAGGCTGTCTAAGCTGTACACACACACACACACACACACACACACACATATATATATATATATATTGTGTGTATTTATCAATACAATATTTGCATTAGTAATATGAATATATAGTTACGCACATTTATATTTTACACTTTGTTACAAATTGATATTTTTGGTTCCTGGATATCCGCTGTTATTCTCTAATTAATGACTACAATGTAGAAAGTGTCGAATACTCTCGCCAAAATTTCGTTTTCATAACCAGAACAAGAATAAGTTTAAATTTACTCATTTTCGGTTGGACAACGGGCAGATTTGCACATTTTTAATCATATTAAGTGAGAAAAACAATTGCATTTGAATATCACTATCATGGTCACAAAATAGGCAAGGTTTTAAGGGAATAATAGCCATTTTCCAATAATCCTAAAAAGAAGAGTATACAACCAATTCATCCATCCGATAGTCACTTATGGAGCTGAAACATGGAACCTAACCAAGAGACAGGCTCACAAACTGAGAATTATGCAACTTGCGCATGAATGGATTATGTTCAACCTCACATAGGGAGATCACAAGACAGCACAGTATATCAGGAAAAAAAAAAACAGGAGCCCGAGACATCATAGAATCTACTAGAAAACTTAAATGGCAATGGGCAGGTCATGTTGCAAAAATGGTAGACAATCAATGGACATCATGACTCACAACATGGATCTCAAGAGGTCACATGCGAAACTGAGGCCGACAAAATACAAGATGGAGAAATTAACTAGACGAATTTAGAAAATACTGGCTCTGCGACGCCCATAATAGAGATATGTGGTGGATCCTGGGAAATGTCCAACGACGGACGTTGAAAGGCTGCTGCTGATGAGCTAGTAATATATTATTATTATTATTATTATTATTATTATTATTATTATTATTATTATTATTATCATTATTATTATTATCCTGTGCGTCATACAGCAAACTATGGAATCAGAACATAAAACATGGTATCCTGCGAGTACAGAATTTTCATGTTCGTCATACTGTGCAACATTTTGGTTTCAACTTATTAGAAACTGAAAACTTCAACATTTATATCTCTTTCTCGAAAAAAAAAACAACTTTTTTTTCAAATATCTTCTGCCATGAAAAAATTGTCTGGTTTCAATATTAAAATGTACTTTCATACTAAATATGTTAACGCCTGTATGTTTGAACGTATGAACGTGTCACATATACATGCCATACTAATGGAGCTAGAGGGCTGGAATTTTCAACATCCACGTCTGACTATGTCTACAAAAAAAAAAAAAAAAAAAAACTAAAAAAAAACTTTTTTGAAACCCAATAATCTGGTTGGACAAGTATGTATATGTAATAATTAAGTCATCCACAGGCAGCTGTTTCGTTGTATTACAACTTTTAAGTGTGGCTATAGACTATTCAACATCCCATCCAGTATCACAAGGTAGGATCAAAACTTGCGCTTCAGACCAGGGGGCAGGCATTTTACCATAGGTCTACGCAGAACTGGACGGTCATTAGGACCAAATTCAAGCGATATATTTACGTACGCACATTCTCCCATCCACCAGAGTGCTCCATTCCAGAGTTGTTAGTGAATTGCTCAGTCCTGAAGAAGGGAGCGTTAATTATAATAATAATTTATGATATATGTTATATGTAACATATCAATATACATTTCATATCAATATATATGATATATGTATATATTTTGTTCTTTATTATCATATGGAGAAAATTTTGAATAGAATTTAAATCCAATATTAAACCAATTTCGTTGACAGATTATCTTAATCGTATTATCTCTTAAAAAATTCTCAAATCTCTTTCCATTAGTAGACTTGTAATAATAATAATAATAATAATATTAATAATAATAATAATAATAATAATGATGATGGTAAGAAGAAGAAGAAGAAGGGGCAGTACCATACATCTTCAACAAATAAATGCTGCTTGTACAATGGTCAAGTGGAAAGTATTGATCAAGTTGTGTCAGGTTGCAAAGTGTTGGCTCAAAATGTATACAAGCAGGAACATGGCGAATTCTATCTCAATTTGCACTGGGCACTCAGTAAGAAATATAGCTATTACACTTCAGACGAGTGGTACACTTATATGCCAGAGAATGTGTTAAATGAAACCGAAGACTTTTGTAGGACTTCGATATACGGACGGATAGGATAATTGAACACTGCAGACCAGACATCATTGTACATAATGAGAGCGAGAGACAGAGATAGAGAGACAGAGATAGAGACAGAGAGACGGAGAGTCTCATAATTGTTGTTGCAATACCAACGGACATAAACGTTTCACACAAAGAAGTAGAGAGGATGGAAAAATATACTGACCTAAAAGAGGAAATTTCAAGATTGAGGGGATGCTAAAAGTGGGAGTCGTGCCAGTTGTAATCAGAGCACTGTGTTCGATCCCGAAAGAAGTCATCATATCATATCGAATAGTTTGACATCAAGGTAGATATGAGAGTTCTCCAAAGATCTGCCGTCCTTGGAGCAGTTTATATTTTGAGAAAAGTACTCTCTGTCTAAAGCTTGACAGTCATACTGAAGAACCGGTATGTATACTAAGCAAAAATGTTTGCTATTTCACACCAGTTGCCTGGTGGTCACCACTAAAGGTTGAGTGACAGCAAGTCTCCTAAAGTACCCAGCCTTCCTCTCCACACTCTCATAGTCCACAGCAATACTGTGGTTTACAGTTTCACACCAGTCGTCAGGTGGTCATCGCTGAAGGCTGAGTGATAATATGTCTCCTCAAGTTTTCAGCCCACATCTCATCTCTCCCTTGCCTATCACACCAGTGCTGTGGTTCACACATCCGCTACCATTTGTGTGTGTGTGTATTTCATCCTACCCCTTCTTCCTCTGTTGGGCCTCTGCAAACATTTAGGGTCGTAGATCTCACATTTTAGGTACTTTCCTCAGGATCCATGCAGTTCCTAGCAGTGCTGCGGTCTGTACAGTCTCAATCCTTCCTTTTTGTCCAAGCTTCTTCCGACTCGCCCATTCATTATTGTTATTATTATTATTGTTGTTGTTGTTGTTGTTGTTGTTGTTGTTGTTGTTGTTGTTGTTGTCCTTGTTATAAAAAATGATAATGATGTCTGTTTCAAAGGCAACGGCTCATATAAAACACGTCTAATCCCACACCTGTGAATTCGTTATGCAGAAGATGACGATTTTTCTGACGTTTTGAAAAAAAATGTTACCACTTTTCTGCAACAACAGACAACCCTGAATAAGGAACCCTGAATATACATATCTTCTGACATCTGGTAAGGGGGTCACTGGTATCGGAAACAAGTATGCTCAGGCTCAATGTCTTGCAGGAAGATTCCACTGCCATTGTACGAGTCCGTTGCAATGAAAAGGCTTTAATGATATCGAAGTAGGTGGTACGCTACTGATCACCTTCTACACGAATGATGAGACTCAGGTTGCCCTATTCAATATTGCCTAAACCATTTCACTGATTCCACCGGCTTGTTGTTTCCCCACAATGTATCCCAATGTCATCGCTTCCACAGGATAACGATGCTCACGTACCGTACCGGCCGCTCTATCCAGGAGAAAAGTGAGACATTTGACCAGCAAAGTTCATTCCATTGATATCAAGTCCAATTCCGACGCTTCCAGAGGAAGTAATTGTTAAGAATGGGTTCTTGGACTGGCCTGTGACTCCACAGCTTATATCCAACAAGGATAGATGTAGAATGTTTTGTGACATATTCCTTCTTACACTTAGATAAAAAAGAATCTTCTATTGGCTCGTACCTGAGAGGAAGGCCCGAGTCCACTTCTCACATAGATTAATCTTGTTTGGTGATTTTCTTTTGACCACATTTCAATAGATGCTGACCACATCTAAAATGGAGCACTCCTTAAGCCATGCTGTTCTGAAAATGCTCTGACCTATTCTTGGGGCCATAATAATTTGACCTTTATCAAAATCATTCAAATAACTATTCCTTCCGATGACTGCTGCATTCAACATATCAGAATTAAGTTCTTGGGGCCGCCTTGCCAACTTATATATCTCTGACTGCTACGATCTCGTAACAACTGCGTATATCAGGGTCATTCTTGTCACCTTTCGCCTGTCATAATGATGTGGCTCATATATATATATATATATATATATATATATATATAATCGTATAAGGGTTACATTTATTAAAAAAAGGATATAAGTTCAAAAGGAGTTTTTAATGAATATTTATAATTAATCTGTGAGATTATTTATCCATTCGCTCATATATATATATATATATATATATATATATATATATATATAGAGAGAGAGAGAGAGAGAGAGAGAAATACATACTTATATATATGTACATGAATACATACATACGTCTGAAGACGGACACATGCTTATATATATATATATATATATATATATATATATATATATATATATATATATATATATATACACGAAGAAAGGGAGACAGTGTTAGATCAACATTGCTTGGTGCCATGTTCATATAACTGTTTTGTTTTAAAATCCCCGAAACGGTTACATAGTAATCAATTGATGATCCAATAACATTATGTGTAGAATATGAAAATACAATGAATAACTCAACATAAATCACGTTAACGGATATTTGAAAATAAGCGACTGAAGTGACTAAAAAGTAGAATTTTGAAGATGTTTTTTCAATGTGTTTTGTGTATAAAGCAGTAAAGATTTCCCAATTCTCTCTCTATATGTATATCTATATATCTATATCTATACATGTGTGAGTATGGTGTCCCAGACGTGACGCTTTAGATATTATATAACGCTGGTTCATTGTGCAATACTAGCACTCAGATCGTTTGAAAGGTCACTGGTTTTGACGAGTAGAGCCAACGGATGGCCGACAAGATCACCAGACTCAACTCCTCCAGATATCAGGGTGTATAGTATCAAAACCAGTAAGCATGTAAGAATTGAGAACCAGAACAGACTAGTTAGATAGACGGACGGACAGGTCTGGTAGGTCTCTCTGTACATAGATGGATGAATAGATTGACAGATAGATGAATCGATAGATCTGATAAATTGAACGAATTATAGATTGGTCGTTGGATAGATAAATAGATAGATAAATAAGACAAGTGGTTAATGGACAAGTTACTTCTTCCGACATTTCTTTGGTAGAGCTTGCTGAAAAAAACTGAATCACTCCCCCACCCCAGAAAACAAACTCACTACAGAACACAAAATGAGGGACTGATTTAAAATATATTTATATTTTGAATTAAACCCTTTCCAACACCGCTAAAAATTATGTAGGGGGGGGGGTTGAAAAAAAACAAACTCAAAAAATATTTTTCTAGATATTAGATATTTAGATTTTCATCCCTTTTGTTCCATTAATTGATTCTGTACGCGTGATACATTCAAGAAAATATGACTGCTACAGGAATCGAACCTGTCAACGATAGGGTTCCCTTTCAACGTAATGTTGCTCTTACTATAAAACTTTACAGGCGCCGGTGATAAAAATTTTCGGGTTATAACAAACGAATACAGTAAATACGGACCGATGAGAAATAGAATGAGAATTTGGGGTTGAAAACAGTCATTTTGGCCGTTACATTACCGGTGGCTCTATAGCTTAATGGTATGAGCAACGCTACTTAAAGGCAGCTACAATAGTCGCAGTTTTGATTCCTGCAGCAGCCCTTTTTTGAATAGCTCATTATATTTACGTTATTCAGGCCAAATGATACATTCTCAGTTGGTAAGAGCAGCTCAAATGGATAACCAGGTCTCCCTGAAGCAATAAGGATCTGAGTTCGAGTCTAATTAAGAGCTCTCTTTCATTTACAATCTGTGTTGTTTACTCATTGCAGTAGACAAAATAAATTGCGTCGAAAAGCAATTTTCAGTGGTAGGTTCAATTTACAATGTACGTTTATGCTAAATTGATTCATTCAAGGAAAGGCTGCACCAGCATCGACGTTGAACCTTGTCAAAATGCATACCAGTAAGTAGATTCTGAGATAAATAATTGACTAAAAAATCGATGATAGTCGCATCAAACCTTACATGATACGAATTACATGATGTTGATTTATATTAGATCTGTAGTATGTTTATTGCATCAATAATATTATTCAGTAGAAAACAGACGCTTATTTTGGGACACCGAGTTATATATACCCTCATCTATCTATTTCTAACTACTACTCCTACATACCTGAACTCTCCGTCCACTTATAAAAACATCAGTTTCTTGCAACATCTCCGTTCTTGACAAAGCACAGTATGAACGAAACGTTTAAATAATGAATTATTTGACTCAAAATGCCTTCTGATATTGTCATTTATCTCTCCCTCTCCTCCTCTTTCTCCTTGCATGTTCATGCACATGTATATACAGTTTTCTTTGAAGTAATTCTCGAAGCAAGTAACATTTTAATAAAGCAAAAAGCCGACGAAGGAAATAATGTACAAGATGTGCAAAAAGAGAACAAACAATATAGAAAAGAAGATTTTCTTCTGTTTTCTTCGTCAAATGAAAAAGCGATTTGACATTATTTTTGAAAAAAAAAAGCCTCTAGAAAATTGCTTTTTTCGTCTCTCTTGCCTTTGTGCATGTTTCTTGATCAAAAAATGCTAATGGCGATTTTCATCGTGTTATAATAAGGACAACAAAGAATGCTTTGACAAAAAAAAACAAAACATTTTGTTAGAAGCAGTGTTATATAAGATGTTGCCGCTTGAGGGCGTGGAGAAAGCAGACACTCAGGGTGTAGCGGGGATGAGGAAAAGTGAGGCATAAAGTCAGTACAGTTACATATAAGCGGAATGGCATCTCTCTACATATCTATCTAACTTTCCCCACAGACACACACACACACATACACACACACAATAGAGAAAATATGGACGTTGAATGAACAAAATAATATTTAGAAATGAAATCTATTTGGGCCCGTATTTACCAGCGGGCTGTATAGCTTTATACAAAGGGCGGCAACACGTTGAGGCGGCTTCCATGTGCATATATATACATATATATATATATATATATATATATATATATATATATATATATATATATATATATATATGTACAATACACACAAAACATTGTATGAAATGTCAAATTAGATGTATGATATATACTATATAGTGAGAAAGGGAGGTGGTGTTTGATCAACACTGCCACGTAAATAAAACTGTTTTGTTTTTAAAATCTCCGAAACTGTTACATGGTAAACAACTGATGTTCCTAACGATAGACGATTTATACATCGTACCATGATAACAAAGTGTAGGGAAAACAGGGTAAAAACACTGGAGAAATTGACATAAACTCTATTGACAGATATTAAAAAGTTGGTGACTGAAGTGACACAAAGCAATTTTCGAAAAAAGCTTCTTAATGTTTAGCGTTTGAAGTCATAAAGTTTTTTGACAATATATATATATATATATATACTAGCATGCTCTTGTCTCAAATCAATGTTGAACATTTCTTTCAATCACCGTTGTACTCGTTTTTTTTCTTTCACATCATTTTATTGCAACTTTATTGGTTTTTTTTATTCATATGAGCTATGTTGTACTATTTCACATGGACTAATCTATTTCAACCTTTGGGTTGTGACAAAAATTGAACAGGGCATATTACAGTAAGATTATATAATTAAACACGCTACTTTGCATACATAACTTTTATATAATAAGATATATGTCATTAAGAAAAGAATATTTAATTCGAATGAATGATATTAGATTGGTTATATTATATTGAAACTTATCTTGAAATGAGCTCCTTTCATTACACAGTGAATGTATTATTTGGCTTGAACAAATTAAATAAAATACACAATTAAAGAAAAAAGCGGCTGCTGCAGGAATCGATCTTACGACGGATCGGGTAGCTGCTTCAACGATGCGTCACTCTTACCGTTGTGCTAAGCAGCTTACGACAATGCAAAGGCCCAAATAATTTATCAACCCCAAATCTATTTTTTTGCTTATTCTCGGTTAATGAGTGCTCTATTTTTTTTTCATTCAACGCGACAATTATATCATTAGGGAATGGATATATGAACTGACAGAATGATTATAAATTGCATTATCCTATACTGTAACTCTTACTGGAAATTATCTCCCCTTATTACATGATTACCCGATGAATACATCATTTGGTGTAGACAACGTGAATAGAAATAGCAATTAAAGAAAATGGGGCTGCTACCATTACCGGCAGTCGTTTAGCCTAATGGTTAGAGTAACACCCCGTTGAAGCAGCTACCCTATCGATCACCGGTATATTTGAAGATTAATGTACAAATGGCATTAATTCAATCTCATTCACTTGTGGAAAGTAATGTTCAGAAACAGCATTACATTTGCCTTCTGAAGACATGTACGAAAGCAGTTAATTAAACATCATCATCATCATCATCATCATCAGTCTTTTAACGTCCGTCGTGGGACCTAGACCTTCCCTTGGATTCGCCACAATTCTCTCATGGGTGTTCCAGAGCCAGTATTTCCTGAATCTGTCTAGTTCATCTCTCTCCATCTTATGTTTCGTCGGCATCGGTTTCTTATGTGATCTCTGGGATCCAAGCTGTGAGATGTGATGTCGATCGGTTGTCTTTCATTTTTGTAACAGGGCAAGCCCATTGCCATTTGAGTTTTTTAATAGTTTCTATGATGTAACAGACATGCATTTTCTTCCTTATATACTGTACTATCTTGTGATCTCTCCATGAGAGGTTGAACATGATTCTCTCATGCCCACATTGCCTACTTCTCAGTTTGTAGGTCCGTCTCTTGGTTAGGTTTCATGTTTCAGCTCCATAAGTGACTATTGGGAGAATGCATTGGTTGTATACTCTTCTTTTTAGGATTATTGGGATCATTTGGTTTTTGAAAGTTGAGCTTGCTCTGCCAAAGGCTTGCCATCCGAGGGTGATTGTTTGCTCGATTTCCTCCTCTTTGAGGGTCTCGTGGAGATTCGTTGTCCTAAGTAGATGTAGCGGTCTACCTTGCTGAGTTTTGCATCTTCTATCTTGACAGTTATGTTCTTATTCTCAACATGATTATTGCACAATATTTTCGTTTTACTGAAGTTCATGTATAGGCTGACTTTTTTGCTTTCTTCGTTTGGATCATCTAGCATTAGTTTGGGCTCGTGTAGGTTCTCTGCGAAAAAAATGATGTTGTCTGCAAATCTGAGGATGCTCAAATATTCGCTGTCTATTTTGCTTCCTCTATTCTCCCAGTCTATGTTGCAGAAGATCATCTCAAGGCAGGCTGTAAAGAGTTTGGGTGAGCTGGTTTCGCCTTGTCTTACTCCTTTTTGGAGCTGAGACGGTTCTGAGCCAAATGAAAGAGTTGCTGTGGTTGTATATGTGTTGGATGAAAATTACTAAAAAATTATTATACCTTACAACCATAACTGAAAAGTCTCGCTTACCTTTTTTCACTTTCATATATATATATATATATATATATATATATATATATATATATATATATATAGAAAGAGAGAGAGAGAGAGAGACAGACAGACAGACAGACTGACAGACGGACAGACAGACAGACAGACAGACAGACAGAGACAAAAACAAACGCATCAAGAGGAAAGTAATCTTAGAAAATAATAGATATAAAAAATTTGTTATCAAAGAGCAGGGCTGAGTGGATAGACTGTTAAAGGAATATACTTATGTTTCTGCGTATCTATGCACACATACAGTCACACACACACACACATGCAGAGACACACATATATAAATATATAAACATTTAATTGGAGGAGAGAGAGAGAGAAAGAGAGAGAGAGATAGAGAGAGAGATTGGGAGAAGGTGAAGGTAAATCAAGTTCTCTAAATAAGAGGGCAGAAATAGGAAGATTTTGTGCCCGGGCAAAAAGATGAATTAGAACCATAAATATGAATGAACGCACACGCACACTAACACACTCAACACAGAGACAAACACATATATTGTATAAATGCAATTTTTTTATGCAAGCTCCATCGAACAATATTGGCACTTTGTGTCTGTTTAATTCTCTCTCTCTTTCGATACACACACACACACACACACACACTCACACACACGCACACACACACACACATATATATAAATATATATATATATATATATATATACATCAAAGTACAAATCAGCAATTCGATGTGTGATGGGCCAATTTCATAATGTACTCCATACATAAACAATAACTTTGAGTAGAGCACTAAATTGTGTGGAAGAATAATGGATTTGCTGTTGATTTCTGTTGGTATTTTTTTTATCGTAACCCAACAGAGATCAACAAGTAAACAAACAAAAAAAAAACCAAAGAGATAGAATGTAAATAGGAAATACCCTTCAATAATTTCGTCAGTAGGGAACTGAATGAATCGACTCATTTGCCTGAAAAGGCCCAGAAGGGCAGAAACACAAACGTGTTTGTGTTGCGAATCTACATAATTTCACTATATTTATCACAATATATATATATATATATATATATATATATATATATATATGTATATATATATAGTTAATAATGTTTTAACAGTTTGTAAGAATACAAAAACAAAAAAAGAAAATAGGTTCTTTCGGTTTCTGATGATATTTGATCACAGTATTCAATATTTATCAAAATTAATAGAGTTATTGATACTTTAGATAAAAATCAAGTGAGAATCGGATTTTTGCAGTCATAATTTCAAGAACAAAACATTTTGCCGGTTGATGAAGAGAGCGTTAAGCACGAAACGTTGATATTCACTGGGTATATATCCTTGTTTATATATATCTATATACCTATATATATATATATATATATATATATGTATGTATTGCTTTTATTTTTTGAGGGTTGAGTTATCTATGAGTGATGAGTGCTTGATATAGGGGATAGAGCATATTTGGATAGATGTACATTGAAAATACAGAGCTTCATAGTGACTCCGAGTTTCATGTCAGTGAATACTATGGTCAGACTGTCAACCAAGACCGTCTTTGGCTTGCGTTTGAACGAAGTGTAGAGGTCAGTCTCCTGGGAGTATTAACTGGATCGCCACTGGCGGCCGTTGACAGGATCTCCAGCTACTTACAACGCTTGGAATTCCCAGTTGGTCACACATCTAGATAACGATCAGGCTCGAGTTTGCCCGAATTCGGAGATCGCTAGAGGACCTTTGTATCCAACACTATTTGACCATAATCGAAAAGACCGTAAAAACAATTGATGGAAGAATGAAGGATGACAGAAGAAAAAATTAACTCTGTCGGTTGATTGGTTCACCTCTGAGGCAGTGTACAGGCTCGACGTTGCTTAACTCCGGTGATTAGACAAAGAACCGGTGTATTGAACGCCGTTTGGGTTGTAGACAAAAGGACGGAAAAAAAATTGAACGATGAATGAATGAGAAGAACGAGAAGAAGCAACAACTAAAAACGAGATAAAAAAAATGGCTGAAAGAAATTCTGAAGCACTAAAAAAGGAAGAGGTATCAATGATTACTAAATAAGTAAGAAGCCTCTGAAAAACGAAACATGTGATTAGGATCTCTGGCTAGAGAACAAAGTAGAAATTTGTCTTTGATGTCTACTCTGCCGACAGCAGTCCAACAATCTATCCGATAAGTATTACCGCCCACTGCTTATTTGATACTGTCAACAAAAAACTGTCATCGAAACAGTCAGTATTGGTTTTTTTAGTTTTCAAATTGGTCTAGCTAGCTCGCTGGCAATATATGTATGAATATATCATGTTTACAGGCCGTACCAATGGAGATGCTAGGATAAAACTTTCAACATTTACTCCTTATTATATCCAAAAAAAAACAAAAACAAAAAAAAAAAAAAAAAAAAAAAGGTTGCAATGGAAGTTTAGCTAAATTGATCCCTTAGTTTATGTCCGGCAGCATTCACACTCGCTTTTTTAAAAAAAAATCCAGACCTTTTTTTAGAGATCATTGCCTGATGAAAGATAAAAGATGTATTTTTTTAATTGATCACCTCCAACGCAGCATGCTGCCAAAAGATATTGTGATGATCTCTATTGAGTGACTAACCAGATGTATGTCTCTTCCCCACCACGCAAAATTGCATCCTTTTGCTTTAAAAGTGCATATTTTCTGGCAGATTCATTATGCTGATTCATTTCACTTAGGTTGAGTAGAGCGCTCATTTAGAACCCTTCGTAAGTCGAAACGGCGTAAAGCAAAAAAAAAACCAAACAATTAGAATTATTTCATAAGAGAAACATTTTTAACGTTTCCAGACCCAAAAATAATTCGTTGCACGTCAGCCAGTTTTGTAGTAAAACCATAATATGTTCCTTACGAGCTCTTTCGGGCTTCTCTGTTACTTTATGATACATCATCCTAAAGTGCACGCAGAATAAATCGAGACAAATCATTAATATTTGAAATCTTCGTGACTTCGTTTTTACCTCAGTAGCCTACTCTTAGTTGCTTTTCATCCCAATTTTTTTTTTCACTGGCTGATTACCTTCCAGCAGTGAGCAAATTGAGTTTGATTACATAAACGTTTGATCGGAGATAATAATCGTTTTATTCCCTTGTTTTTAAGTATACCTTTGATCAAAATAAATCTACGTATTTATTTGTTATTAAAAAAATAAGGTAAAATTCCGACGGTTAAGTAAGATCACCAGTTCGGAGTAATATATTTATTAATATTAATGTACAACTAGTGATGTATCTTTCTCGCGATGCTGTGATCTATTATTCAAATGTTAGTAATGTACGTTTTTTTCTCTTGAATTTTCTCTTTGCTTTTTCTGACATAAATTTCCTTCTTCATTCGTCCATCTTGTTTTTCTTATCGATTTATTTCCCCTCCTTTTTTTTAGATTACCATCAACCAAAACTGTCACAAAAATCGTCAACATAGGTTTCTTCAGTTTATATATTGCTCTGATTGGTTGGCTTGCTGTCTGGCTATGTATGTTTAAATGTATGTATGTACGTATGTATGTATGTATGTATGTATGTATGTATACACTACGGGTACAGGACCCAAACTCAATATACACGCCCGATTAAGTCTACAAAGAACATCATTTTTTGTTCTTTGAACCCCTCCCCCACTGGCTTAGGGAGCCAAATTGTTTATGCTAAATTGATTCTACGGTTTGTGCATCAATGCTTTTTTTTCTGATTGAGATATTTCAGTGATCACTGCCAAAGAAAAAGAGAAAGAAGTAACATTCATTGAGTTCCCTTTTTTCAATTTTTTTATTGATCATCCCGGACACAGCACGCTGCCAAAATACATTGGTCATGTGACGGTTTCTATCTAGTGACCAACCAGACCTGCCTCCTATCCTTTCTTCGTATATATGCAGTTATTAACTCAATTTGGTAAACTTAGCCAAGTCTGACTCAATCTCTCGCTCAATTGTCCACATCACTTGATCCGTGGAAGAAAAAATATTTAAATCACCATCTCAGTCGATAATCAAACAGCTGTAGCGTTGAAATTCAAAGTAATGTAAAGAAAAACCACTGAAGAATGAATAAGGTTAGAATAAATTCTATTGAAGACCCCACTGGCCTTTTCCACTGAAATAAAGTGAAAAAAAAATCTAGAAATATTTAGATTCTGGTGAGTCTAAATGGTTTTGTTAAACCCATCAAAATAAGGCCCCACAAAAGTCGAAAAAAGTTTTCCCTCGAAAAAAAAAGATAACTTTTAAAAGGTATTTAAAGATGCACTGATATCAATTTCTAAGTCTGTCAACAAAACAGTATGGCCAAGAGAGCTGAAACACATATATACATAGACAATCACACACACATATAAAAACGGATAGTACCTTTCACCTTCTTTGATGGCAACAGTTCATTGTTCATTGTTTAATTTATTATATCGGTGCTTTTATGATATTTTTCCATTCAAAGTTTTTCTTCTAACTATTGTATTAACATTTCATTCTCAAACATGAATGTACAAAGTCCTCTACTCAAAGATCAGAAGAATAGATGATGAGTCTCAAAACATACGGATACATTTACCCTAAGACGGATGACAAAGCTAGAGAAAGACCATGAAAGCGAACTGAACCAACGTGCAACAATAAGCTCGAAATACTTTGGTATGAATAGAGACGTAAACCTTACATGGAGAGATCACAAGACAGCACAGTATATAAAGAGTCTGGGACATCATAGAAACTATCAAAAACTAAAATGGCAATGGGCAGGCCATGTTGCAAGAATGAAAGACAATCGATTGACATCATGTCTCACAACATGGATCCCCAAGGATCACATAAGAAACCGAGGCCGAAAGAACACAAGATGGAGAGATGAACTTGACAAATTCAGGAGATACTGGCTCTGTGACACCCACGATAGAGAATTGAGCGAATCCTGGGGAAGGTCTATGTCCAACGACGGACGTTAAGAGACTGATCATGATGATGATGGTGCGCACCTTTCCAATTTGCCTAAAGCGTAAAGTACACAACCAATGCATTTTACCAGCCATGACTTACGGATCCAAAATATGGAATTTAACAAAACAAGACCGAAAAACAACTTAAAACTTCAAAAAGAGCTATGGAAAGAGCAATGATAGATAACATTAAGAGATAGAAAAGGTTGACATAGATAAGAACTAAGGTGAAGGATACTATACAAATAATTAGGCTACAAAATTGATTCCGGCTGAACACCTGGCAAGACAAGGTGACAACAGATGCAGCATTGGAACCCATAGGATAGTGAATGTTGTGGGAAAAGACTAGATACAAAATAGATGGATGAGATTGGAAGGTTTGCCAGTAAGACATGGCAAAGGTTAGCACAATCAAGGTCGACATGGAGGTTGATGATAATATATTTATTTGTGTTTTGAGAATAGATATCTTGACAGTGTCTGTTTTTATGCTCCTCCTTTCCTTCCTTCATTCCTTCTTTCCTCCCTCCCTTTCTATCTCCCTCCCTTCCTTCCTTCCTTCCTTCCTTCCTATCTTCGTTTCTTCCTTCCTTCCTCCCTCCCTTCCTTTCTTCCATCCTTCCTTCTTTCCCTCCATCCTTCCTTCACTCATTCTTTCTTTCTTTCTTTCCTTCCTCTCTCCCTTTCTTTCTTCCATCCTTCCTTCCTTTCTTCCATCCTTCCTTCCTTCCTTCTTTCTTTCCTTCCTTCCTTCTTTTCTTCCTTACTTCCTCTCTCCCTTTCTTCCTTCCATCCTTCCTTCTTTCCTTTTCATCATTCCTCCACTCTTTCTTTCTTTCTTTCCTTCTTCCTTTCTTTCCTTCCTCCCTCCCTTCCCCACTCTGCTTTGCAGCTGCGTTTGTACGTGTGAACACGTTTGTTCACGGCTGTTGTATATTCTAGCAGGTAGACAATTCGTGTAGAAATTTACACATTATAAACGTTTTTCAAAGAAAAATAAAGATCAAGAGCTCTTGAATCAGATGTTAATGATTCAGAAGGTGTAAACACAACACGGGAATACTTCACACAGTCTTAAAAAAAAAGTTGAGATTTTGAGCTTGCGGACAGAGGGCATCTAGGAAGATCACATAGGAATAGAAAACTGATGAATTCGGAAAAAAACTTTCAAAGAAAGTGCAGCAAAAGCAACCTACAAACTTCCAGAAAACACGACTGTTTGCTGCAGGGTTAAACTTCATTCCAACGTCTATTCCGACTGAAAATGATTCTTCCAGCTTTCGTATTGTATGAATAACAAATAGAAAAATTATATTTATTTCTATTGATATTCGGACCATCCTCATCTTGGTTGTTTTTCATGCAACGTTTCGGCCGTTGCACTCTACGGCCTTCGTCAGGTATCAGCTGGTAGTTTTTTGGGAAGTAACGAACCGAACCCTTTATTTATCCGACGGGGGTATATTGACCGTACTCCCCTCTTAGCGTTAGTAGTATTGTTAAATTGTCTCACACTAGGATCGAACCTAGAACCATCAGATTACTTTACAGTAATTTGTCTGATGCTGTAACCACTGCGTTATGTGTCCATGTGGACCAAATCTACTAGATGATACTCGACGAAGGCCGTAGAGTGCAACGACCGAAACGTTGTATGAAAAACAACCAAGGTGAGGATGGTCCGAATATCAATAGAAATAATAATAATACCTCATCTCAAAAATTCCGAGATATAGAAAAATTATAAGATAAAATTTTCTTAATAAAAAGTAAGCTTTCAAGAGAAATTTCAAATCACCATAATTATCAAGAATCATCATTTCTTTCGTGGGTATCGCCGAGCCAATACTTTCTGAATTTGTCTGAAGTCCATCTCTCCATCTTGTATTCTGCTGGCCTCGGTTGCACATGTGATCTCTGCAGACCCACGTTCTGAGTCAGGATGTCCATCGGTTGTCTGACATTCTTGCAACATGGCCTTTTGAGTTTTTCAATGGATTTTATGACGTCTCTGACTCATGTTTTTCCCTGATATATCGTGCTGTCTTGTGATATCTCCATGTGATGTTGAGCATGATTCTTTCGTGTGCATTCTGCATCGTTTTCTGTTTGAGGGTCATTTTCTTGGTTAGGTTCCATGTATCAGCTCAATCGGTGCTTATCGGGAGGGTGCATTGGTTGCATACCCTTTTTAGGGGTGTAATGGAATCTTCTTGTTTTTAAAGGTTGCACTTAATGGAAAATCAAGACACCTAGATGAAAATGAAACATTTTTTGAATTGATTGTATACGCCCTGAATTTGAACGGGTAGGACGAAGTCCAGATAGATAGAGTATTAGTTTGTAGGTTAGTTAGTTGGTTGGATGTATATATATATATATATATATATATATATATATATATATATATATATATATATATATATATATGCCAGAAGACACAAATAACCAAAAGCCACCAACAGTGATCAAAAAGTTCTGTTGTAGGTACCGGTGATAATTATATTTTTTTCTTTACAAATGTATTTATTCATCAGAATGGAATAAGCTCTTGCGTATCTGTTAGATAGAATTTTGTTATTTATCTGAATTTAACTGAAATAGCTTCCTGGCAATCAGTTGGTCACATGTTTAAACCACGTTACGTGATGTAAATTTTTATGTATGCGTTTGTAACCCTCGTTTTGGTGAGGATTGTTCTTGTTCTTGTTACGGGAGAAAAATTAAGTCAATTTCAGTTTTGGAGTTTGACGATAACGCTATTGTCAGGGGCGGTGATTGTGCAAATATCTGCTCAAAAATCGAATTTGTTTTTCGTAATCTATTGTCCACTCTTTCACAAGATATCATAGAAATTCATTGAGACCTTTTTGAGATATCTTGCAGACAGGGAAACGATTTTGCAGCATTATGTGATTTTGACGTCTGACTGTGATGCAAGAGAAGTAATTTTGCAAGGACAGGTTCAAAAATTTAAACTGTTTTCTGTAAGTAATCATCCCACCCACCATGAAATTTCATTGAAATTCATTGATAACTTTTAGAGATATCGTGTGAACTGACATGGAATTTCTATAACATTATGTGGTTTGGATATATAACTACAATGCAGAGGAGGTAAATGTGTATAGATCTGCTCTAAATCTAATCACTTTTTTCACAGCGTATAGTTTATCCCTTGGCAGAATTTCATTGAAATTCATTGACAGTTTTAGAGATATTGCGTTGACAGTCATGAGCGTATGCATAAATGCAATAAAAGATAAGGTCCCTGGATCCGCCTCAAAATTGTATCTCATCTTATGTGCCCAATCGTTCACCTTTCACGTAGATTAATTGAAATCCATACAATACTTTCCGGGATATCGAATGGACACACTAACGAACAGACGAACAGACGCAACCGAATGCGTGAACACTTTTTAATTTCGTTCACAGAAGTGAACAACACAGGAACTTTTAGAAAAATTAGAAGTGAACCATTCACTTCTGAAATGACGTATTAGAAGGGGAAAGATCTTTTACTAATCATGGAATCCTATCGTTGATTTCCCTGCATGACATCGTAACACGACTGACTCTCACTGGGCCGGAATGGTAAGTTCTTGCATGTGCATAGTATTCTGCAGACCTGTAACCTTTCAACTATCTCTTGTTCTGTGTCATGCAAGATTCTTAGTCTTCTCAGCAGTCCCAACAATGTCAGGATATCAAAAAAATAAAATTCCCCCCTAAGAATCCCTCTAATCAAAACCGGAATCATTCTTTTATGTTGGTAAAAACAGCATGGGAAACCAGGATGAATACTTCGATAATTGAATAATGGTGATGCAATTTTATACGAATGGAAGATCTTTTAAAAAATGCTGTAAACTTTTGAATCAAAATAATACATGGTACTTCAACGTTGTACAGACGTTCGATTTGGATATCTTATTCGCCGTTTTATCTATCTGCTTTTGTGTAGGATATTTTCTTTTCTCTTTCTTTCTATCCATCAGTCTCAGTCCGTTCATATCTATCTATCAATGGATCTATCCCAGTATGTTCATATCTAACTATCTATCTATATATCTATATATGTATCTATGTATTTCTCTTAGTCTGTTCATATCTGCCAATATATCTTAGTCTATTCATATCTCTCACCTCTCACCTCTTTCCCTGTCAATCTCTCCTTCTGTCTGTCTGTCTGTCTGTCTGTCTGTCTGTCTGTCTGTCTGTCTGTCTCTCTCTCTCTCTCTCTCTCTCTCTCTATATATATATATATATATATATATATATATATATATATATCACTTCCTGTTCATTATCTATCTGTATATTTATCAGGTGAAACCCAAGGCACATTTTTTTCAAAGATTCTATATGCAATTTTATCTATCTGTTTGTCAGTAGGGCCTTTTATCTATATATTTCTTTTTGTATATCTATCTATCTTAGTCTGTTCATATCTATTCATCTATCTCAGTCAGTTCATATCTATGTTTGTCTGTTCATCTCTATCTATCGATATATCTTAGTCTTTTCATATCTATCCATGTATCTATCTTCTAATAAGTGTTACAACTTTAAACATACACTTTGTTATTATGGTACTAGGTGTAAATGTTATATTAGTATAACACTCGAGCAGTATGTATGTATGTATGTATGTATGTATGTATGTATCGATATATATATATATATGTACATATATCTGGCAGTATATGTATACATCAATCACTTTCTATTCATTATCTATCTATCCATCTATCTATCTATCTATCTATCTATCTATCTATCTATCTATCTATCTATCAGGTAAAACCCAGGGCCAACGAACAAAGAGAGGTAGAGATACCCCAATCTATTCCTACTAAAAAGTGAACCTCTCTATCTTTCTGTCTCTCTATCTATCTCTCTATCTCTCTTTCTCTCTCTATCTTCGCATTTTGCGATCATAGGGGTTGATTTTGCATACCTGCCTATCACAAGTTAAATGAATTCGTCGGACTTTAAAACAACTAATAGGGATTTGGTGATAGCTATTTCAATTCAATTCAAACACTGTAAATATATAACGGAATATATCCTATGAGTTTGAAATGCAAAATATTGAATAAATAAGTGCCGTCATTTCTTTTGCATAGCAATTAATTGGCCAAGAGAGGAGAAGTTTGTTTACTGTGACTATGCATGTGCAGCATCACGCATGCGTTGAGACATACGTCTTCTATGCACGGCGTCCTGCTCTCAACTGCCCTGCCTGCTTCTTTTTCTGCCAGATATCTAAGTTCAACCTTATTTTACAGCTAATTACTTCTTTTTTCTCTTTTTTTAAATTTCACCTTCTTTATCATCATCATCATCATCATCAGTCTTTAAACGTCTGTCGTTGGACATAGTCCTTCCCCAGGATTCGCCACACTTCTCTATCATGGGCATAGCGGGGCCAGTACTTTCTGAATTTGTCTAGTTAGTCTCTCCATTTAATATTATGCTGGCCTCGATTGCGCATGTGACCTCAGGGGATCCATGTCGTGAGTAGCGATGTCCACCTGTTGTCCACCATTCTTGCAACATGGACAGCCCACTGCCATTTGAGATTTTTCTCATGGATTCTATGATGTCCCTGACTCGTGTCTTCTCCCAGATGTACTGTGCTGTCTTGTAGTCTCTCCACGTGAGGCCCAGCGTAATTCTTTCATATGAACGTTGCATGGTTCTCAATTAGCAGAACTGTCTCTTGGTTAGGTTCCATATTTCAGCTCCATCACTTGATGCTTTGCATTGCTATGTATTAGTCTTAATGTAGCTGATTTCCATTGAAGTGATCTTAGCCACCATTGTTAGGGATTTAGTTTCTCTTTTCAAATGTCCTTGTCGCCACCATCCTCATATTATATCATCTGTAGATCCTTCAGTTTGTCTCTCGAAATGCCCATGTTTGATAACTCATTCAGACATTCCTATCCCTGCATTTGCGCTCCAATCATTTCTAATGCACTTTCGGGGTTCCAGCAATTATACATTGAAGCGACGTAAACTACACCACTGAATATATCCGACATATTGGAGTGGCGCAAATTTTTAGAATTGTATTTCTAAACATCAAAACACAGAAACTTTAAAGGGTTTTCGGGATGCCAAGAACATACATCAGCAAACGGGCCCTGGGCTCTCTCCAAAACAACTATACAGTTTTGACCAATCAAAATTTAAGCAATAAAGTAAAACATTTCATTCCGGTAAATATCACTCATCAAAGTAGACTCCAAAAAATTACCTAGGGAAATCACGCAGACGTATTTGTAAGCACAATCACGTGATCTAATCGACCAATCACAAACGTGAGACGAAAACCGAGACGTATTTTTTTCTGAGACACTTGTTTACCATATAATCAAGCGATCTGGCCGAATCAAACAGACAGTTGAAAGTCATCCCACTACACACTCCTGTTGAGATGATTGTCTCACAATCACACGCACATCACCTTTGTGTACACTCATACGCAAACACACATCGTCACAATGGCAAATAAGTACAAACGAACGTATCATCTATCAACACATACAAACAATAACTTTTCTACGTTTTAAAACTATCAACTTAATAAGTATTTTGCATGGCCATTGAACTGTTCAAATAATACATTTTTGAAGCCAAATATCCCTCCAAGTAATACCACAACACTCATTCAACTTTTGTATCTGTTAGTTCCTATAAAACAATTTTGCTATTCTTATTTTACAAAGGGGCCTTTCGTTTTTCATTCGGATACTATCTCCATCACTTCGTCATAACATTTTTCTCCTCTTGAATCACTCATAATGTAAAATTCTATCAAACTACAATTTTACAAGGGGCTGATACTTCCAATTATATAATACTGAAAGTTTGTGGTGTCTAGCACGCTCAAAACTTGACCTATGTAAAAAAGTGGTAATTGCTTCTTCGTTTTACGTCATTTTGACTTATGGAATTTTTTTTTAATGAGAATGGTGTACTTTTAGCTACAAGAAGATCCCAATTATTGAACTAAAAATTAAAATAGTTTTTTAAGTAATGTGTTTCAACTTGATGTCAAACTTCTTTTATTATCAGATATGATGTTAATCTTTTCAGGATTTATAGATGGTGGTAATTGCTTCTTCGTTTTACGTCATTTCGGCTTACAGAATGTTTTTTTGTGAGAATGATGTACTTTTGGGTGATGATAGCTACAAGAAAATTCCAATTATTGAATAAAAAATCAAAACAGTTCTTTTACTAATATCTTTAAACTTGACGTCAAACCTTTTTTCAATCAGATATGATATGAATCTTTTCAGGATTTATAGATGGTCTCTCCGAAGCTTGGAGACGGGACAACAAAATCAGCAAAACCTTCAATATCAGTCTTCCAGCATCCTTGTTTGGACGACAACCTTCCCCTTGATTTGCTAGATCCCTCTATCACGGATGTCACGGGGCCAATACTTTCTGATACTGTCTCGTTCGTCACATCATCTTATACCTTGCCAATCACAGTTTAGCATATGTTCCTGTGTATACAGAGAATGTAGATTTAATTCAACATCTCTTGAGTAATAGTTATTTAGGAATATGATTTGCATAACATTAATGGATTAAACCAATAAGAAAGGAACAAAAAGTTCTGTAGGTAAGTTTTTTTCTTGAAAATTGCGTGATAACAACTTAAATGTTTCAACACGGAATAACTCTCTATATTGACAAGAGAAAATTGTCTCTTCAGCAGCATCTTTAGTGCGTAAAGCCAAAAAGCTCATCAGACTATATATATATATATATATATATATATGTGTGTGTGTGTGTGTGCGTGTGTGTGTGTGCATCTCTATGTGTGTGTGAGAGAGAGACGGAGAGAAAGACAGAGAGTGAGAGAGAGAAAGAGAAAAAAGATTTTTGTTTCTCTATATAGAAAATATGAAATGAGTCGAAAACTGACCGACAGAGGCCTATTTATCTGATTAATGCTCAACATAGATGTGACTCTTGTTTCTCGAAATACATTAGTGAACGATCAGTCGCCTTGATGGGACTAGTTATCATTAGAGTGGAAAAGGGAATCTAATATCCTGATCTAATCTAATATATTTCACTTTCTCAATAACACTTAATCAAAGCATCCGACGAGGCTGTCGGTAAAGTCTTTTGAATTCATATTCGGCTATCTATTCATCTAAAATGATTTATCTATCTATCTATCCATCAATCTATCAATCTATCTATTTCAGTCTGTGCATATCTATCTATCTTATCATGTTCATATGTATGTATGTATGTATGTATCTATCTATCTATCTATTTTAATTCATATTTATCTATAGGTCTATTCATTTCTATCTATCTATCCATCCATCTATCTCTCTATCTATCTATCAATCTATCTATCTATCTATCTCAGAATTTTCATATCTATCTATCTATCCATCTATTTTAGTTCACATTTATCTATCTGTTTATCCATATCTATCCATCTATCAATCCATCTATCTATCAATCAATCAATCAATCAATCTATCTATCTATCTATCTATCCCAGAATCTTCATATCTATCTATTTATCTTTCAGTTCTGTCCGTTCGTATCTATTTGTCTGTCTATTTGCTCATTTCTCTCTATCTATCCATCTATCAACCTATTTCAATATGTTGATATCTATTTAGCTATGTTCATGCCTATCAATATATTCATCTGCCTCTTAATATCTATTTATTCATTTATTTATCGATCTATTTCAGTTTGTAAAGATTTTCCTGTCAATGTCTCTTCATATCTATTCATCTATCCATCTCAATATGTTCATATCTATCTAACTACGTTTATATCTATCTATTTATCTATCTACCTCTTTATATCTATCTATCTATCTATCTATCAATTTCAGTATGTTCAACTTTTTCTATCAATGTCTCTTTATATCTATTCATCTATCTACCTCTCCATTTATATCTATCTATCTCTCTCTCTTTCTCTCTTTCTCTCTCTCTCTCTCTCTCTCTCTATATATATATATATACATAACTCTATCTCTAAATCTTATTTATGTCCATCAGTTCATACTCACCGAATTCTCATATTTTCGAAACCTCGTATCACCGAGTTTTCCCTCCTGATTAAAGAGACTCTCATATAGATGTCTGTACTCGGTCTGCTGATCGAGTGATTTGAGCACCATATGTGAGATGATTTCTTCTGAAAACATGACACGAAAAGTGGGTGGTTTGAGCAAAGTTGACAGGTTCAACTAATTCAATGAAGGGTCACGATTCAGCGTGTAGGTCAGTAACAGACAATCCAAGGAACATATATGCCTAGAGATTAGATGTGACGTGCATAAGTGGAGAAGTGCAAGCCTCCTCGGAGCCAGGTTACACTTTACAAAATACAAGACACCGAAAGAACGCTGCAACAGACGTGATATTGTGCGAGAAAAATAAAGCAGAACAACAAACAACAAACAAACCGAAAACAACTGACTCAGTCAGTCTTTTTCTAAACAATAATGTAACATTGGTGCAGCTCAACCGAATTAGGTGTGCGTATTTAGTAGACAAAGGTAAAAGAAATGAGAGCAGATTCTGTTTATATATAACTTTAATGCGAAACTGAACTTTTTTTTTCGATACACAAACTAATTCATGTGTTCTGCTCTCCCCAGGCCTCACAAGGAGAATGACTTTTGTGTGTATCGAGCACTCTACGGAATAAATTTATTACATATCAGAAGTGGCTCCATATTATTAACATATTATTATATAATGTTATACTGCTACCGTGATATGTACCACACGTACTATGCATATATATATATATATATATATATATATATATATGTGTGTGTGTGTGTGTGTGTGTGTGTGTGTGTTTGTGTGTGCGCAGGTGAGTTTGTGTACCCAAGAAAGTAAAATGGATAATTTGGTTCATTTTTCAAGGTTTTCTTTTAGAAAGCAGGTTCCATGTAAAAATGCTAAACTGAACCATAATTATCCGTTCAATATCATCATCAGTCTTTTAACGTCCGTTGTTGGACATAAACCTTCCCCAAGATCCACCATACCACTTTATCATGGGCGTCGCGAAGCCAGTATTTTTTTAATTTGTCTAGTTCATCTCTCAATCTTGTTTTTTGTCGGCTTAAGTTTAGCATGTGGTCTCCGAGGATCCATGTTGTAAGTCGTGATGTCCATCAGTTGTCTTTCATTCTCGCACAATGACCAGCCAATTGCCATTTGAGTTTTCTAATAGATTCTATGATGTCCCTGACACCCGTTTTCTTTCTGATATATTTTGCTGTCTTGTAATCTCTCCATGTAAGCTTGAGTATGATTCTCTCAAGCACACGCTGCATGCTTCTTAGTTTTCAGGTCTGTCTCTTGGTTAGGTTCGATGTTTCAGCTCCATAAGTGACTATCAGGAGAATGCATTTGTTGTATACTCTTCTTTTTGGTATCATTGGGATCGTTTTGTTTTCGGAGGTTGAGCTTGCTTTGTCGAAGGCTTGCCATCCTAGAGTGATTTTTCGCTTGATTTCTTCATGCATAATAGCTGAATCCATCAGAAAGAGCAGTGTTCATTTCATATATATATATATATATATATATATATATATATATATATATATATATATATATTTATATATATATGTGTGTGTGTGTGTGTCCATGCACATATACGGAAGTATGAAGGTAGCTTGCTAGCTATCTCTAGTATAGATTGTGTGAGAGAAAGAGAGAGATTGTTAGGGAAACCAACTTGCTACATATGATTGACATGAATTTAGGAGGATTATGACAAACAACCAAAAACACAACTGAGTATAAATGGAACGAACAATGTTAGTATCTATTCAAAAGAACAATATCTTTGGATATTTATCAAAGGTTTATTGACAGAAGAACTGATATCATAAAGAATATATATATATATATATATATATATATATACATATATATATGTGTATTTATATATATATATATATATATATCAAGAGAGAGACAAAATGGGGGAGAGAGAGAATATATATATATACATATATATATATATGTATGTATATATATATATATATATATATATATATATATATATATATATATATATATGGATAGATAGGTAGATAGATATATACATTGATAAACCAGACTGAAGTAAATAGATATATATCAATTTGGATAAACAGATACATCCAGTGGATAGATACATACATGGCTGTGATATATATATATATATATATATATATATATATATATATATTAGACTGATATAGACAGATAGGTACAGATAGATACTGATTGATGTATACATAGACAAATATACCAGACTGAGATAGATATATAGAAAGATAAGTACAACAGACCTGGATATATATATATATATATATATATATATATATATATATATATATATATATATATATATCGATAGATAGATCAGACTGAGATCGATTGGTAGGTAGATAGATACATTAGACTGAGGTAGATGAATAGAAAGTAACAAGCATGCATACATAGTTAAGCTTAGAAAAGGTGTTCTGCTGTGATTATTTAAGCTGAACTGGCTTTCATCTTCTAAGAGTAGTGTCAAAGGTTTATGGTAGTAGATTCCGTCATTCTTGCAGACATCACCGTCACAGGACGTTGACTATGAAATGGAATTAGATGGGAGTTTTGACAAACTACAACAGACCAGAAATAATGCCCTATGAATGGGATATTTATGAATGAAGTTATTTGAAAATAGGCTACAGATTTTCTCTGCAGGTCGAAAAAATTCACTGGATTGTGAGGTATTTGATGCCTGATAAACTTAGAATCAATCAGTGTGAAAATATATCCACTGACCAAATGATCATCTGCTGATAAATGCTGATGGGTATAACATATATATATATATATATACATATATATATATATATATATATATATATATATATATATATATATAGAGAGAGAGAGAGAGAGAGAGAGAGGGAGAGAGATATACATAGTAGAAATACTTTCAATACACAGATAAGTTTATGTTTCTGCACAGGAATCAGACATTGCTTGATTATATTAAATTATGCTACATCGCAGACCTGATTTGAACTATATTCACTATATATATATATATATATATATATATATATATATATATATATATATATATATTCAATTATAATCATCATAATTAATGCACCCCTGTTCAGGGTTGAGCACTCTTTAAGTAAGTCAGCTTGTTCATTATTAGCTATACACAATGATCTTTCAAAACTGAAATATCGAACTCTGTTGGATGGGGAATAGTGTGTAAGTGAATACATCGCTTAAACTCGACCTTACTGACCGTCCAGAGGTAAAATTCCTGCCTCTGGGTCTGAAGCGAAGGTTTCGATCCTGCCTCGTAGTACTGGATGGAATAATTGATAGTCTATAGCTGCATTGAAGATTTGTAACACAACAAAACAGCTGTTTGTGGATGACTCAATCATTTAATTATATATATATATATATATATATTAAGAATTCTTAGTAATCATTTTATCACGATGTCACTTAGGAATCAGTTCGTGAAACAAATTTGTCGTGGTAACCATTGGTATAAAAATTGTATGTATACGTAGATATATATACAGATATTTATATACAGATATTTATATATAAATGTATATACTAATATTTGGGTGTATGTATTTACATGAATGTATGTACATCAATATATATGTAAGTATGTATATTTACATATATGTGTACTTTACAAATTTTCTTCGTATATATATATATATATATATATATATATATATGCAAATTTACACATACACATATATTTTTGTATATATAGATACATGTATGTATATATGTAAATGAAATGATGGTAGAGAAGAATTTATTTGGAAATATAATGTGTTCCGTACCAGATTTAACCTAGTAGTAAATCTAACAGCCGGCCACAGTACTCTTTTTTTTATTATTCATTCAAAATAAATTGCGTCAATAATTATCATATCGTATCGGACATTAACTGTCCCATATGATATACGTGAGGATTTAATGCAAATAATTAAGCAATAAAAATGAAGAAGGAACCACAGATGTCCTACTGATAGGTACCAGTAAAACGGTAAACGCAGTAGGAAAAGACGAACGAGTAAGATAGGGGAGGCCTTCCAACAGTGGACTTAGAACGGATATATATATATATATATATATATATCTTGATGAATAGAACCCTATGATTTTTTTCATTAAGAATAGACAGTGCTAGGTGAGAGGAACGAGAGGGTAAATATAAACGAACTTTTCTTTTATCAGTCGTTCTTGTCAGCTGTTTAATTAAATATAAAACTTTAAAATCGTATGATGATTACCATTGATAAATAACAGTTAATTGCTGGTTGGTTTGTTTGCATATAAAAAATGAGCCAATGATTAGACTGATTAATGAAGGATATATATATATATATATATATATATATATATATATATATATATATATATCATTCAATATGTTCTTATTCATTGATTTATAAATAAACTATTATGAATTATGGAAAAATATATTTTCACTCTTAATATAACAAAATGGAAAAGTAGATGTTTCTAGACAGAAACACTATCATTCAACGTAGTAAGGAGACAGAACAACTCAGCCTATCCACCAAGACAAACACGTTCAGTACATAGATAAAACTCCTTCCTAGCAAAACAGATACAAAAAAATCTAATTGTATGGAAGCCCCTTCCCCAACCTTTCAACGGATGTACACAACTGTAAATTAGAAAAAAAATCCATGATACCTCAAAGTCACTAAAAGCACAGTTACAAAGACATTCTCATTGGTCATAATACACAGATCTTCAAAAAAAACAGGTCATACGAATTGGAACATACTCAACTAGGAATTCAAATGAACTCAAAAAGAGGGAAAAATAATCCGAAGGGGCTCTTGACAGTCGAAGCACGTGTTGTAATATAAAGAAAAAAACATAAAAAATAATACTCAAATTTATTACATTTGCAGAGTTCCCTGTTTATTATATATATATATATATATATATATATATATATATATATATATATATATATATATATATATATATATATATATATATAATTTGGCAGCATACTTCCTTTCAAACACCTTCCTTTAAAAATGACGGTCTTGGAGCACCCTTCTCATCCCTTTCACACAAATATCTCCTTTCTTTCGTACAAGTGGAAAGATCTCTGGTTTCAACAAAAATATATTCCAAAGATAGAGAGCTCTCGGTCGCATATTCTGCCATTTTCAATATCAGGGATGAGTTGCACAGTTCAATTCCATGATTATGCCCTATCTTGTTTGATGTAATTTTGCGATTTAATTCTGCTGTATATCAGCGATCCATCATCATCATCATAATCATCATCACCATCATCAACATCAGTCTTTTAATGTCTGTCGTTGGACATTGATCTTCCCTAGGATATGCCACATTTTTCTATCATAGGCGTCGCAGAACCAGTATTTTCTGAACTTGTCTAGTTCATCTCTAAATCTTGTATTTTGTCGGCCTCGGTTTCGCATGTAGCTTCTGGGGATTCATATTGTGAATCGTGATGTCCATCGGTTGTCTCTCATTCTCCCAAGATGAACAGCCCATTGCCGTACGAGTTTTTCAATAGATTCTATGATGTCTCAGACCCCCGTTTTCTTCCTGATATATTGTGCAATCTTGTGATCTCTCCATGTGAAGTTGAGCATGATTCTCTCATATGCACGTTGCTCGGTCTTCAGCATGGTCTGTCACTTGGTTTGGTTCCATGTTTCAGCTCTATAAGTAACTATCTGGAGAAAGCATTGGTTGTATACTCTTCTTTTCAGGATTATTGGGATCGTCATGTTTTTGAAGATTGCGTTTCCACAGCCAAAGGCTTGACATCCTAGGGTGATTCTCTGATTGATTTCTTCTTTCCTGTGAGTTTCATAGAGATTTGTTGTCCTTGATAGATGTAATGGTCTACATTCCCAAGTTTTGCATCTTCTATTTTGACAGTTATGTTTTTATTCTCGTTATGATTGCTGTACATGACTTTTGTTTTCCTGAAGTTCATGTGTAGGCTGACTCTTTTGCTTTCTCCGTTTAGTTCAGCTAGAGATGGTTGGTGATCGTGTAGGTTCTCTGCAAAAAATACAATGTCGTTTGCAAATCTGAGGTTGCTCAGATAATATCAGCTATTACTATTCATTTTTGGCCGCTAAAATCTGTGTCCCAGAAACGTTATTTGATGATGTGTAAGCATTAGATGGAATATAAAAAATTAAATATATATATATATATATATATATACATGTGTGTGTGGGTATGTGTGTTTGTATGAGTGTGTATAAATATACATACGTAATTATAGATCCATTCATGCACCTCATAAACGTAGACTTACATGCAGTAAATATATTCATATAAACATTTGTGAATATGACTTGGATTACCATAGCAATATATGTATCCTCTTTTCAATACCAGCCTATTTTCATTATGCCAGCCTCTGGGTCTGAAACGAAGGTTTCGATCCTACCTCCTGGCACTGGATAGGATAATTGATAGTCTATAGCCTCACTGAAGAGTCGTAATACATCGAAACCGTTGTCTGCAGATGACTAAATTATCTAATTATATATATATATATATATACACACACACACACACACACACATATATCTATATATATCTATATATATATATCTATCTATCTATCTATCTATCTCTCTCTCTCTCTCTCTCTATATATATATATATATATATAAAATTAATGCTCCTCAATAAAAGGTTGAGCACTTTCTAAGTAAGGTAACCCATCCATTGTAATCTTATGCAATGATCTTCCATAGGAATATATATATATATATATATATATATATATATATATATATATATATATATATATATATACATAAATACAAATACTGAAATTTCATTTGAACCTCTCATTTTATGGAGACTTTATAAACTCCATATAATATAGCTTAATGAGAGAAGAGCATTCAAATCCAGAATTTATTTTTTTAAATTTAATTAAAATCAAATTTACTTTTGGTAACGATGTTTAGCGCATTCTGGAACCATACTTTTCATCTCTCTCCCTCTCTCTTTCTCTCTTTCTCTCTCTCTCTCTCTCTCTATATATATATATATATATATATATATATATTACTGGACTGTTGTTCGTATTTCAAATTTAGTTTTGACACTTCAAATCTATTTCAGACAATGTCTCAGATGCTGATGAGTCCTCTTCCTTCTTCCTTCCTTTCAAGTATAGTCTGCCGATGTTTTCCCCTGGGTGTAGAGCCTTGTGCAAGTCATTAGTTTCCTGCCCAGTTGATCTACGAATCTGTGCCCCTCTTTGGTCAAGCCGTGGAAGAGTCTTGTGTACAAAACTCTTGCCACTACCCCCGGGTATATTCCTCCTATCAAACTTTTCCCAGTTAGATTTATTAGGAACCGTCAACCAAAACTGTCAACATAAGTTTCTTAAAATTTTCAAGCGAGTCTGTCTGGATGATTACGTATGACAAGCGCGCACAGGTTGTAACAATGGACCTCATCATCATCAGTCTTTCAACGTCCGTCGTTGGATATAGACTTTCCCCAGGATTCACCACACTCCTCTATCCTGGGCGTCAAGGAGCCAGTACTCTCCGAATTTGTTTTTAGAAGACTTGACTTGGAGATTTAGGGCATTAGAATAGATGGCGAGTATCTGAGCAATCTCAGATTTGCAGACGACATCGTCCTTTTAGCAGAGAACCTACACGACCTCCAACTAATGATAGATGAACTAATCGAAGAGAGCAAGAAAGTCGGCCTTCACATGAACTTCAGCAAGACGAAGATCATGTGCAACAACCACTTCAGAGATGAAACACTAAGATCAAAATTAAGGACACACAATTGGAGGAAGTAGACCACTACATCTACCTAGGACAACGAATCTCCATGAGACCCTCAAAAGAAGAAGAAATCAAGCAAAGAATCACACTAGGGTGGCAAGCCTTTGACAGAGCAAATTCTACCTTCAAAAACAAGAAGATCCCATTAATCCTGAAAAGAAAGGTGTATAATCAATGTATCCTTCCAATCGTCACTTATGGAGCTGAAACATGGAACCTAACCAAGAGACAGATCCGCAAATTGAGAACCATTCAACGATCACATGAAAGAATTATGCTTGGCCTCACTTGGAGTCACCACAAGACAGCACAGTACATCCGAAAAAAGACAAGAGTCAAGGACATCATAGGATCCATTAAAAATCTCAAATGGTGGTGGACTGGCCATGTTGCAAAAATGGTGGACAACCGATGGATATCAAGACTCACGACATGGATCCCCTGAGATGACATGCGCAACCGAGGCCGGCAGAATATTAGAACAATGGACCTAGAGTGGTGAATATTTGAACATTTACTTCTATATACGAAAAACGATTTTCTGTTTTTTTGAAAATCCCATAATCCTATATTGTTTGTTTTTTTCTAGTATGAGTTCAGTTGATAAAATAAATTCATGTCAAATTGGTCTCTGGGGTTTAAATCCAGCAGTTCTTGCGTTTGTCATCTAAATTTTTTTTTTAAGATTCTGGCTTTTTAAAGCTCTATAAAATATGAAAGCAGTAACTCATTCATTGATCATCCTCCTTTCTAATTTTTTAATTGATCACCCCCGACACGACCCAAAGACGTTGGTCATATGACGGTTTCTAGACCAACTACACCTGTCTTATTTTTCCCTCCGTTTCCTCCTGCATTATCGTGTACAATAGTAGAGATCTCCAAGGCATTTGTAATAGTCTTTTGTGGTTAATAATGTCTTGAATGGTTCGTTCTCTGATCAGTATTTACCAATCTTCCCCTGGGCATTACTTTTTGTGTCTGTTGTTGTTGTTGCCGAACAACCGTAGCCATCAAAGATGGCGAATAGTTTTATTCATTTTATATTTGTGTGTGTTTGTATTTGTGTCCATGTTTTTGTTTTCGTCAGTTTACCTATTCGTTCGTTCCGACTCTCCTTGCCATACCGTTTTATCTATAGACTTGGAGATTGGCATCAGCACTCCACTAGAATAATTTCAACCATTTTTTCCTATATAAGAAAAAAAGCTGTTTTTTTTTATTACTTTCTTTAGACCTTATTCTGACGGGCTTGTTAATAACTTCTAGATTCTCAAGAATCTTTTTTAAAAAATTTTAAAAATCTATCTCAGATGTTTTCTTATTTGAAACGCCATCTTTGTCAGAAATAGAATTTATTCTCGCCATATTTATTCTTTGACTGAATTTTTCTTATGCACGACTCCAAACTTTGACTCTACGGTTGAAATAAAATCTGAACGTCGAAAATTATCGGAACTTTGATGCATGACGTTCGCATTTTCTTTTGTTTGTCTCCGCAGAATGCACAATTTTACTGTTTCCAAATTCGTTCTACTTTCGAGTTTTGACTTAAGATAAAAAAATACATCGAACATTTTCAATTTTGTTTCGTCATCTTTATAATATCATATTCTTAGAAGATTCAAAACAGTCTGTTGGTCGCTGGAAACTGAGTGACATCAAGTCTCCCCATGTCTCCGGCCCTCCTCTTGACACTCCCACAGTCCACAGCAGTGCTGTGGTTTGCTGTTCCGCACCAGTTGCCTGGTGATAATCGCTGAATTCTGGGTGAAATCAGGTATCCTGTGAATTCTCAGTGTCCACGCATATCACAGGAACGCCGTGTTTTGTACCGTAACAAACTTCTCCCACTTTACTCACTCGTGACTTCTTCATTCTAGCTGTAAGACCTTGCTAACAATTGGAGGTCGTTAATTACATATTTCCAATACTCTTCCCAGTTTTCATACATACTGAAGTAGTGCTGTGGTTAGTATAGTCGCAATCCTACCTCTTATCTCAAGCTTGACTTCGAAGTTTCAGGCAAAGTTTCCAGTGCGCTTACTATTATTGACACTTCCCTAATTGTCATGCTCAGCACGTTTCTCGGTTTCCGAGCCAAGTCCTGGTATATTCCTATATTTTTACTTTCCTTCATATTCATTCTGTGGTTCGAAGGCAAAGTCACGTCTGTTTTTGACAGGTACCTTTCCCCTATCCACCTTTACCAGACTTCGACTTTTTGTTAGTATCAGGTGGTCGGTTCGAAATTTCGAATTTCCAGAACAATTTGTGGCTTGTTTTTGAGGGTTCCTAATTTTTTTTCGTTGAAAAACTAATATTTTAACCACTAAAAGGCACATACACTTCTGAAGATGGGAACCCTTCACGAAACATGTATAGCATACTAACTAATTTTATTGTAAATTAATTAACAAATAAAGTTCACAAATACTTTTACTCCTGAGTGTATCCCAGTCCTTATTGTATGCACACACACACACACACACACACACACACACACACACACACACACACTTGTATATATATGTATGATAGTTGAAGTGCCCGGCGTTGCCTGGATATCAAATATATAGAAGCATTTATTCTGTTGAACTGAAATGACTTGACTGATCTTATGTAAGTAATTGGATGTGCATTTATTTTATGTACATACAATTGTAAAGTTGATTTTTTTCAGGTTGTTATATTGCATGTAACCTCTGTAGACAGTGTTAATTATCAATTATTAACCACTTTCCTTGGCTAGTTGTAATCTATTAAATGGAAGAATAGTATCTTCTTTTATTTTCTGTATTCAGAAGATACTTTAAATTGTTTTGTAAAACCGAGAACAGGAAGTAGAGTAACGATTATTTTGGATTAGTAAATGCTCGAAAGTAGACAATATTTTTTTTCAGTAATTAGGTGCTCTGATAAAAGAAAAGTTCTCTGCTTAACCCAACACGTGAGCATGTGATGTAGAGCTGGATACGATAGAAACATAGACGGTTCATGTCAACTCCCTAACCTTGAAAAATTGTCCCTGTGAAGTTGAATCAATTTCAAAATGAACGAATTTATTAGTTTTATATCTACTTTTTACCTTCAGCATAATTTTCTTTTAGTAGCTTTTCTATTAAAACCGACCTGATGGACAGGGGTGAGAAGCCAAGTATAAAGAATATGGGATTCGTATTTGATTTTTGACGAAACGTGTATGTGATGCAACATAATATATACATGGTCCTTTCATTGAGTTATCGGCAAGAATGGGTAGCGCGAAGATGTTGAAGACAAAGTGTTTTGCTTCCTCGCGGTTTGGTGTTAGCACCGAAGTCACAGGAGATGTACCAGAAGGAAGGGAGACGTATGAAGAAAATCCATGCCAAGTATGAACGTGGGCGTGGAGATGAAACATGGAAGAAACAATACATATAAGTATTTGGATGGACAAATAAGACGTACATTTAATACAGGGTCACCACTGAAGAATTTGTTCATATTGGATTGGAAGTTCTTGATTTAAATTTGAAATTTTGGCGTGTTCGTTTTGGGTTTATTTTGATTTTCATTCGAACGTTTTACACAATCTATTCACGTCGAAGGTCAGCAGCTACAGGGACTACAGTTCTTGTATATTACGTTAGGGTCTCCAGATATAATGAATATGGGATTCGTATTTAATTCCTAACTAAGAGTACATAACGCGCTCCAAAAGGATTCTATCCTTTTTGGTTCACTCGTCTCAAAACCTAATACTATTGATACTACTATTTAATTCATTCATTCATAGAAAAATAAGTATGGTAATTTTTTATGGCTAAATTTCAGGACGATGTCGTATGTGTTCAATAGTCAAAAAAATAAATCAAACTCTTTTTAAAGATGTTTCTTCAAAACTATTTTTGATAGGATGAGTTATTGACCTTAAAAAGAGAGATGACTCAATTGTAAAACTACTTTCAAGCGAAATCAAGCTTAAATAACTACTTAGCTAGTCGTGTCTATAAAAATGGTGTCGAAAAATCATTTGAAAAAAGGGATTGATTTATTTATTCGAATTTAGAGCTGTCTTTTTCTTCTTGATTTTGTAAAATTTCTGATCGTACAGTGATCTTTCAAAAATCAAATGTCGAAGATTTTTAAGATACAGAAATTTTCAAAGCTTGAGTTTTTTTTTAAATATTTAAATGAATGAATAATATTCTTCCTTAAAAATATTTTACATTGATTCTGTTCATCGAGAAACTGTTAATAAGAGAAAAACTCTGCTTTTAGCGCCAATTGCTCTCACCGAAAGCTATTCAAAAGATAGATCAGAATGCTTTGCTGTTAGCCTGTTGGAAACCCTATGAGCAGAGCTCTCTGTAAAGGCAGGAAATGAATGATTAGCATATAAAATAAAAATGGAGACCTTACAACCAAAAGTGACAGGATTGTCGAACGTGCCCAAGAATTCTACCAAAAACTCCATTCATCCAAACAAGGACTACACAACAATGAACGGGATACGTAAAACACGAGCAATCGGTTCAAGGATATCCCAGAAATTACACCGTGGGAGGTAAAGCAAACCATCAAACAATGAAAGTAAAAGTCTATGGAACAGACAATATCACAATCGATCTACTCAATAAGCTGTTAAGATTATCTTTATAAAACTAGCTATTCTAACCAATTTGTGGCTGAAACAAAGTAAAGTCCCAGAAGATTGGAATACGGCAATCGTAATGCCTATATATATATATAATGAAAAAAGAAATCCGAAATACCTCTACAATTACAGAACTATCAGCTTACTCAACTGCACCTACAAACGTTTG
>OY735236.1:6612146-6647146 GCA_963457665.1 Thysanoteuthis rhombus | reverse complement strand
TTATTTCTATATTTCCATTCCTTCTTTCCCTCTTTATTGTTTTTCTTTCTTTCTTTATTAGAAACCGTCAACTACAACTGTCACCGAAATGGTCATCACTGATTCCTCAGTTTTTCAAGTTGATCTTGCCGCCGGATTGGGTATGTAATTATCACACATACGTGCCACACCTATGGAGCTAGAGGGCTGCAAAGTTAAACGTGTACTCCTTATTTGTGCTCTGCAGCGTCACGTTAGTGATCTGAGGCGAGAGGAGTAACTTATTCATTGATCACCAATCTTTTCAAATCCATAATTGATCACCCCTAATAGACATACTATCAAAAGGCGTTGGTTACGTGACGGTTTCTATTGAATAACTAACCGGACCTGGTCTTTTTGTTTTTTCCTCTCCCCACTTATTCCTTTCCTTTCTTACTTCCTCTCTTTCTTTTTTCTTTCTTTCTAGATGTCTATACCAATCTCTATTAGATGCTATTTGGTCGGTCTGTCGGTCCCGCTTATGTTAAACAACAGATATGGGAAGGAAAAGACGTGATGTCATTTAAAGGTGCAATGTCATTAGAAGGCGTGACGTCATTGAAAGGTGTGATGCATCAAAAGAAAATCTATTCTGATCAATTTTATTACCATCTGCAGATAATATCATAATGAGAAAAAAAGGCCGAAAATGTCAAGAAAAGAGCCAAAAATTGCTATTTAGTATTTTTATTGAAAATAATACATGCAGAATATTCTTTCTCTTTCTTTTCTTATTCACCAGGTACATTCAATAGAAATGTAATTAACACACCGTGTTGCAATCAATGCACTCACTGAACGGATATGTGCAATTTACGAAACACCTTTATAAAAGCTTCTGATGAATACTTGCACATGAAAAAAATATCGACATAAAACGTAATTAGATATAAAGCAATCGATCTCTCCATTTCTATCTATCTATCGATCTATCTATCTATCTATCTATCTATCTATCTATCTATGTATCTCAGTCTGTTTACATCCATCTATATCGAACTGTTCGTATCTATCTGTCTATCTATGCATCTATACATCTTAGTCTGTTTATATCAATCCGTCTATCCATCTATTTATCTGTCCATATCTATTTATTTGTACAAATCTATCTATCTATCGATCTATCTCAGTCTGTTCATATTTATTTGTCTGTCTATCTGAGTCTGTTCATCTCGATCTGTCCAACTTAGACTGTACTTACATATCAATCTCACTTTGTTCATATCTATCTATCTATCAATCTATCTATCCATCTATCTATCTATCTATCTATCTATCTATCTATCTATCTATCTATCTATCTATCTATCTATCTTAGTCAGCTCAGATCTTTCTATCTTTCTATCCATCCTAGTCTGTTCATATCTATCTATCACTGCTTGCTGATATCTATCACAGCCTGTTGATATCTATATCTATCTATATATGTATATATCACTGCCTGTTGATATCTACCGATATTTTCATCAATTGCAGCCTGCTGATATCTATCTCTCTATCTATTTGTTCATATTAATCTATCTATTCATCTATCTATCTATGTTCATATCTATTTATCCATCTATGTTCTTTCACATCTATCTATCTCTCTATCTATCTATCTATCTATCTATTGATATATAACTCTTCTTGCACTTCGTACCCGTCAATCTATATAGAAATCTCAGGGAAACCCTTAACCAAAACTGTCAACATAGGTTTCTTCCAGTTTTCAAGTTGGTATGGTTGGCAAACTGTTTCCATAACGAAACGTTCAACAACAAAAAATCTTCTAATACCACATCGATGTAAACCTGCCATCTTTTTCTCACACCGTTCTTCACCATAAGCTCTGAAGAAGTCCAATTTCCGGTCGCAACGTTAGCTTCCAATAAAAATTTGAAATGTACTAATCGGCCCCAAGTGTTCTCTTTTCCGAATTGTCAACTCTCATCACGTCATCTGGTGATATCTATAACCATTTTCCTAACATATATCGACGTGAACTCATTCGTATACCAGTCTACTCCTATATATTTGATAAGTTGATTATTATCACTTGTGATTGTGTTTGATATTTTCGAGGTGAGACTTGCACTAAATTATAGGCACATTACCTGTATTCATAGAATTTGCATATTGAAACGTTGATATTTTTCTTGGCATTTGATATTAAGAATTCTTCGTTTCAAAACAAGTCTATATATTCAAAGAGTTTTTTCACAGAGAATTCGACTCCCTCTTTTGTTTGTGTTGTAAACATGATATCTCAGCCCATCCATCATACAGCTGTATGTACTATCCAAATGTGATGATGGTGAGCATGGTCATTATTTGGATTTGAAATACCGATATTTAGCAAAAGTGATAATCAACTGAGATGCTATGGTTGCTACTGGTGTAGGGAAAATTGAGTTACTAATTCATTTGAATTGCTCAAAGTGGCTAGATTCTCACCGGTTAGTAGGTAGGTTTTGAATTAGGGTTAGTTGGTAGGTTAGGGTTATAATTAGGGTTAGTAAATAGGTTTGGAATTAGGGTCAGTATGTGGGCTTGGAATAGGGGGTTAGTAGGCAGGCTCAGAATTAGGATTAAAACCAATTAAACATAGGAAGCGAACATAGAATGGTAAGATGTAAATTGCAAGTAAACACCAATAAAGAACGCAGAAAGATGTTCCACACCAAACTACAACCACTGAATGTATCAAATGGACTCAGCCAACTCTTCAAGCGAGAACTGAAAAACAGATCTAAAATCCTTACCGATGAAAATAACACCAACATAAACGAACTACACAACCAAATAACTTCCTCTCGGATAGAACCTGCCACTTCATTTAAACCAGAAGTTACACCTTGGGAGGTTAAACGAGCCAGGAAAAGCCCCTGGACCAGATAACATCACCATCGATCTACTAAAAAAAGCTGGTAAGATCGTCAACAAAAAACAAGCTGTTCAAATCAACTTGTGTCTGACACAAAGTAAAGTCCCTATAGACTGGAGCACGGATATAATGACTCAACATAGAAAAGGAGACCCAAAAGAATTTAACAACTAGAGGCTTATAAGCTAACTCAACTACATCAACAAACTTTTCACAAGAATCACCACCAACTGGGTCACTAAAACAAAACCAACGAGCTGAATTTAAAAGAAGTTACTCGACGATGGACCATCCCCATGCAATAAATCAGCTGAAAGAGAAAGCTGCCACTCACTATAACATTTATGGACTTAAAGAAGGCATTCGACTCTGTAGAAATGGTCATGAAAGTGTAGACCCTGTATATCTTAAAGTACTGCAACTCATATACAATCACAGCAACTCCTATATCGGGCCACATAAGGACTCTTAACCCTTCATGGTCCAAAAAGTTAGGCAAGGTGATACTAGCTCACCCAAAACCCAAACACATCACAGCGAGCCCAGAGATGATCTTCCGAAACCTGTACTAGGAGAATAGAGGAATCAAAATAGATGGCGAATATCTAAGCAACCTTAGATTTGAAGACATCCTTTTCGAAGAGAACCTATACATGAACCAAAAATCAAAGATGCAAAAATGGGGAAATTAGACTATAACATCTACCTAGGACAACGGATCCTAAAAATAAAAGGAAATCGAGCAAAAAATCACTCCAGGATGCCAAACCTTCGGCAGAGCAAGCTCAACTATCAAAAATAAGAAGATCTCAATAATCCTTAAAAGAAGAGTATACAACCAAAGCTTTTTCCTGATAGTCACTTATGGAACTGAATATGGAACCTAACCAAGAAGTAGACTTACAAACTGAGAATCATGCAATGTGCACATGAGAGAACCATGCTCTACCTCACGTGAAGAGATCACAAGACAGCACTGTATATCAGGAAAAAAATGGGACGCTCAAAATATCATAGAATCTATCGAAAAATCTTAAATTGCAATGGGAAGGCCATGTTGCAAGAATGGCAGACAACTGATGGACATCACAACTCACAACATGGATTCCGAGAGATCACATGCAAAACTGAACCCGACATAATACAAGATAGAGAGATGAACTAGACAAATTCACAAAAAAACTGGCTCTGCGACATCCATGATAGAGAAATGTGACAGATCCTGGAGAAAGTTTATGTTCAACGACGAACGATAAAAGACTGATGATAATGATGATGATGATGATCAGGTACACAGTTGTCATATTGTACAAGGGAAGTAACTAACCCTCTGCAACACTAACCCTAAATATCCTTTCCAGTTAAATGTAATAAAATACAGTTTGGAAATGTTCATAATGCATTCTTCTCTTTCATAAAATTTCATGAAAATCTAGCAACTTTCAGAAATGTTTTTCGATCAAAATTTCTTGAATAATCTAGCTACTTCAACCATTAAAATAGCCAGCTTGGAGATTTTGCCCTGAAGTAACTGCAGCCTTAGCGTCTCCATGGATTAACCCCCTTGCCGAATATCGGCTTTTTGTTAAATCTCACCCAAGGCGAACGTTTACCTAATTTGCATCCTCTGGTAGCAACGCTTATAACGATTCGGGAGAAAATTTTCCTTACTGTTCTATAAACACAAAGAAAGAGGAATTCGATCGCACGTAAAACTCTTCGAATGTTAATAACTCTTCTCTGAATTATAGTAAGTCTGTACGTTCTGAAGACAGACACAACGAAGGATCTTTACAGCAAAGATATTCTGGTGACATACCAGCTTTATAAAATATGGTGATATACTACGTTTACAAAATATATTAACGTACTAGATTAAAAAAAAAAGATGTTAGTACGTCCAAGCTATATAAAATATGTTGACGTATTACCTTTATAAAATATGTCAACACATTAGCATTATAGGATATGCTGACGTACTAGCTTTAGATAATATGTTGACATATTCACATAATAAAATATGTTAACGCTAGTATCATAGAATAAAATTGACGCCTAGCTTCATAAAACATGTTGACGTATTAGCTATATAAATTATGTTAACGTACTAGCATTATAAAATATGTTAACGTACTAGCTATATAAAATATGTTAATGTATTAGCAATATAAAATATGTTAACGTATTAGCTATATAAAATATGTCAACGTATTAGCTATATAAAATATGTTAACGTACTAGCATGATGAAATATGTTAACGTACTAGCATTATAAATTATGTTAACGTACTACCTTTAGAGAATATGTTGATGCACTCGCATGATAAATTATGTTAACACTATTTTCATAAAATAAGTTGACGCCATCGCTTTATAAAATATGTTGTGTTGATATATTAACTTTATGAAATATGTTTACGTACTAGCATTATGAAACATGTTAACCTACTAGCTTCAGAGATTATGTTAACGCACTAGCATAATAAGATATGTCAACGGTAGTTTTATAGAATAAGTTGACTCACTAGCTTTATAAAATATGTAAACGTACGAGCTTTAGAGAGTATGTTAATGGTTAGCATGAAATATGTTAACGTTCATTTTATAGAATAAGTTGACGTATTAGCTTTATAAAATATATTAACGTACTAACTTTATAGAATAGGTTGACGTACTAGCCTTATATAAATGTCAACTTCGCTGCTATCTCCTTTGTAACCTCTATTGTTGCAAAATATCATATGTGCTTGGCTTGAATATGTCAGATAATAGGTCCTGTTAGTCACTCAATAGAAACCGTCCCTTGACCAAAGTTTTTTGGCAGCATGCTGGGTTTGGGATGATACACACACACAAAAAAAGAAAGAAAGTAAAATCGAGTGAAGTATGATCAATGAATGAGTTTCTTATATTAACTGTTGTTGTACGGTGATCACTAAAAAAATATGAATTTTCGAAATTTAAGAGTGATCACTGCCGGACACAAACCAAGGGACCAATTAAGCATGAACTTGGATTGTTGCACGTAAAACGTACATAGACAGATGTCCAGCTAGCCTGCAAGACTCACTCAAAAACTGAAGAAACTTATGTTGAAGGTGATTATGTTTTGGTCGACGGTTTTGGTTGACAGTTTCTAATTACCATTATCACAATCCAGGAATTGTAATTTCTATGTTAACTTCTAATATCTGATTTCATTAAATTCAATTCACCGTTATTTTTGTACATGTGTCTACGCATCTCAACGAGCCGCTTTTGTGTCGGTTATTTCGGTTACATCAAATAACAGAAATAGGAAGAAATGAAAAGGTGTGATTAAAAAGTGTGACGTGATTCGAAAGTGTGATGTCATTAAAAAAAATCAAACCAATCAATGTATTTACCAGTTGCTACCGATGACTTAACAGAACATCCAAAGTCCGCATTTTTGCATTTAAAAAATACCAAAAAAGGCCATTTACGATTTTTATTGGAAACAACTTGCAGACTATTACATATCGCAATATCTTATCAGTACGAGAATCAGTTAAATCAAAGGATAAATACTTTCTCCTCCTCAACCTGCTATTATTATTACGGATGGTGGACGTATCGTTGAACTTACGGTTCTTGTTTCATAATCAAGCAGTATTATGCAGCTCTTCTGTCTGGTTGATTCGCCGATGGGTTGGTTTTCAAGTAGAGGAATGAGTAGGTGTACAGGTTACAAATAAGGATACAGAAAGTGGGATTGACGAACCGAGTTCGAGTATGCACTTGGGAAAGACATGGATCCACTTATACCTCAAGTTGTGTATATAGAACAGAACACTTCCTACGATCTGTTCAACCTTCTAGGGTAGTCCAACTAAAGCTAGGTTACCCTGATAGAAGAAAAAACAAACATGAGTCCCTACGATAGGAAGATGGTAAACTATACTCTATTTCTGGCAAATGAATGAAAAGGGGCATCAAAGGAGAAAGGTGAGTTCTTGGGTGAGAAATGTTAAAAGCCATGTGAATAAGCATTGGAATAAATTATTTAAGGGCAGATTATCTAATCTCTTCGTATAGTCAAGGAGCATTATGTCCATCTGTTGTCATCTCTTCTTGTTATGTATCCAGCCCATCTCCTTCATTGTTTCTTAAACAGAGATAGATAAAGATCCAAAACAGAATAAGAGAGAGAGAGAGAGAGAGAGAGAGAGAGAGAGAGAGAGAGAGAGATATGCACAAAAAGAGATGCAGAGAGAGAGAGAGAGTGAGAGAAAGATGCAGAGAGAGATGCAGTGAGAGATGTACAGAGAGAGATGCAGAGACATATGTACAGAGAGGGAGAGAGAGAGATGCAGAGAGAGAGAGAGAGAGATGCAGAGGAAGAGAGAGATGCAGAGGAAGAGAGAGACGCAGAGAGAGAGAGAGAGAGACAGAGAGAGAGAGACAGAGAGAAACAGAGAGATATGCCGTGTCTCCATGGGGAACTAGACATTCGTTGATGATTTGATGGTTCTGCAGAGACCTGGCCATTGTCCAAAATGTCAAACGTTTTTCTCCCTCGTTGAATGTTTCTGTTAATGTATTTGTAAAGTCATTTGCAAACTTACATATGTTCATATCAATGCAAGCGAATGGACGTGTTTTAATACCCAAGAGTAACATTAGTTTCCCTCCGACTGAATTCCTTCCATTTGGCCAATCAGGACTAAGTTTAGACAGTGTCTGTGCTTTTAATTAACATCTGTCGGTCAACATTTCCCATATTTCCAAGACAAACTAACATCTGTGTTTATTTGATGTTTTGAGTCTTCTTCATACAGATCCCCCCCCCACTCAAAAGTGAAACGTTCTCATAAAAGCGTTAAATGGAAAAGTAGCAGGTCTGATGAGTCCCTCGATATAAACCGTCGCATAACTGACGTCTTTTGGTAGCATGCTGTGTTTGGTGTGATCAATTAAGAGAATTGAAAAAAGGGGTGACCAATGACTATCACCTTTTGTTTGGGCAGTGATCACTAAAATAAACCCTAATTGTCTAAAGAACAAGTGAACACGAACAAAAGAATCTATTCACACCATACTGAAAACGATTGGCGGGGGGGGGCTGAGAAAGGAAGCACAACGTTTTTTTGATAATCCCGAGTAAATGTTTTTTCTGCCTTTTAGTTTCATAGATGCAGTTTGTACGCACGATGCATACATACATATATAGACCATAGCTAGACTAACTAAAGAACTGACAGAAACCTATGTTGATAGTTTTGGTGACAGTCTAGGTTGATGGTTTCTTATCATGTGAAATTTTGAGTGTTCCAAAACTGCAAAAATGATGATGATGATGTTATGTCAGGTGAAACGTCAAAGGTTTAGGTGGTCGGAGGTACAGGAAACTGGGCATGGGAAAGATACATATATATATATATATATATATATATATATAGAGAGAGAGAGAGAGAGAGAAAGAGAGAGAGGGAGAGGGGGGGAGACTTGAGCTATCTTTGCTTTCTGTTTTTTATCGTAAAAGCAAGAGAGTGGCGAAGAGCGAACATCAAAAAGCGGAAGATCCTTCAAAAAATGAGTCCCATCAAAAAATCTTCACCAAAGAGTTATACTATGCTGGGGAGCAGTTTAAAGCAGGCTGTTTGAGGGGGAGTTTACTCGCCCAGAATAATTTGTCTTGACCAAAAACTTATGCAAAGATTTACTCCTGCCTAAAACAAAATAAACATAAAAAGGGTAGTGGACAAATATGACCATGATCTCATTGTTTTACCTTTCCTGCTCCTCCATGTGCAAACAAGGGAACAAGGTTACGTTAGGGGATACATTAAATATGTCGTCTTTGAAATGAGTTTGTCGATAAATCTATTCAGTCTGTATTTGTACTCAGTCCACCCCTGAAATCGATTCAGTTGAATATTAAGAAAAAAATTAATATAAGAATGTGATGAAAGATATTATTTTTTCAAGCGCTCGAGTCTCATAAACTTAAAATGTTCTAGTTTAATCCCACTGGCTGGTTTCAAGTGGTTTATGAATTTAAGAGTTAAAACTTTTGATCTCAGTCACATGTTTCTTGTTGTTCAGGTTTATGTGCTAATCATCAAGCTATACCTGACTGCAGCCAAAGGTATTTCGGAAAGTAGGTTTAAAACCTCTTTCAGAGGAATGAGGACTAAGGTCAAAAACATGTTTGTAGAAAGGAATTATACGGCATTCTTGGGACAACGAAACAATAAAGTGGCTGATTTAATATGTACAAATAATTCTTGGTCGTTTCAGTCGTCTGGAAGAGAGTGAAGATCTTATTATTTGTCTCTCTCTCGGTCCATTTCTCTGTCCGTTTCTTTTTTATTCCTCTCTCTCTTCCTTTCGTTTCTGCTCAATCTTTCTTCTTTTTTTTCCCGTATCTATCTCTCTCCCTTTCCTTTTTTACCCCCTACTCTCCTTTTATTTCTTTCTCTCTCTTTTATATGTGTAGCGAGGTGTCCATCTTGACACGAAAATCGGCTTACAACATGCCAAAGTCACCGACGTAATTGTTTTCCCCCACTAAGTATCGCCGTGTCGCGGTCGAAACTGCCACCTAGCACGAGATGTGACGAGAATCACGAAATCTGCCGTTGTTGACCGAAGAAAAATATCTCTCGTCACGCAGTCAGGAGCCGAAATACGCACGCATGCGCAAGTGGCGAAGCAATCACGAATCACGGACAAAAATGAACATTTAAATATGATACTGACAGGTATTTCAAACGCCCGAACATACACGCACACTTCTTGCATTTAACATTTATGCAGTACGTATTAGAAAGCGTTAACCAACACTGTCGACATTAACAGTCAGTGGTGGTCACAGATAACTAAAACGTGAAACTGATAAGCTGTTAGATATTTTGAAAGAGCAAAGATAACCACTAACTAACTATCATTAAATGAATTTAGCTTCGGTTTGTTTTTTTGTTCCTTGAAAACCCTTAAAACAGAACTATATAACTTAAAATTTCACATAAAGTTGAATATACATAGAGCTTTAAATAAATTGTATTTTGAAAGCTAAATATTTTTTGATTCCTTTTGTTCTTTCAGTTATCTATGTACACCTTGTTTATCACCATTGGTTTACAAAACATAATGCATAGGCTATTTTTGTTTTTTTTGCCTTTTTTGTAAAAGTGAGAAAGTGCCAAAGACTGAACTTTAAAGAACAACAACAAAAAAATAAAAAAAGAACGGAAAATCCTTAAAAATGAGTACCATTAAAAAATCATGTTCATTGAAGAGTTTCATTGTGTTAAGGAGCGATTTAAAGCAGTCTGTTAGGGGGGGGATTTTTACTTACTCCAGGATAATTTGTCTCGAACGAAATACTCATGGAAAGACCAATTCCTGTCTGAAAGAAAAAAGACTTAAAAATGATGACCGTGATATGATACGTTTTGGCCTTTTTGGAGAGACCTATGTCAAAGCTACAATATATTTAAATTTCAGCTCTTTGTTTTGTAGGGATTACAAACCCCCTCCCCCAAAAAAGCAGAAAAATAACAAAAAAAAAAAACCAAACCCAAAGTCAATCGAAGTTGAATTCATATCATAAAATTTAGCAGTTATCTTTAATTCCGCTGAATTTCTAGCAGTTTAGCTTTTTCGTCAACTGTTTCCACCACTGACCACAAGTTTCTTCAGTTTTTAAGTAGGCCTGGCTGGGTTGCTGGCTGGCTGTCTGGCTGTCTGGCTCTCAATATATGTATGTGTCACATGCACCGGCCGAACTAAATGAGCTAGAAGCTCAAAAATTTCATCATTTACTTCTTATTATGTCTGGAAAAAACGTTTTTCTTTTTTGTTTAACCCCTGCCCAAAATGCATTTTTAATACCGTGGTTCAATTTTCAATTTAAGTTTATGCTAAACTGGTCCAATCGTGTGCGTAGTCTTTACACTTGTTTCTTTACAATTCAAACTTGAACAACAAAAGGAGAGAGAAGTAACTCCTTCACTGACCATCCATTTTTTCCTTTTTTCAATTGATCATCCCAAACAATAAATTTCATGAATTTTTTGTTAGATAAAAAAAAAGGTATGTAATTTAAATGCATGAACACGTATATATTGGAAACTGTCAACCAAAACTGTTAAAATAGGTTTCTTCAGTTTTTAAGTGGATCCAGCTCGCTGGCTGTGTACGTATCACTTGTAGATATTGCACCTATAGCGACAGGGGGCTGAACATTTGAGCATTTACTGCTCGTATATTAAAAAAAGTCTTTTTTGAAAAAAATTTACCCCTACATGTATTTTTAATTCGGGGTTCAATTCGCATTCTAAGTCCATGCTGAATTGGTCCCTAGTTTGTGCCCAGCAGATTAAGAACTTACCTAGTGATCACTGAAAGGTAACTTATTCTTTGAACAACTCTTTTCCGAATTTTTGAATTGGTCACCCCTAACATGACATACTGCCAAAAGACATTGGTCACGTGGCAGTTGACTGTTACACGATACTTTTCTCTTGTCGAAGCTTCCCCCAGAAACCCGTCAGCAATGCCAATTTAGCACTTATCGCGCTGAATTAAGCGTTTTCTTGTTTTTACAACACGAAAATTCTACATTCATCGGTATTCCTGGCCCATTTTTAGCGACTTTTCCAACATCTACAACCAATTTCTAGCTATTTACTTGCCATTTCCAGCTATTAGAATGGCAATAAAATGTCTAACAGTGTTTTTAAGGCGCATTTTTGGCCTTTTTTTGACACTTTCTCGAGGTCGATTTAGCGAGAAAGATCTTTCAGGTTGGCAACACTGAACCCAGTGACGCAGAGATAGGTCATCGAAAATGGAATTAGGATTCGTTGTGCATTAGCACTTAGCAAATCATATTTATCTTTTACTGATATCCAAAACACCATTAATTCAGTGTCGGTAAATGTTGTTTCCAACTTAGTATCAGCAGACAGCAAAATGAATGTTCTTTCTTTGCAGACGTGAGGAGTGAGATTGGGCCCTGGACCTAATTTAACCTAATAGCGTGGTCACGCCACCATTCAGTAGATTCAATCTTAAACTATTCTCCACAAAATCTGCGCTTATCTATACGCAACTACTGTAAACCAAAAATGTTCGACATGGTTTTAGAACAACCCAGAATGTAAAAATTGTCTATCGACCGTCGCGCCATCTAGAGTTTAAATGGTGAAATTCAACACTAAATCGACAGAGTGATTCATGATGTGCCACTTATGTGTCGCGTCTTATCATTGTGACGGTGCATCAGTGAATTACGATTGCCCTAAATTATTAAAAGATACCCCTCAGAGATAACCTTGGCGCTCCAGGGGGCCAATTTGCACCCTTTGAGAATCAAATGTTCAATATGATTATATATTAGGTTTATTTAAGTTGGCAACATTTTTTTAATGATGTTAGGGAAATCTTTTTTCTTGTTAATGCATGCACAGTCTATTGTAGAATACCGTTTACTAGCAACACGAAAAAAAAATATCAAACTAGAAAATTGGATTTCAATGGAATTAAAGTAACAAAATTCGGTACGATTTTAAACGCCTGTCTTCCTCTTCATACAAATGAAACTCTTCTTAGACAAGGTAGCCACTGACGATCAAAAAGTCAATTCTAAAACGAATAAAATTAGAGTCAGATCAAGGATAGCCTTTAGCAACTTAAAATAAACGGAATCTACAGAAAGTAATGATCAGTGTTTGGTGATGGCCACAATGCTCAAGGTAATGATGAGCAATTGGCTCCTTTCAAAGAAGCAGGTTGCACGTTTATTCTGGACAAGAATGTGATTTTTCTGCTTGACAACGCCCTTCTTCAATTTGCAACGCAATGTAAGGAACGATCACGTGCAGCATATTCTCCACACCTATCTCCTTGGAACCATCATTTTTTGCTCCATACTACAGACCCTGACTGGTCAGCTGTTCTAACAAAATATTGAGAAACATCGCTTCAAATTGATTCTTTTAAGATAGATGCGTATAAATAAAACGATTTAAAGTCACAGTTTGTATATTTCAGCATACATCAAATATCATATAATAGTAAAATATTGGATTTTGTGATATTTCACGGGGCGAAAGTTTAACCGAAATTTAATGACTATAGGACAACCAGTTTCATAATTATTAGTTCATGACCCCTAGCTTTGCTGACGCTTAAAAAAGCACTACTTTCCACCTAATCCATCCCAGCCAATAAGCTTCTCAGCCAGGGGTCAAACGAGAAAAAGAAACAAAAACCCTTTTCTTTCACCATATAAGAAATAGATATCATCTTTCTCTCCTGCTTTTCACTCTATCATAAAATGAGCGTTTCTAGATGAACAGCTTGAATTTATGGCTGGGATGTTTTATTTATTTATTGAAAGTGAGTAATGAGACACACTATGCACGAATAGAAAGGGATATGGTGGAGATGAGGTAGTTCGATAAGAGGATTGGAAGTGGGAAGGATGAAAAAAAAGTTAGGTGTTTTTACAAGAGGGTAGAAACGGAGTGGGGCTGATGGCAGTTACTGACGCTAAAGCTGCAACGGACATGGCTCTTTTTTCATACTGTGTGTCCTGAAAAAAAAACACACAGTGAAAATTTTGAATAAGTTTTCAATGCATTGAGATTTTGAAATTTTAACTGAAGAAAATACAGGTGAGTTAAAAAATTTACACAAAATTTCACTTCGTAGACATCAGTTGTGTGACCACACGAACGATTTGGAAAAGCTTAGTTTCTGCTGGGAAGGAACCAGAGCCAGTCCAGAATTCAATAGTCAGCCCTAAGTCCTTTCATGTCGGGAATAAGAACACCAAGATTGAAATTGTGGACACAGAACTGGAGAAAGTAGACCACTACATCTAGCAAGGACAACAAATCTCCATGAGATCCTAAAAAGGAGAAATCAAGCGAAAAATCATCTTACGATTGCAAGCCTTTGGCAGAGTAAACTCGACCTTCAAAAATGAAAAGATCCCCTTAATCCTAAAAAGAAAGGTATATAACCAATGCATATCCCAATAGTCACTTATGGAGCAGGAACATGGAACCTAACCAAGAGACAGATATGCAAATTGAGAACCATGCAACGTCCACATGGATTAATAATGCTCAACCTCACATGGAGAGATCACAAGACAGCGCAATACACCAGGGAGAAGACAGGAGTCAGAGACTTCATTGAGTCCATTGAAAAACTTAAATGGCAATGGGTTGGCCATGTTTCAAAAATGGTGGACGACCGATGGACATCACAACTCATAACATGGATCCCCTGAGATCACATGTGCAACTGAGGCCGACAAAGTACTGGATAGATTGACAATCTTGACATATTCAGAAAGCACTACCCACGATAGAGAAGTGTAGTGAATTCTGGGGTAGGTCTATCTTCAACAACAGACATTAAGAGACTGAAGATGATGATGATTACATGATTATTAATTCATTGAATTGCATGCTTTTAGATTACCCGGTCGTCAGAAAACGATGACTGTATAATTCAGGCATTAATACAATTAACGATATTATAAGCTAAGTAAACCGCGACCTACTTTCCTGTAAGCCTTGCAATCAGTGTTCGCCAGCGCTCACAAACCAGATTTCAAATATTGATTTGCAAGGCAATTAAGGTATCTTGAATGTTCCCCTTAGTTGTATTTTATACTTTTTCTTGTTTTAACTCTAACAGCAATTAACGGAGAAATTATCATCAAATGAAACGTGCAGGCGATTGATTGAATCAATTTTCAGTCATACTTTTTTCGTAGGGTTTTCAGCGTCAGAGTTTGACCAACATAGGAAAATATTGCAAGAGTAGCAGATGATGATGATTATCATGATCATGATCATCATTATCACTAGCAGGAGTCTTTTAGCGTCAGTCGTTAGACATAGGCCTTACCAAGGATTACGTCTATCATGGGTGTCGCGGAGCCAGTACTTCCAGAGCTTGTTAAGTTCGTCAAGCCATCTTATCATTTGTAGGCCACAGTTTCACTCCTGGATCTGCACCCGGAAAGGGCGATGGAGACTTTCCAATCATTCTGTCCAACTTTTGCCTTTGGGTTAGACTCCAGTAATGAAAATTCCAAGGATATTTTTCAGTAGAATTATCCCCAGAGATCATATATGAAATAATCGAAAAATGAAAATTAAATGACGTAACGAAGTAGACAAGTAAAGTAATGGCTCTGCAACGGCCATGATGTAGAGAACTGGAGAATTTTAAGGAATTTTTATGCCGAGAGACGGACATTAAAAGACTGATGGTGATTTTTCAGTGGAAATATAAAGCCAACACAAGCCCATCCCCTGCTGATATGTGAACGTTCTATGCCCCAGCAATCTATCTAACTTTGGGACGAGACATATTATTCATGATCCAAAGACAATTACCCATTAGGTTACGTCTATTTTGGAACCATGGTCTTGGACAAGTCCAGATAGTTAGGTTTTGACGTAATAAAAAGTGACAGAATGTATTTTATTTCGAGCATTTGCCGTTGTTTGAAAATAATCACTTCAAGGGGTAGAATATCCAAGTTGTGGGAAACCAAAAAAATTGTCTGCGTTTCTGAGTATTGGTAAATAGTTACTATTTTTGTACGATGGATTTTATTCCTGTGTTTTTTAAATTTGGAAACATTTTTTTAGATTCCTGCTTGTATATATATATATATATATATATATATATATATATATATATATATATATATATATACATATATATATATATATATATATATATATATATATATACATAATTTCCAAACTTGGGTATTTTACTGTTTGAAGTAATTCTCTTTAAACAACGTCCTACTGACCGTCGAATTCTGCGTAGGGCAGTGGTAAGGCATCTGGGTGTGTAGCAAAGGTTTCAAACCTACCTAGTGGTACTGGAATGGATAGTAGATGGTGTATAGCCAGACTGAAGAGTTGTAATACAACGAAACAGCAGTCCGTAGATGACTCAATTAATGATTATATATACATATGTATTATTATTATTATTATTATTATCAATGCCCCTTTCTTTAGGGTAGAGCACTCTTAGGTAGGACACTCGTTTACTATGAGCCACTATAGCAATGCTCTTCCGACTATGAAATGGGGAAGTCTGGTGGGTGGGGAATTATGCGTAAGTAAATGAAACTTGATTTGGTCCTACTGACTGTCAAGTTCTGCGTAGGGCTGGGGTAGAGCATCTAGGTCTTAGACGAATATATATATATATATATATATATATATATATATATATATATATATATCCCAATCCCTGAAATGCAGTGGAGGTTATTATTCACCCCTTTGTGTCCTCTTCTATGATAAAAAAAAATCTTTCCTGAAAACAGTTTTGGTGAATTTGTTCCATAACCTATAGCATTTTTAAGAGAAATACATTCATCTTTACTTATTATTTCTATATTTCAACATTACCAAACGGGTGTGTATTTTTGCTTGCACAAATTCTGTTGAATTGAAATAGCAAAGTATGTAAATAAAAAAAAATACTTGTAATTTTAAGTAAAAAACGTCTTTGAATATTAATTGTCTTTCTCTCTTCTGTTTTATTATCAACCTTTATCTACTTCTTCCTTTCTTTTTTTAGCTTTTGATATTCGTACAACTTTTATGCAGATCTTTTTTTATCTCTATTCTAACAGAGAAACCCTTTCTATCTATTCTTTGAATGAAATTCAAGTTGAAAATAAATATACATTTTCTATAATCGGATTTATATAACAAATACATACTACATATATATCTATCCTTCATCTATCATAATTCAAAATAAAGTGAAATAACCTTTTCTGAATTTACGGTTGGAATAGCACGATTCTTCGACCAAAATTATTGTTTTTTAAGCATTTTAGCGGACAATATTTGAATGTTTTCTCAAAAGATGATAGGAATCTAAGTTTTAGGATCAGTTCATATCCTGTTAGACCCTAACTATCAAAACAGGTCTAAAGCTTTTTTTTTTTAAAAAGTCGACATTGAGTTGACTCAAAGACTGTATGTCCACCATAATCACAATGTCCATTTTTGATTATTCGTGAAGGGATTTTCACAGAACATTGCATCACTCAGATCTATAATCTCCTCTTCTCCGGTCAAAATTTGGCCCCCTATCACTTAAGGTTTTTCCCATTGCTAAAATCGTAGTAGAAAGAGAAATTTCAGACTGGACAAATTAAGGAAAGTTGATGGCGACCCTCAAAATGGACTTTGTTGTTTGTTTTGAAAATTAGAAGATATGCTAGAATGAGGATGTTCGAAGAGAAGTATTCTGGAAGTGAATCAGGCACCAATTTACCTAGGCAGGTCACTTTTTCGTTAATATCATTCAACTGTATACTCTTCGGATAGACTTCTCATCTTTCAAATACGAAATTGTCAAAGTGCAAATTGTCCCTTAGAAAAGATTGCAAATGATTTTCCAAACCTGGCACGCTCTGCATAATGTTTCTATAAATGTGGCTAAAATATTTTCTGTCATAGCAACTATAATTTCTTAATCATCCTTTGTCAAAACATAAGTATATGATCAGCTATTGTTAAAAGAGAGATAATGTATAAGGTATATCAAGTTGGTAGAAAAATAATTGCAATTTCTCACCATCAACTTTGAAGTAGTACATCCCAACCTGAAATAAAAGTTATTAACCGTGATAAAGAACGTTCAGTGTACATCTTTGCCAAATTGAATCAAAAACATTTATTCATAGAATTCCAAAGTCATGGAATCAAGAATTCATCAGAGACGTGTTTGTGCTGCTGCCTGGTTGTTGGAGACCTTCCCTTGAAAGAAGTGGCCAAATGTTTAAGAAATAATGATCCGTCGGAGAAAGGTTTGGTGCATAAGCCAGGCGAGGTAAAGTTTTCTAATCCTAATCTGTTCAATTTCTGCAGTGTCATCGGTGCAACGCGCGAGATTTCTTTTGCTTTTCATTCGGGGTCATTCGTTCGACTTGCAAGAGTTTCTTGCTTCCATAATTCGGTGCAAATGTCGAACAACTGGTCAACGTTTAGTTCCTCTGCCACCTTTCAAGTTGTTTTACATGAGTCTGCATCATTAATCGCTCTCAGTAGGATACCGTTAGTGGAAGAAGGACGTCCATGTATTCAAGGCTCTCATCTGCGATTTGAAATTTTTGAAACCCTTGTTGAGCAGTACGTTCATTGACACCCTCCTATCCTGGGAACAAATGAATTCTTCAAAGGTGTTTTGAGTTGCTGCCTGGTTGTTTAAGATCCTCTGGCAGAAAGTGATCGGAATGCGTGGAAAAGTCTGTCACAGAAAGGCCCGTCGAATAAGCTGGGTGAGGTAGAGTTTCGTAGACTAGTTCATTCAACTTCTGCAGAGACATTTGATCGACACGCGAGATTTGTCACTCCATTCAGGGTTATCGTGCAACATGACAGCTAGCTTGTTTTTCGAAATAGGTGTAAACGATGAACAACTTTTGATGGCCAACGTTTAGTTCCTCTGCAATCTTCCGTGTTGTTTTGTGTGGGTTAGCCTCAATAATTATTCCTCATTAGGGGGTCATGAATCATTAAAGGACGTTCACATCTTCAAGGCTTTCGTCTCCGTTTCGAAATTTGTTGATCCACTGTTCAGTTGTGCGTTTGTTGACGGTCCACTGACCAAATACTTGGTTGATATCGCAAGCAGTTACCTCTGATGTACGTCCCATTTTGAACTTAAACAACAAAATTGCCCAAATTCGCTTTTTCCATCTTTTATTTGAAAGCATCAAATGAACCAGAATACATAGCGCCTTCAGTTTAAATCACTAGAGTGAAATTCTTACTTCAAAATGGTTCATCTCATGGACATGGTTTATCTCAAAACCAAGCATAAAAGTTTGAAATAACGAAACCCGCAATTATCTCTGCACAAACCAAATAATATCTAGGATTAAGTTCTAAATATGTAATGTCAGTCTTCATGTATTTTCAGAATGGCAGAACCTGATGTCCTTGTGCCATTATCTTTCAAAGACAAATAAATTCATGTTCATCATTTTTCCCCTTCTTATAAATCAAACGGACAAAGTGTCTTATTTGGCGTTACTGTCTGACATTCCAGACTTGAGGAAAATATTATGAAGTCAAGAAGAAAATTCCTTATCGATAAATCAAGTCGTGCGAAAATATACAAGAATCTGGAGCCAGTCCAAAATCTTCAAGCAACACTTAAACTTACCTTTAATTGGGCGAATCAGCAAGTTCGTAGCCAGACAGTCATCAACTGAATTTTCATCTGAAATTTTCAGTGTATAATATTTGATCTATGTGATGAATGAAGGAATGTTTATTAAAATATTGTGCAACCCACCGAAGTCTTTCTTCACGTATCGAAGGAGTTTTTTTTTGGCAACTCATTGCATTATCCAGGTCTATCAACCTTTATATAGGTTATATTTAACTCCCTGCAATATACCCATACATACTTGTCATCAGCATTTGAACAAACAGACATCTTGGTACAAAGTTTTCAGAGTTAAAAAAACAGGTACATCAAGCAAGAAGAATCATATATTATTGCAATCAAAATAACAAGGCATACATAGTCATTTTTTGTGGTTCAAGATGCTGAATATTCTGAAAAGTGTTTTGCAATATATTTGAATTGTTAAACGGGAAAAAAAGACGAGTTTTTTTTTTCATATCCATCTGATGTTTTGTTCAGAATCGATCAAGGAGATTGAATGGGTGAATTCATATTGCAATTTGCCAAAATACTTAATGTTCCCTGCAATCTTCGGCAATAAAAAAACAGTTTTTGTGCAGATTCAAGTGTTTTTATACGTAAACGATGGTTTGTTTATATAAGAGCTACTGCTCATAAGTATTTGGCATTGAGTTAAGTGTATTGACAATAGAGTCAATTACGATGGCTAATAGGTATTTGTTGTGTAAAATAAATGCTTTTCTCATCATTTGGCTACAGATCTATTGATGTATTTACGTATAAATGAACAGCCTTTGATTTATCAGATACTATTCATCTTTGATACATCAATGTTTGTAAACATGCTTGTACTTTAGTGAACATTGGGAATTTGAATCTTTCAGTCCCAAACTCTCGAGAGAAATTCCAAATCATTATTCAAGAATTATTCATTTTTTTTAATGCAAAGGTTTACCCCATAATCCGATAAAAGCACATTAAATCAAGACCTTTTGTAAGCCCGAAATAGCGTAAAGTGAAGATGCAATAACTATTCATTTATATGTGGAAATTTTTTAGCAATCCGAAAGATAAGAGAAAAGAGGATGGTGGTATGTTAGGCTGAGCTGTCGAAGGTTGGATTGGTCAGAAATACAAGAGTCCAGAGCGTAGGAGGCAGAAGAGTAGGTTGCGCACTGCTGCTATAAGAGGTCGCTGCAAAGCAAACGATTGACGCAATTTTTCCTTTCCATACGAGCGACAAAATAGCGTGAAGCAAACTTTCAAAAATGGAGGGATACTTATATATTTATTTCGACGTATTTATATAAGTTGTTTCAAAATTACATTTCCCATGGGTCGTTTCGAAAACTTTCAGTGATATTTCCACATCTGGTGCGATGAAATATTTTCTTTTTATTACGAGTTATTAGCCACAGATATATCGTTTTTGAAAATTAGTTTTGTGCTCTAATGATATTTACAATTCTACGAAAATATGACTTTTCTTCAAATGATTGAAAAGAAAGGAGGGAAATAGGAGAGAGGAAAGTGGGAAGTTGATGAGAGAATGAGAAGAAGAGAGAATCAAATGGCGGAGAAAATGAAATATGAAAAGGAAGAAAGAAAGAAAGAAAGAAAAAGTGAAATAAGGGGAGAAAAAGAGGTAAAACAAAAAGAAAATAAGGAGAAGGAACGTGAAAAAGATAAAAACGGTCAAATGAATATTTGAATGATGAGAGGAAGAAAAGTGAAAGAGAATGGATTTGAGAAAGAAGGAAAAGAAAGAAAGAAAGAAAAAAGAAAGGAAAGGTAAGAAGAGAGAACTAAGGTTAGAAAACAGAAGAACTGTAAAACAGGTCTGGTTAGTCAATCAATAGAAACCGTCACGCAACTAACGTCTCTTTGCATCATGCCATGTTGAGGTGATCAGTCAAAAATTTTGGTATAATGGGTGATAAATGAATACGTTACTCCACTCGCCTTCTGCTGTATCAATGATAAGTCGGAATTTTTACAAAATCAGTGGGCACAAAATAGTGATCAATTTAGCATAAACTTGGGTTGTAAATTGAGCCCCCCTGATTTTTAGAGATTTTGAAAAAAAATCAGACAAAATGAACGTTTTTTCTGAGAATAATAAGGATTAAATATTGGAATTTTCAGCCCTCTAGCACTATTAATGCAACATATACGCTTGACACATACATAATTCAAATAATCAATGTTGACAGTTCTTGTTGGTGGTTTCTGATGAAGATGGAAAGAAAGAAAGGAAGAAAAGAAGAGAAAAGAAAATAAGTAAAAATGAAAAGTGAATCAAGGTGAAGAGAAAACCCAAGAATAAACAAGAATGGGCAAAGGGTAGAAAGAAAGAAAGAAAGAAAGAAAGAAAGAAGTGAGAACTGAGGTGGAGAAAAACAATAGAAAATGAATGAAAAAAAGAACAAGGAAGGAAGAAAGAGAAGTGAACTAATGTGAAAAGAGAAAAGATGCAGAAACAATGAGGAAAGAAAGAAGTTAGGGAAGGAAGCAAGAAGTTGAGAAAAAAAGAAAGAAAGAAAGAAATAAAGGAAGGAAGGAAGGAAGGAAGGAAAAAAGAAGTGAGAACTGAAGTAAAACAAAGAATATAAGAAAATGAAAAAAGAAAGAAAGAAATAAAAACGAACTAAAGTGAAAGAAGCAACATCAGAAAATGAAGGAAGAAAAATGAATGATAGAGAGAAAAGAGAACTAGGGTGAAGAAACGACAGAAAAAATGACAGAAGAAAGAAGTTAAGGAAAGAAAAGAGTAGTCAAGTGAGAAAGAAAGAAAGAAAGGTAGGCATAAAGAAAAGAGAGCCAAGGTAAACAAAAAACAACGGGAAATGTAAAGAGAAGGAAAGAAAGAAAGAATGAAAGAAAGAAAGAAAGAAAGAAAGAAAAAGAACTAAAGGGTAAATGCAACAACAGAAAATGAAGAAGGAAAGAAAGATAGAAAGAGAAGCAAAGTAATATATAAAAAGAAGAAAAAAGACAAAATAAACGAGGAAAAAATGAATATCGGGTGGCCAATTTATCTATGACGCTTTTCAATTACTATTAATTTCAATGTTACTTGAATAGAATTCGTACACACCACGGGTAGTAATAAAAAGTTATAGTAGAACAATTTTCATCGAACTTTCTCTGTTCTGTTTTTAATTATAGGTTTTTATGTGATTATCGGAATGTCTAATAACTCGATTCAGGCTCTCTTTATATTCTAAACAAAAATTCTGTCTCGTTTCTACAGATATTTCTTGAACACGTCTTATTTAGATTTTCACGAAAATGTAGGATAAAAACTTTCTATATCCATACCGCACATTATTTTATCTTAGTCAAATACAAAGTCATTAGTAATATTCGTAACTTGCATAAGTGAATAACCATAGCCCGTGCATGTACCAGAAATGATTATCAGGAAAATGACAGAACGAATCTAATATAAAGATCTTTTATCTAAAATTACCTTTAAAAAAGATCTTTTACATAATATTATTTTTAAAAATGGATCTATTATCAAAAAATATCAAAAGGAAAACAGTTCCAGATTGACCATTAAAACCACAGAGAAATCCAAGACTTGGTTTTTTTAAAGAAAAAAAAGAAAGAAAAGAAAACGAACCTTTATGAATGGTGCCCAGAGTTGTAATCGTGCAGATTTTTCTGAAAAAAATTTGGCCAAGAGTACCTGGAGACACGCACTTACGCCTGCTCAGTCAGTAAGATAGCCTCCTAAAAGTCATTTTTCAGTGAGTCATTTTTCACGGTCAATGAATATGAATTTTATATATCGGTTTATAACCCTCATTTTGGTGAGAATTATTCTTGTTCTTCTAATAAATGAAGTCAACTCAAGTTTGGGAGTTTGACAAAATGAAAAAAAAAAATTAGAATGAATATTCAATGAAGAAAAATCACAGTGCAGATTTAGTGTATCACTCAATAGAAACCACCGTGTGAACAACAACTTTTGTCACAATACTATGTTGGGGATGATCAATTGAAATGGAAAAAAATGATGATTAATGGATAATTTACTTCCCTTGCCTTTGTTGGGTAGTGATCACCCCCCCCCTAAAAAAACCTCTTATTCTTCAGAAAACGATCGTGAATTTTGTCGGATAAAAACTAGGGGACCGATTTTGCATCAACTCATATTGAACATTGGACCCAATTAAAAACTTATGTAGGAAGAATTGAAAAAAAGGTTTGTTTCATAAACATAGGAAAGGAAATTGGTATAGGGATGTAGCTTATGGTCATGACTCTGTCTTGCTATAAATCAGGCCATTTGAAAAAGGAAAAAGATAAATAGAATTCAATGTAATTATTTTATAACTTTTTTATGGAGTATTTTAACCACTAACACTAATTTCTCTCTACTATATACCTTCGTCTTTTTGGATCATTTCTCTTATCATAACCTAAGCAAGGCCATAATTCTACAACAGTAAATTAACAGCGCCTATTGGAAGTAAAAACCTCTGTATGAATAATATTTTTGTTATGTAATCAGAGGCCACCTTCCCTACATTGTTCCAAAAAGGATATTTACAGCCTGTTGCTTTTTACGGACATTGGAATATTTTTGCATTTGTGAGCATCCATAGCACAAAGCACTCCAAAGATGCAAAGCATCATACGTCACTGCTCTATGTATACATAACGGGTGCAAAAAGTATTCTATACTCTGCGAATAGTACACTTTATTATATTTCTGCATCTTCAATGAATATGTGGTTTAAACTAAACTTTTTGAACTGTACTGGATACATTTTGCACTCACTGTATATAACAAACAGCTTTTTTTTTCTTTTGTTTGTCTGTTTATAACAATGGATTCAATGATAACAATTTAGCTGATAAAAGTATCTCCTCTTTACTATTTGAAGTAATAGACTTTTCAACTAAAAGGAGAAAAAAAGGACCTGTTGTAAATAAATGAATAAATAAACAATCTCCTACAAATTGAAAAATATTCGACAATCATTCCCACGTACCAACCAGTTTAAAAATATTGCATTGGGCTTGAGATGGTGTTAAAAAATGGTGGTTTGAAAGTAGAAAAAAATACATGCATAAAAATAAGAAGAAGAAACTTTCCATGAGAGTATCTTTATAATATGGGAGAGACTTTCTAAGGGTAAAAATTAAGAGGGAAGAAACTCTGACTTAGACGCTGTTGCTAGATTTGAATAATAGATATGATTGTTGTTGTCGTTGTTGTTGTTGGGAACTTTAGAAACAATATGGCGTCCAAGTTTACAGCATAGAGAATCACTTTATGTCTGTTGCTTTTGTGGCGTGTATGAAGCCAGGCATAAACCAGAAGTGGTTGGAAAGAAAAGAAAATGGAGAAAAAATTTAGAAAAACGTCGTACGTAAACGAATAATGTAAAAAAAAGAGAGAGAGGCCACCTATGGAAAACAAATTGAAGAAGCTGAAGCTAAAGTGAAAGGTAAGTCACATTGGTGAGTAGAAGAATTATGGAGAAATAAAGTTGAAGAGAAAAAAAAAAAAGGAATAAGTCCGGTTAGTCACTTGAAAGAAACTGTCACATGACCAACGTCTTTTGGTAGCATACTGTGTTGAGGTTGATCAACTAAAAAAATTGAAAAAAAACAAAAACAAAGACGAGTGAACAATGAATAAGTTGCTTCGCTTGCCTTTTGTTGTGCAGTGATCACAAAAAATGTTTAAATTTACAGAAAACAGACCTGGATGCTGGTGGACAAAAATTAAGTGACCGGTTTGGCATTAGCTTACATTGTAAACTGAACTCCACTAAAAACCTGTTCAGGGTGCGGGGTTATAAAATCATTTTTGTAAACATGATAAAGAGTAAATGTTGAAAATTTCAGCATTGTAGCTCCTTCGGTGCAGTCTGTAAAAGTGATACATATATACATACAGAGCCAGCCAGGTAGTTTACCAGCTTGACCAATTTGAAAACGGAAGGAACCTGTTTTGGTGACACTAAAAAAAACCATATACGGGAAATGATTTAAAAATAATTTTTCTAGATATATCAAGGAGTAAATTCTGAAAATTTCAGCCCTCTAGCTCCACTGGTGGTCCTGTAAAAGAGATACGTACACACATAGATGCATACTACATTGTCAACAAGCCAGCCAGCCAGCAAGCCAGTCGGCCAGCCAGACAAACTTGGGAACTGGAGAAACCTGTTTTGGTGACTGATTTGGTTGACAATTTTATAACATTCCCCAAAAGCTAAAAATGATCATCGAATAAAAAATTGGGAGAAATGATGCGGATTGACTAATAGTTAACAGCACAAAAAAGGGAATCAAAGGACCGAGTTCAAACTTTAGCTGAAGCAGGTCGTATTTACTTCACACTTATATTCACTGAAAAGAGCTTGAATCTATACCTTTCCTGCTATGGGTCAGTTATAAGGTAGATCAGGCTCTTCAGATATATATATGCTATATATTTTGACATTTCGCCAAAGCTTGCTCCATCAAAAATATGTACCAGAGATATAGATGAAATGGTGTTTTATAAAAGGGCTATGACTTGTGCTGGGCAGGGTTAATTATCAGCCTCACACCCACAGTAAAATGGAAAAAATCAAAACAAACACAACATTGAAACCCAATATTACCCATGCCTAAATGAGAAATTAAAAATTTTCACCCTTCCCGATGGAACATAAAAACAAAAGACTGAATTATTGAATTAAAAAAAGGAAGTAGCATTAACATGCTGGCATCAGTAAAAATTTCCATTAAGGAACATAATTTAACACCTTACATACAGGTATACAAAATCTAACCTCCATAGCTATCTAATTCTCCTCGTTATTATAAGCTATAGTAATAACAGCATTACTATTACCATTAACATTACCATTATTATTTATACCTTCAGACACTTTAGAAATAACCCAATTACCTTTTCACAATTATCTTATGATATATAGAAACATATCGAACCTAAAATAAATTAATTGATCGAACTAAAGACTGAAGTCATGTAAAATTGAACCCCAACACTGAGGGGCAGATTGAAGTAAGAAGAAAATACTTCCAGAGAGGAAACATACCACAAACAGCTGATGTTTCAACAACACACTGATAAAAAAGAAGTTTCTACAGTATCCCTGGCTATTTTAACAAGCGGTCATCATGAACTAAACAAGGAAAAAAAGGAGATATATAAATCATATAAGAAGTAGATTCTCCACCGTGGAAAATAGATCCCCTGAAAGACTGTCCAAAATGGTGATCTAAGATAAATCGAATCAATCGTCTGAAGAAATTTAAACAAGGCAGAAACATAAACGTGTTGGTGTAGCAAATCCTTCATTTCATATTTTAAGCTTTACACAAACTCAGCTCGATGGTCAGTGTTGAATGTATCGAGTACTTGATGAAATAAACCCATCACACAGCGGATATTGGGTTGTGTGTATATATATATATATATATATATATATATATATATATATATATATATATATTATCAAGAAACGGATACATAATCCGAGAGATTTATTCATAAATTACGGTATATCATTTTGAAACTCTATTTGAAATTGTCTCCCATCATTACACGGTGAGATCATACTATATTAAAGCAGTTACTGCATCGATTGCTGGTCTGATTCCTGTAGCAGCCCCATTTTCTTCAATAGTTTATTCTATTTACGTTGTCAAGGCCAAATGATACATTCACTGTATGATAACGGGAGATAATTTCAAACAGAATTTCAATATAATATAACGCAATTTATAATCATATATATGTATATATGTATCTTTTAGGTTATTTGTTTTGGTAATTTCACGAACAAAACATTGCCAGTTTCTGAAGAGTGTGTCAGGTACATGTAGAAGCGAAGGGAAATTCAAATAAATGAAAAAAAAACCGTTAAAAAACGAAGTTTGAACGAGTGATGAATGTCAATGAGAAAAACTAAAAATTCAAAGTCATTGTAAAAAGGTGGCAAAAAAGAAAGAAATAGAAAAAAAAAAAAGAAAAGGAGAGAAAAAACAAATCAGAATCGGCAGCAAAATAAAAAAAGGGAAAAGTAACAAAACAGGTCTGGTTAGTCACTCAATAGAAGCCTTTGTGTGACAAACGATTTTGGCTGCATGCTGTGTCAGGGTGATCAATTAAAACATCATAAAAAGTGGTTATCAGTTACTCTCACGTCTTTTTGAGATGTGATCACTAGTCTTAATTCTCAAAAAAAAAAAATAATACAAATTCGGGGTCACAAGTTGAGAGATCAATTTAGCATAAACCTACATTGCAAATTGAAGCCCGAGTTTTATACTTACTTCTTGGGTTGGTCGGTTCAAAAAACGATAAACACATATTTTCTCAAGACTTAAGGAATTAATGTTTAAATTTTTAGCCCTTCTGGCGCAAATTGGAATACGTGCGATACTGACATAGCCACTGGCTAGCCAGTCATCCAGTTGAAGCAACTTGAAAAAAAAAAAACAAAAAAGAAAACTGAAGAAATGTATGTTGTCAGTTTCAACAGAAGTTTCAGTTGACAGTCTCTGACAAGAAGAGGGGAAAAAATAACACAAGAGAAAAAGAAGTGACGACATAACAAAAACAACAACAAAAAAAGACGGACAGTGAGAATGCTAAGGATGAAACCTCCTTCTTTATTCTTTATTCCCATTGCATCTTCTACTTATCTCCTTCCTGTGTCACTTACTCCCAGTTTTCTCACCATTTCTGAAAAGGCAGGCCATAATCTAAATTAACGATTCAAGTCTCAAATAAAAGATGGCGACGTATTTCCTTCACTTGATACATTTAGGCTGGAGTTTAACATCGGATATGGACTAAAGTGACAATTACCGAACACCAAAATTTATTGCAAGCCTCAGATGCAATGAAACGCATTAACTTTCAAAACGAGAGAAAAGTATTTGTGTCTCCTGAGTAGTTGAGATTTTACAAGGATTTACTGAAGTTTGAATCTCGTGCTGAAAACCAGAGACTGTCTTCAAGCAATTGCTGACCACAACAAAAAACGAGAAAAATAAAAACGGTTCCATCTTATCGTACCTATAATATAATCTAAGACTCTTACCCACTGATCTGCATCTACCAGGGTTTTAATTCTAAAAAGAAGGGTGTATAATCAATGCATCCTCTCAATAGTCACTTATGGAACTGAAACATGGAACCTAACCAAGAGACAGATCTGCAATTGAGAACCATGCAACGTGCATACGAAAGAAGTATGCTGGGCCTCACACGGAGAGACCACAAGGCAGCACAGTACATCTTGGAAAAGACAAGAGCCAGGAACATCAAAGAATCCATTAAAAAACTCAAATGACAGTGGGCTGGCCATGTTGCAAGAATGGTGGACAACTGATGGATACGGCGACTCAAGACATGGATTCCCCGAGATCACACGCGCAACCGAGGCCGGTAGAATATCAGATGGAGAGACGAGCAAGACAAATTCAGGAAGTAATGGCTCCCCGACGCCTATGATAGAGAAGTGTGACGAATCCTGGGGAGGGTCTATGTCCAACGACAGACTTTGAAAGACTGATTATGATGATCTGCAAAAGTATCCAGCGGAGAAAATGGGCTTCCAACTGAGTATTCAGAATAAGGTTTGAGGAAAAAGAGTGCTGTAATTTTTTGCACATTCTATCATATAAAAAATTTGGTTTTCTTTCTCACTGTGCTCCTCTTTGGAATCAGTGCTCAACTAAATTTGGCATAAGTCTGGTATGCATAATCAATGGACCTGAGGAATGATGAAAGTTTTTCAGAAATATCTTTAAAGGGATTCTGGATGGAAATTTCTATTTGTTATAAGGATATGGTGCTGAAATGGACCCCTACTACCTGTTTGATATATATATATATATATATATATATATATATATATATATATATCAATAAGTGAGTAATTTTGTTGTGTAAGTTCAAATTGAACGTAAATCAGCGGAAACTACTCGCAATATCAACCAAGTATATAGCCACGGGACCGTAAACGTACGAAAGAATTTCAAAACGAAGACAAGAGGCTTCAAGAAGGTGATTTTTGTGATTGACATCCAATTGAAAGCTATTACTCTTACCCATACAAAACAACTCAAGAGATTGCTGAGGAACTAAACATTGACCATTCAGTAGTTTCTCGACATTTGAACCATTTGCTAGATATGTCACACAAATGATCCTGGACTCAAAAGCAAAAAAAGCTCTCATGGCACGTGAACGATCTGGCAGAGATTGAACAAACTAGGTTACCAAACTCTCCCTCTCCTAGATCTCTTACCATACGTCCCTCCAACCGAATACTACTTCCCAAGCATTTTGATCATTTCCTACTAGGGAAGGTCTTCAACAACCAAGCAGCAGCTCAAGACGTCATTGAAGAATCCCTTTGTTCCAAATGCCCAGGATATTATACTTCCAGTATGAATAGATATGTTCCTAGTTGACAAAAATGAGTATGTTCTGGGGGTTCTAATTTCAATAATAACTTTCATTCTAAGCTTGGATAAACTGCTTCAAAGTTGATCATGGAAAGCCTCAATAATTTTAGCTAAACCTAATAGTTTTCATGAACGTCATTGCATCATTCTATTATATTTACCAGTAAAAATAGCACCGTGCAGTGCAATTTTTGGTCTTTGGTAGTAAGTGCTATTTCTTAATTGCTTACTCATAAAAAGCTAGTTCGTATCATTTTCCTGAATCTGCTTTGACTGACGACGGATTTGTTGCACTGTATTTGGTTCGATTTTCATATTCCTTCATCAGTACTGTACCGTCTGATGAATATCCCGAAAACAAAGATAGTCGATTCGAGGGCTTTCTTTAATATTTTATTGTATTTCCAAAAACATCGATTGACATTTTTTAAATTTTCTATGATTAGTACAATTGGGCTATTTTTTTACGATTTATGAAAAAATATCTATTGTACAAGTTAAATAGTATGTTTGATTTATGTGCAATAATATTTGGCATTTAAATATATATCAAGAATATTTTATACTAGGCATGGACAATTATGAACGAAGAATTTTTTGTGTGAAATCGATATCTGATTGCAAATACGTGATAAAGAATTTTAAAAATATGTTTTCGATTCTTTAAGTGTTTTTTTTTTTCTAAATGTGAATTAGCTTAAAGTACTGTCTAGAGAAAAAGAAAACATTTTTTCATTAATTACACCGGAAATTTTTACTGTTATACATTTAATGTTTCCTATGTTCACATTCGATAAAAATCAATGAAAAATTGATGTACAGTCGTTAGAGATCTACCAAGAATATTGTTTTGATAAACCCAGATAATTTCAGCAATAATATTCCGTTTTATCATAGGTCAATCAAAATGCACTATAATGTACAATATTCTTTAATTTGAAACATGAACAAAACGACACTTTTAACACTATCAATCAGCACATTTCAAGGAAAGTTGTTCATATTCGTGATCCATATTGACAAACGGACAATTTTTTTGCTCCGGCAGCCTTTGAGATATGCTGACAGTGTTAAAAATGCTTCTTCATCTAAAAATGGTGTACGACAGCAGGATTGTCTGATTGTTACTACTGATACTATGACAGTGTCTGACACGGTAGGAGGAGAGGGAGGAGAAAGAAATTTAGGTAGTTTAATGATGACATAGAAAGCAAGAGAAGAAAAGAAAGATCGTTTAATGAGAGAATGAAATAAATTCAAGTCATTAAATGAGAGGAAAGAGAAAGAGAGAGAGAGAGAGAGAGAAAGAGAGAGAGAGAGAGGGAGAGAGAACAGAGGAAAGAAAGGTAATTCAACGAGAGGGTTATGAGAAAGAATGGAAGGAAGTTAGGTCGTTTATTACGTGCGTAGGATGGGTGGAGGAGGACAGATAAGAGAAAATCAAGTAGCTTAATAAGAGGATAGGGAGAAAGAAGAGAGAAGAAGAAAAAGTTTGGATGTTTAATAGGATATTATGGAGGGAAAGTGACTGATGTCTACTTCTGATACATTGAACTGTGACAAAATCGGCTCATTATGTGAAATATGATTTAATCTTCAGTGATCCTGTAACGACTTCGTGTATTCTGTGTGATCAAATGACTGGTTTATTATGTGCAGGCGTCAGACGATAACCAGATTGATTCTAAAGCTATTTTACTGTACGCTTTTGAGATTGCTTGAACCCTGAACCTTTCAAGATAACCACGTAGACATGGCATTCACAAGACAGCAAAGTATATTAGGCGGAAACAGGAGTCAAACATGTCCAAGGAACTATAAGAGAACTCAAATGGCAATGAACTGGTCATGTTGCAATAACATTATACAATCTCTGGCCATCACGATACACACAGAACGTTGATCTCCAGAGATCATAAGTGAAACTGCGGAAGGATAGAATGGCTTCACGGACAAGTGAAGAGAGCAGTGGTTCCTCAAAAGCCATGACACAGGGGTTTTACTTGACTTGGTGTATGATTGTCCAAAGATGGACGCTAAAAGGCAACGTCTGAAGATGATATTGATATGGAAAGATGCAGAAACGCACAATGATTACTGGCAGGGCAAACAGAATTGGACGAGATCGTTTATATTCTCTACACTGAAACCCTAGTGACGAGAACAGCTTTCATATATATATATATATATATATATATATATATATATATATATATATATATATATATATATATATATATATATATATGTATATAAAGATATATATATATATATATATATATATGTATGTATACACACACACACACACACACACACACACACACACACACACATATATATATATATATATATAGTAGAATGTGTATTCGTTACACAACCTGATTTGCCTGATGAGGCCCGGAGAGGGCAGAAACATGAGCTAGTTTGTGTAGCGAATCCACATTCTACTATTTATTTCCAGCTCTACTCTAAAACAACTTAACTTCCATAGTATAAAGTTGAATGTATCGAGCACTCAATGAAATAAATCCATCACATATCAGAAGTTGCTTTATACTATTGATATATCATTATATTTTACTATACTGCTAGCCTGGTCTGTACCACACACACACACACACACACACACACACACACACACATATATATATATATATATATATATATATATATATATATATATATATATAAATAAATGATGTAGAGTATGAAATAATATCCATGTACAATATAGTATGATAATACCCTGTATAAAAAAAAAGGAACAATGTATGATATATATAATATAAGCTATATATTAAAATCAATGCTGGAACGGAGGTGATATGTGATCCACACTGCTTAGGTGCACTGTTAATATAACTGTTTTGTTTTTTAAATCCCCGGAACGATTGCTTGTTAAATAACTGAAGATCCTAACAAGAGAACATTTACACATAGTACAATAATAACAAAGTATATGTAACCCCCCCCCAAAAAAAAATCACTGAAGAAAACAGCATAAATTACATTGGTAGATATTGGGAATTGAGTGACACCAAAATCTTTTCTGAAAAAGTTTCTTAACGTTTAGTGTTCAAAGCTGCTAAGGTTTCAATACTATATATATGGTACCAGTCAAAATATAATTATTCATCCGAAAGTTGTTTTTTTTATCAAACGTAATCGCTATAGAATTTCGAAATCTTCAGAAATCGTAGCTCTTGGTATATACTTTATGTACGAAAAAGCTTTTATCGAAAGTGGTTATGGAAAAAATAAATTCAAGAAAAAACTTTGCCTTGATTTTGTCACGTTCTAGAAATTTCTGGCGGGCACACGCAATATTGATCACAGTAAACGATAAGTTGCAATGCTCTTAGTGTTGCATCAACTGCCAGACATGCCAGAAAAAGATAAAGTGACTGCAGCCCTTCGGCAACAATTTATCAAGATGAAGACTAGTGGCGTCTCTCTCTCTCTCTATCTCTCTCTCTGCAGTTTCAAGAGAGCAAGGATAGTGTAATTTCGAGTGTTTTGAGATAGTATAATGAAACAAAATCTTTGGTTTCGCAAAAAAACCCAAAAAAACAAGCTTTAGGGAGGAGAGAGTGATTGAAAGACATTTCATGAATGATTCTCTCAACACTGCAGCAGGAATCGTGTGGTAAATCAAAGCTGATCTCAACGAGGAGGTTTATACAAAAGTATGAATAAGCTGAAGAAGATTCATGGAAATATCAAAAATTTGTCTGAGATTCATTTCATTGATGAAAGTAAATTCAAATAGTTCGATCCGACAAAAGACTGTTGGTTTGACGTCGTACAGGCGACAGACTCAAACCAAAGTGTGTCAAAAAGTTTTGAATAGAACATATCATGGAATGGGGATTGTTTTTCTCTGAATATGTGGGACGTATTGTGAGAAATAATGCTTATGTTTACTTAAACTTAACGAAGCAACTCTTCTGTACTTGTTAACGAGCATTTCCAAACCAGCCAACCAGCCATTTTTATAAAGGACAACGTCTCCCGTCCAACTGATAAACGAGAATCTTTTTCTAATAAGATTACATTACACATGGACTTCAGTAAAACAAAAATTATGTACAACAATCACATCGAGACATAACTGTCAAAAATCAAAAATACAAAACTGGGGAAAGTAGACCATTACATTTACCTAGGACAGCGGATCTCCATGAGATCCTCAAAAGAAGGGGAAATCAAGCAGAGAATCACCCTTGGATGGTAAGCCTTTGGCAGAGCAAGCTCAAATTTCAAAAACCAGACGATCCAAATAATCCTAGAAAGAAGAGTGTACAACCAATGCATTCTCCCAATAGTCACTTATAGATGGTTGTATACTTCTCCATTTAGCGATTTTCTTGTATTTGAAGGCTGAGATTTCTCTGCCGAAGGTTCGCCATCCTAGAGTGATTCTTTGCTTAATTTCATCTTCTTTTGAGGGTTTCATGGAGATTCGTTGTCTCAGGTAGATGTAGTGGTCAACTTTCTCCAGCTTTGTATCTTGGATTTTGAAGGAAGAATTTTCAATCAATCATTTCTAAATATCTCTTAATGCCACCAATGTAAGATTTCGAAAAGGTTTTATATTCTACATAGAGATTATATAATATTGTTGAACATGTTAACTTTCCTTGTGCAAATCATCACTTGTTTACGATGTAACTGTTCGAAAATCTGAAAGACAAAACAGTTATTTCAGCATGGCTCTCCTGCAGTGTTGATTAGACATCACGCTCCCTCAAGCTTGGTTTTGATATTTAGCTGACTGAATCATTTTTATGTAGTTTGCATCGTTTTTTCCCACATGTTTTTTGTCTGTTCATGTCTCACTATCCGTCTCCTCCCCTGCACTCATACATTTATATATGTCTCATTCAATTCATTTTTCCCCATCTCTCAGTCTATTTATGTCTCTCTGTATCTCGGTCCATATCTGACTGAGTATCTCAGTTTGTTTTTTATAAATCTGTTCCACTCTGCTCATATTTGTGTCATTCAGTTTTCTAATGTCCATCATCATCATCATCATCATCATCACCACCACCACCACCACCACCACCACCACCACCACCACCACCACCATCATCATCATCATCATCATCATCATCATCATCATCATATTAACATCTTCTCCAAGATAGATCTTCCCAAAGATCGCCAAGCCCCTCTACCATGGGCCTTTGTGTCTACTATTTTGATCATTGTATGAACTCCATAGTGATTAATTAACAAATGTTACCTTTTATTTTAACTCCACTGAGGAAAATATTGTAAACCCATCCACTGTATTTTTGTTTCAAATAAAGGTTTTTGTCGAATATCTTCTTTCCCTAACCACGTTCGATAGAAGCTTTTCTCGTACCTGAAGTATATACCAAGAGCTACGATTCTCTATTAATTTCAAGATCCTCAGGAAATTACAAATAATAACTATGATTGAGTCAATCGTTCC
>OY735236.1:6602146-6607146 GCA_963457665.1 Thysanoteuthis rhombus | reverse complement strand
TGAAATAACCGGAGGTAATTTTTCCTGCATTCGACATATTTAAACGGAATCTAAGTTTCCGATTCTAATTACTGTGGTAATACAGACGCGAGATTGTGCGCAAATCAATGCTTTTGTATCGGACCTGCATCATTATTATTAGAGCAATAGTTAATAATTAGTTTGATGCAAGATTTTACAAAACGTTATAGCCGCCATTTTGATTTGGGCTTTTTGTTATCGTTTGGTTTCCGTTTTTTTTTCTTTTCCGAGCTTGTTCTTTTCTTCCTTTGTTTTGGACAATAAAAGAAGACATGTTATTTCCCACCTTCCTTGCTTTTTGTTACATTTCGTACGTAAATTATATACGAAAGTCGTATAAAATATGATACAGACATCATAGTTTGCATCTAAATGTTTATATATTTTACACTTTTTAAAAAATTTCGGTTTAGGCCTTTTCTGCCTCTCTCCTTTTCAAACACAATTTCATTCTTAACAGATATTTTTCTCTGTTTACTCCACGTTTCCATCTCCATTGCTCCATTTTCGTAGAAATCATTTTCATTTGATTCTTGCTTTCTCCTGAATTGTCTGATCATATTTTCTTACTTTCTTTGTAGCACTTTTCTTTCTTTCTTTACTTTCGTCACACCTTTTAATGATCCGTTCTCTCTCTTCTATTCTTCCTTCCTTCTCTCTTTCTTTTTTTCTTTCTTCCCTTTTCCAGTAACCTTTTCTTTCTTTTCTTTCTGTCTCATTCCGTTCTTTTTGATTATCCTTCTTCCTTTCCTTATCTTCTATTCATTCTTTCTTCCTCCCTTTCTTTCTTTCTTTTTCTACTTCTTTTAATGAAACTTCCCTCTTTCATTCCTGTCTCTCCTTTTTTTATTTCTTTATTTCTGATTCAGTATTTTAGCAACACTTCTTTTTCTTTCTTTCTTTTCTTTTCTTTCCGTCTTTTCTTTTCTTCTTTTACTCTTTCTTGTACAACTATTTTTAGTAACCATTCTTCCGTTCTCCTCTTTCTTCTTCTTCTTTGCTTCCCACACTTTCCTTTTTCTTTCTTTTTTGAAAATTTCATCTTTACTTACTCCCTTCGTTTTCTTTCTTTTTTTCCTGATTCCTTCCTTTTTAAAAACATTTCCCTCTTTTTCTCCATTCATTCTTCCTTCTTTTTCGTAACCTTTGTTTATTTCCGTCTTCCCCTCTTTTATCGTATTCCTTTATCATGAGTAATGTCCCTTCCTCTCCTCTTCCCTTAAATTCTCCTCTCGTTCTCTACAGTAACTTGTCTTACTCTCTTTTTCCCCATTTCTTTTTTCCTTCCTTCTTTCCTTTTTTTTCTTTCCTTTCTTCCTTCCCTAGTCTTTTCTTTCTTCTGTTTTTTTGATTTATTGCTTCATTGTTTCTATCTATCTATCTATCTATCTATCTATCTATCTATCTATCTATCTTCTTTTCGTCTCTCTTCCTTTCTTCCTTGCTTTCCTGCTTTCTTTCTCGTTCTCCGTTTTCCCTGATTCCTGTATTGATTTCTTTCCTTCCAAATACTGACAATAACCAGAGACGTGCAGAGATTTAGGCGCCATACCTTCCACATAACAATAGCCAACTAATGCAGAAGACAAATTATAGTAAGTAACTCCATTAATTGCCCAATGCACACCAATGTAAGCAAGGATACTTACACACCTCCTTGCTTGCATATAAGAAATTGTGCAAATTGACGCATGAAAATAAGCACTTTCAAATACAGGTTCACCCTTATCCAAAAGAGATATCTCCAATGAAACAGTTCGTGTTTGGAAATGGCGTAAAGCAAAGAATCAATTATAATTGATACATATATAAGGAATTCTTTGAGCGTTCCCAAACTAGCCTCTTTCTATGTCTACCAAGTTTACGCAAAGTGGATTCCCCATATGGATTCTCTTACACTTTTCTAGACACCTTTTGTAGATCCATACACTAAATGAATCGAGATCTAGCACAGATGCTCACAAACGCAGTTCAAAGCAATGATGGCTTTAGATCTTTCGTAAATGTGAAGTGTCGTAAAGCTAAGTTTTCATAAAGCTGGGAAATACCTTCACATACAACCATCAAATGAACAAATTCTTACAGATACACGTGTAGACTGACCAGCAGCCAATATACAATGAAACAGACAAAAGCCATCTTCTGATTCAGGGGTTTGTGAGTTCGATTCTCCCGGAAGATTAACTCAGTCTTTATTCCGATCCACGCAGTTAATTCATTTACTCACTGTCGGAAGGAAGCTGGCATGAATTTAGTTGTGGTAAATAGCTTGGGATGAAGGTAGATAACAGCAAAAAATTAATACTAAAGATTTATAATACTTCATCTGATAAATTGGATTACCATCACAGAACAATCATATAAGATGTTGCAGTAGGGATTGGGATAGGGGATGAGTTCGAAAATTTGATTTTGATCTGCGCTTGCCACTAATTCCTTGATCCCAACGGTAAGAACGATCGGGCATTAACCAATCAATTCTCCGATATAGAGGGCAATGAGTTCGATTTTCACGTGTTCATTTTTTTTGTATCTACGTTTGTAATTTATTTACTCACTGTCGAAGAGAAATCAGCCTGAGTTCAGTTAGGCTGAAAAGCAACAGAAATTAAGATGGAACGGACCGTAATCAGCATGCACAAATAAACTGGGGTAGACGACATGTCTCTTTGCTCGTTCTCATCAATCTAACTTTGTTTTACGTATCCGTCTAATCTAGTTCATTTCAGTCCGTCTAAGAGTCTTCTGTTGAGAGCCTTCAGGAATGCTAAACAAACTGAATGAAAAAAGCGACACAATAACCCTTTAAACGAACTTCAGTCGAACAAATTGAACGTACAACTAACACGTAAAAAAGTGAAGAGCTAGACGACAAAACTACAATCATCAAAAGAAGAATAAATCGAGCATAGAATCTCTCTAGGTTGGCAAGCTTTCCGTAGAGCCAGATCGATCTTCAAGAACAAGAAAGGTATTCAACCAATGCATCCTCCTGATAGTCATGTATGGAGCTGAAGCATATAACCTGACCCAAAGTTTAGCCATTAAACTAAGAACTATGCAACGAGCATACGAGAAAACCATGCTCAACATCACATGGAGAGATCACAAGACCAGTATATTAGTGGAAAGGCCGGGGTCAGAGTTATCAGAGAAGCAATTAGAAAACTAAAATGGCAAAGGGTTTGCCATGATGCAAGAAAGTCATCTAACCACCAGACATCCCAACTCACAGCGTGGCTTCCAGAGGTCATGTGTGAAAACAAGCTGGCAAAATATGAGAGGGCATGGTAGACTAGACAAGTCAAGAAAGTATTGGCTCTGCAACGCCCATGATAGAGAAGCTTAGCAATCTTCCGGAAGGTCTAGGTTCAACCACAGATGCTGATAGGATGATGATGATGATAATGATGATGGGCACAAATAAACTGAGAGACACAAATATGAGTGGGGAAGAACAGATATGAACAAACTGAAATACTCCATCAGATATGAACAGAGAGGACAGGAGAGCCATAAACAGACTGAAAGACTGACAAAAATGAAAAAAACTGTAATATATATATATATACACACACACACACATATATATATATATATATATATATATATATGTATATACATATATATGTATATATATATATATATATATATATATATATATATATATATACATAGGGGGAGGCAAATAGCCAGACACGAACAGACTAAAAAAAAATATGAAAACACGATACAAACTACATAAAAATAATATCAAAACCATGCTCGAGGGGGCGTGGTATTTAATCAACATTGCAGGGGAGCCATGTTGAAATAACTGTTTTGTTTTTCAGATTTTCGGAACAGTTACATCGTAAACAAGTGATGATTCCCATAAGAAAAAACGAACGCATACAACCATATCATCTAATTTCTATGTAAAACATGAAACCTTTCGGAAATTTTACATTAAATGCATCAACAGATATTTGGAAATGATTGATTGAAAATTCTTTTACATTTTTAGTCGTTTTGTGCCGAAAACTTTCTACATCACACACACACACACACACATACACACATATATATGTATATGTATGTAGTGTTCATTTTCATTGCAATTTTTCTCTCATACTTATACTGTTGTATTTGTCAGAAAATGAATAAACGGATTGTCAAAAACATAAAACGCTTTCGGCAATACAATCAGCCATTTTCGATATCAAGGCTCGGTTGTATTGTTTAAAATCACTGTAAAATTGCATCTCGCTTGATATTTTTCAATATTTATTTTTCACAGTTAGATTCAGTGTTTGCAGTTTGTTCATCGACAAAAACATATAACAATAATAGCAATGACCGAATGCTACTCGATAAAACATATTACATTCCCCACAATAAACTTAAATTCATATTAGGATCCAAAATTTAATGATATCAAATGCGTTGTATATAACAAGGATATCCTGAACACTGTAAAGTAAAAGTGACGGTATAGTAACTGAATCATATAGCACTGGGGGCAGATGTTAGTGAGAAAAGAATACTACCTGAGAGGAAAAATACCACAAAGAGCTGATGAAATACCAACATACTGATAAAGAAAATGTCCGAAACAACCCTAAAAATTTATAAAAACGAGCCAGGACCCTCCATGGAAGATAGAATACAGAGATCAACAACTAAATAAGGAAAACAAAAAGAAAGAAAAGAAAAATAGAATAAGACTAAAATTCTACACCCCCCCAAATAGACACCCCTTCGAGACGTCCTGAATAGGGATCCAAGAATATTGAATCGTTCACCTGAAGAAGCCCAAACAGGGCAGAAGCACAAACGCATTTTTATAGCGAATCCATAACTTCGTCATATATGAGGCTTTACTTCAACATGTATCGAGTACTTAATGAAATAAACAAATCAGACATCGGATATTGAATTACTGATTTGGGTATATATATATATATATATATATATATATATATATATATATATATATG
>OY735236.1:6587146-6599646 GCA_963457665.1 Thysanoteuthis rhombus | reverse complement strand
AGACGAATTCCCGAGAATAAAGTCAACTCTTGAGTTTCACAATAACAATGTCGAATAATCAATGCCTTGAACTGAATCCCAAATGGCATTAGGTGATGGTAAACCTTTCAACACTTTTTTTTGTTATAAGTCAGAGTCTGGCGGCAGTAGTCAATCAATACTAAATCACCTTAGCTTTGTACAGCACCGAGCCGTGACTTCAAAATAATGTTGAAAAAGTTAGTCCCGATTGTGACGTTTCAGATTCTCTCACACTTGATTTTCAATAGAGCTTAGAGGAAATAAGAAAATTCTTGAATTTAAAAAAAAAAAGAAGCCGAATACATAAAATGTATTGGTCTTGCTTTGAATAAATTAGATTGTCTAATTGTTTTTTGTTTTTTAAAATTTTTGCACCAACTATGACATCGATCTTGTGAGTGTGTGATACTTCACCATTGGGACTACCTTTCCCACATTGTGATGCGAGTTACACACACACACACACACACACACACACACATATATACATATATATATATATATATATATATATATATATATGTGCTCACGTGTATGTATCTATGTTCACCTGTATGTTTTTATCTATTTATCTATCCAGGTCTGTTCACGTGTATGTATGCATATATATATATATGAGGGTTTCAATTCTGCCTCGCGGTACTGGATGGGATAAAGTCTATAGCCACACTGGAGAGATGTAATACATCGAAACAGCTGTCTGTGGATGACACAATAATATATATATATATATATATATATATATATATATATATATATATATCGGCCTATCTAAGTCTCTTAATGTGTCTGTAATATGTTCATATCTATCTACTATCACGTGTATGTATGTATCAATCTATCCAAGTCTGTTCATGTGTATGTATGTATATATCTATATATCTGAATCTGTTCACGTGTATGTATATATGTGTCTATCTACCCATCTCTATTCACGTCTATGTATGTATTGATCTATTCATGTTTGTCCATGTGTATGTATGTATGTATGTATGTATGTATGTATGTATGTATGTCTATCGAAGTCTGTTTACGTGTACGTACGCATGTTTCTATGCATCCATCATTCGACTTAAGTCTCACCATATCTTTCTTTGTATGTATCTATCCGAGCATATTCATGTCTATTTATCTATCTCTCTATCCATCTACCTCTCTATCTATCTATCCCAGTCTGTTAATATCTATCTACTTAAATCTGTTCATTATCTATCTCAGTTTATTCGTATCTTTTTATCTATCTATCTATCTATCTATCTATCTATCTATCTATCTATCAATCTATCTATCTATCTATCTATCTATCTATCTATCTATCTATCTATCTATCTCAGTCTGTTCTATTCTGTATCAGTCCGTCCATATCTATCTATCTATCTATCTATCTATCTAATTATGTTTCTCAGTTTGTCAATACCTTTTGATCTATCTAACGATGTACACACACATATCGTCAATCATCTGTATTCACACCCACACACACACCCACACACATACACGCACATGCACTCACACACAAACACCGAACACCTCCATCTGCGCACATTTACGTACGTGTGTGTTCGTTTATGAGAAGACTCGTACATAAAACAAAATCAGTATCAGTCAATCTAAACCAATAACCTAATTGTCGACAGTTTGGTATTTTGCTACGCAAATCACAATCACCCTGCTTCTTCCCTTCCCCTGACTCTCTTCAAATACCATTTGAAGTCATATTCAAACTTGAGACACGCTGCTTCGTCAACTTACCAATTACTGTCAAATTTTTGCGACGCAATATGTTGAAAGACTATATTGGAACCTGACTGGAAAGCTTTTTCCATTTTCTCCCCGGATGATTCAGTCCTGTATATCTTCTTTGCACCTTTAGTGTACAGTGAAGAAGATATATCTAGTTAGTTGGTAGGCATGTCACTAGACTAGGAGTTGCTGAAACTGTTACTGCTCTTGAATACCTTCCTCATAAGGTTCATTAAAATTTAAAACCTCCCCTTTTGCCTTCAGCGAGAAATCCTTACTCAGGGACCGCAAAAGTCCCGTTAGCATTCCCAGGTTGAAGCCCATGCAGGTGTCCCTCGCTTTTCGAAAGTTCGCTTCACGCAATTTTATCGATTTTACAAAATAAAATAAAATAAAATAAAAGACGAAAAATGAAAGGAGGAATTATCTCGGCATTTGTTTCGCAATGAGCTGTTATACAAGCAGCGCATACCCTCTCCCTCTATTCCCTAAACCCTTAGCCTTCTGAATATGTCCTCATTCAAGCTTCTGACAATTTTGCCTAACCTAAATATAACTTTTAGGGTCTGGGAATGCTGAAAAAATTATGATTGCCTTTTTCGTTTATGCTGTTGCAACTCACGAAAGGTGACCATTGAAAAGTTTTACTTTCAGACTGTGGGTTGGAGAGCCTATGCACCAAAATTGCATCTCAGTAAAACGGCAAGAAAGACAAAATTAAAGGACCCATAGGTCTGGTTAGTCACTCTATAGAAACTGTCATGTGATCAGCGTCTTTTGGCAACATACTTTGTTGGGGTTGATCGATTAAAAATTGCAAAAAGAGTTGATCAAAGAATATGTTACTTCTCTTGCCAACTGTTGAGACAATGATCTGGAATTTCAAAAAAAAAAAAAAGAAAAAAGAGAAGAATGGCGGACAAGAACAAAGGAATCAATTTAGCATAAACTTACGTTTTAAATTGGCCCCCAAATTAAAAACCTATAAAAGTCTTTCTATACATAATGAGTAAATGTTTAGATTTTCTAGCTCCATTAGAACGACCTGTAAATGCGATACATGCACAGACAGCCATTCAGCCGGACCAACTTGAAAACTGACGAAACCTATATTGACACTTTCGACAACAGTTTTACTTGATAGTTTCTGATAGACATGAACAGACTGGGAAAGATTGATAGGAATATACTGAGATAGATATGAACAGCCGTAGAAAAATCGATAAATACGCCCGGACTAGGATAGATAGATAGATAGATAGATAGATAGATAGATAGATAGATTAATAGATAGATAGATGAGGAGATATATTTGTCACTTGTCCTAATATCGATTTGTTACAGCTAATCCAATGTCAAAGACATATTGGTGAAAAAAAAAAAGAGATCAATTATCTCACGCATTGAAATTTCACAGGATATCTAAAGGCCAAGAGACACTTAGTCTTTTCAGTAATCCAGCATTTTTGTCATACAAAGAGATTGTCAAGACACTGAACTTTTCATCTACAACGACAATCCATTTGCCCGAAAGCGTCTCTTTTGTGTTGCACACGTAGAATGACAAAAAAAAGCACATATTGATGTAACTGTCACCCTCAGTCCGTCTATCCATCCATCTATCAATCTATCTCTGCTCATATCTATATCTGTATCTATCAATTTATCCATGCTAGTACAGACATAAACAGATCTTGGTGCGCACATCAACCCATCCAATACCAACCCACATACGCGTGTGTGTGAGTATCTGTGTGTGTGCCTGTGCACGTATGTGTCTCCGCGTGTATATGAGGAGGATTGTGCACGAAAAGGAAATAAATAGCCATCGATCTAGATTTAGAAAAAGCGGCAGTTATTGATATTCATTGTTTAGCCTCTTTTCTTCCTCTCTTTGCTTCGAAAATACTTATTGCCTCGGCGGGTGGTGTTTCGATGACTGAATCACAGAAAGTCAGAGGTTTATTGTACAAACGTTTCTGAAATATTCAATAGATCTGCTCGGAGCTCAACGCCCTTTCTTTTATCAGTGACACGCGCGATCTCTTCCACCTTCGATGGAGGTGAAAGTCTCTATCTTTCTTGATACTCTGGAGAATGTGTTTAGACCAAGAGTTAAAATTGTACTACAATATTACTTCATCGATAAAATCATCAAATTTCGCTATTCGTGAATAAAAGTAACGTTTAAAGGGAACTTATCAATCACCACCACACATACGTATTATTGGGGTTATTCAATTAAAAGGTTAGAAAAGGGGTAATCAATAAGTGACTTCTCTCGATTTTTGGTGGACACTAAAAAAGTCTGAATTTTTTAAAAGCAGGCATTAAACTTGTGACCAATTCAGCATGGAATTTAATTGCATTCTGAACCTGCCTCCAAAAACTTATTTTGAAGGGGGGAAAAACCCCAAAACATTGTCCCTATTCATTGGGTATGTGCAAAATTTGAAGTTTCTACCATGGACGATAAGAGCAGGGCAAAGTCCATATATATATATATATATATATATATATATATATATATATATATAGTGCTCTTCAACTTAGAATGGAGCATTGGTGGTTGGGGAATCTATGCGTTGATAAATATATTGCCTAAATTCAGCCTTACTGACCGTCCATAAGAGAGAATAGAGGAATCAAAATAAACGGCAAATAGCAGAGCAACCTAAGATTTGCAAACGACATCGTCCTTCTTGCAGAGTACCTACACCACCTCCAATTAATGCTAGATGAACGAAATGAAAAAAGCCAAAGAGTCGGCCTACACATGAACTTCGGTAAAACAGAAGTCATGTACAACAATCTCATCGAGAATAAAGACATAACATACAGGGGAAAGTAGACCTCTACATCTACCCGGGACGACAAATCTCTATGAAACCCTCAAAAGAAGAAATCAAACAGAGAATCACCCTAGGATCGCAAACTTTCGATTGAGCAAGCTCAACTTTCAAAAACAAAACGATCCCAATAATCCTAAAAAAGGAGAGTATGCAACAAATACATTCTCCAGATAGTTACTTATGGAGCAGAAACATTGAACCTTACCGAGAGACTGACCTACAAACTGAGAAGCATGCAGCCTGCGCATGAAAGGATCATGCTTAATCTTATATGGAGAAATCACAAGACAGCACAATATGTCATGAAGAAGACAGGGGGCTGAGACATCATCTAATCTAGGAGAAAACTCAAATGGCTATAGGCTGGTAATGTTGCAAGAATAAAAGACAGCTGATTGACATTACGACTCATAACATGGATCCCCAGAGATCACTTGCGAAACCGAGGCCGATAAAATACAACGTGGAGAGATTAACTAGACAAATTCAGAAAATACTGGCCCTGCAACGTCCATGATAGAGAAATGTGGCAGATGATGGATAAGGTCTAAGACGGTCTAAGACGGACGTCCAAGGACAGACGTTAAATGACTGATGATGATGACGATGATGATGACGACGACGACGACGACGATGATGATGATGATGATGATGATATTGATTTACCAACGAAGTTGACGAGGTATATGTATTTGATTGCATCTTTCCGTCTGCGCGACAACTGTTTGTCCACACGATATCTCCATAATTACATGATGCATTTTGATGAAATGTTGGCGTGATAAGGAAGAGGTTGATGAATTTTAGAACGGACAAGGGCTTCCATGATTGTGATATATTTTCCCCTCTCTCCGATACATTCATGAATACACTCATAAATGTCAAGACACTATCTCCAAGAGTTTCGATGATATTTTTGTGATAGGCTATGGGTGGACTGATCAAATTTCAAAGTGGATCCATTCATCATTGGCTTTTTTAAATATAGAAATGCAGACCTTGAAAAGTGGTAAAAAAATTGATCGGCTTAAATGTTATTTTAATGACATCACGCGTCTTTCTTTTTTCTCCCTCATTCCTGTTGTTCATCGTAACTGGGACTGACCGACCAAAAAGTATATTATAGAGATGTGTTGACAAAACTAAATACAATTCGTGCTCCACAGAGGAATTCGATGATCCAGCCACTACATTTCGTGATTTTTTGGCTAATTTTTTTTTTAGCAAGTTTCGGTAATCAATCTGTATGTTGTGCAATGAAAGGCAAGAAGAATGGTATTGTTCGTGGTCAGGAATCAATGTTTGTATGACTGACAAAATATGTATAACTATCGTCTTATCAGTGATTCCCATCTCCTTTGGGAAAATGCAGGCGACTTCCTTCATTCCGCAACGAAGAAGTTTTTAATAATTTATTGTATGATAATCGACTCTTAGGACATATTTTCTTATGTTATTCCTCGTTTTAACCGTTCATCCTTATGTCCGTTGGTAAGACGACATACATTATTAATCGAATTCTTCTTATATTTTATTCACTGACATAAGCTCTGTCCTTGTGATACCTCATACGATGAGCTGCCGAAGAGTTTTTAAGCAAATGTACAAGAAGAGCTAGAATTTGTGTGTATGAGTGTATGTGTGTGTGTGTGTGTGTGTGTGTGCGTGCGTGAGAGAGAATGAGCGAGCGAGCGAGAGAGAGAGAGAGAGAGAGAGAGAGAACTTGTGAATGGTAAAATAGGTCTTATTAGTAACTCACTAGTGACTGTCACGTGGTCAGGGTATCTTGGCAGCATGCCGAGTTGGGGTGATCTATCAAAATATTAAGAAGAAGGGTGATCAACGAATGAGTTACTTCTCTTGAATTTTGTTGTATCACTGAAAAAAAGTCTCTTTTTGAATTTTCAGAAACTTGAATGCTGGTTTGTGTCAACAAAGGGACCAATGGAGCATAAGATCGAATTGTCAATTGAAATTCAAAACCTATGGTAGGTATTTAAAAAAAAAAGGAACCATTTTTTCTTCCACATAATAAGAAGTAAGTGATTGAATCTTTAGGTACCTGGCTGTATTATTACGGTATGTAAATGCAAGAAAAACATACATAACTGGTTAGACCAACATGAAACTTACGTTGACAGTTTTGATAACAGTTTTGGTAACAGTTTTGGTAACAATTGTAGTAACAGTTTCGGTACCAGTTTCGGAAATCGTTTCAATACCAGTTCTAATAACAGTTTTAGTAACAGTTATTATAACAGTTTTGGTTAAAGTAATTGTAACAGTTTTGGTAACAGTTTGGTAACAGTTTCGGTAACAGTTTTAGTAACAGTTTCGGTTACAGTTTTGGTAACAGTTTTAGTAACAGTTTTGGTTACAGTTATTGTAACAGTTTTTGTAACAGTTTCAATGACAGTTCTGATATCAGTTTCGGTAACTATTTTAGTGACAGTTTTTGTAACAGTTTTTGTTGATGATTTGTATCAAAAGTTGCCGAGATTCATAGAATCATCATGTAGAATGTGTCAGAATGCCAAAACAAAAAGGAGATTACTGAATTGGGTATTTGGACTCTAATCTTCTTTTTATAAATAAATAACGTCAAAGAAAAAAGATAAAAGTGGGGGTTGAATTCTACTCCGACGTCACCTCTGGCTAAAAATGATTACTGCAACTTTTTTTCGTACAAATAACGAATAAAAATTATAAAAACACTCAATAAGAACTGTCGTGTGACCAATGTATGTCGTCAGTATAACATGCTGGGGTGATCAATTAAAAAATAGGTGAAGGGATAATCGAAGATTAAGTTACATGTCTTGCATTTAGTTTTGGACGTAATCACTAAGAAAGTGGGCATAAACTCATCGATCAATTTAGCATAAAGTTACATTGCAAGTTGCTCCTCCTCCACTAAAGAGCTATTTATAAGGGGAGGGGGTGATGAAAAAAAAATCTTTTTTGTGCACATAATGAAGAAAATGTTACACGTTCTATCTCTTTCGGTGTGCCCTGGACGTTTGATAGAGACGGACGGATGAACAGACATACATAACGAGCCAGCTTGACAAAATTGAATACTTATGCCGAAAGTTTTCCTTTTCCTAATATATTTTGGTAACATAACGGTTTATATATATATATATATATATATATATATATATATATATATATATATATATATATAATCATTAGAATGAAATAATCTTGTGCGTATCTGCAAATTTGTAAATTTATTCTAACCTCACTAAAACCTATTAAAACGTTTTTTTCTAAATACAGTGAAAAGTAAATATTGAAACTTTCAGCTTCCTAGATTCGTTGGTGTGGTTTATATGCGTAGTACATACATGCGAATGGAGAGCCAGACCAACCTGAAAACTGAAGAAAGTTGTTTTGATAATTTGGTTATGGTTTTAGTTGAGCACCTCTAATAAAGGACGACCGTGACTTGGCAGCCGATTCCTATCCTGAAGGGAACTTTTTTATTTGGGATGATTGTGTTAGTTCTCAAAGGGAGTATTTTTAGGAGACTAGAGCTTCACTGTCCTTGATAGGCTATGTTTCATAAGTATTTATGGGTTAGGAAAGTAATTGCGTATTTCATTGCTATAAATTATCAGCCAGCTAACCAAAGAAAGACCATGGTTAAATGATACAAAACACCGTCTAGATTCAGTTCCTCATATCTTTAATTGTAAAGTTTAACCCCATGGATAGAGTTTTTTCAATTGCAAGATTAGGGAAGGAAGACGCAGAATCCTTTGAAAAAAACGTAAAATCTTAAAAAAAAAAAGGGGACTCCTTTGACGAAGAATCGAAAATTAGCCTTTCCATTCGGCTACTGTCATCTATAATGATGGTGATCACACTATTGATGGATACCATTTAATAAAACTTCATTTGCGTTTGGTTTTATCACTTTTTTTGAAAATACGTAATTCTCCAAAATACGTAATTTCCTGAACACAAAAATACGTAAATACTTTTAGCACCGTAATGTCAGGTAGCTGAATACTTTCTGGACATACCTCGTAAATCTATCCCAATATATTAGAATATTAACCTTCTTTTCGCTAGATACAGCACGGCAACCATACAAAAGACAAGAACGCGGTAATGTGAAGATCTATAAAGTATGTTTCAAAAGGAAATATTTACCATTTCGTGGTCAACGTGGCTTTTCATGAATTGTATACTTTCCTGGTTTTAATGAGATAGACTTTTTTTTTTCAAGAAAAGAAATAAAAACTGCAAATGACAGATCTGGTTAGTCAGTCAATAAAAACCGTAATGCAACTAATGTCTTTTGTCAACATGCCGTGTGGAGGGTGATCAATTAAATGAGTTACCTCTGTCGCTTTTTTGGGGCAGTGATCACTAATGGAGTCTTAATGTTTCCGAAAGAACAACGGATACAAACTAAGGGATCAATTTAGCATAAATCTACATTGCAATCACACCCCAAAGAAAAAAAAAGATACTCGGGGTTATTCTAAAAGACTAAGACATAATGAGGAGTGTATGTTGAAATTTTCAGTCCTGCAAACAGCCGGACAGACCCGATTGAAAACTGGTAGAAACCCATGTTGACGGTTTTGGTGACAGATTCAGATGATGGTTTCTGATTTTATTATAGTAGGATGTAATAAGATGATTGAAGTGGAATATCTTTAATCTCCTGGATTAAGAGAAGAAGAAAGTAGAACAAATATTCGCTAAAGAATCCCGCAAATGGAAGGGCTGAAACATGAAAGACCGAAGCTAATGCGTTGATTCTGTCAAATAAGAGAACATATATATATATATATATATATATATATATATATATATATATATATATATATATATATACATATATATATATATATATATGTATGTATGTATATATATATATATATATATATATATGATACTGTCAAATAAGAAAACATACATACATACATACATACATATATACATACATACATATATATATATATATATATATGATACTGTCAAACAAGAGAACCCACTCACACACACATATATATGAACATATGTACATAAATGTATATGTATATGTATATTCGCTATTAAAATCATGATTGAAGTGTGAAAATACACGATGTGATTTAGATGATTTCACATTAGCTCGATTTCCGATCTCTTCCCGAACCAAACAAACAAAAAAAAACCCTCTTAAAACCAGAAAACAGGTCTGGTTAGTCACTCGAAAGAAACTGTCATGTGACCACCATCTTTTGGCAGTAAGTCGTGTTGGGGGTAATCAATTGGAAAATTGGAAAAAAAAAATGAGAGATCAATTTATAAGTTCCTACTCCAGCCCATGATGGACAGTGATCACCAAAAATGTCAGAATCGTCAAAAAGAGGAAACAAATCAAAAAACAAAAATAAAAAACAAAAACAAAAAAACGTGAACGTTGCCAGACAAATAACAAGGGATCATTTAGGCATAAATTTACATTGTAAAATGAATTTAATCCGCCACTTAAAAGAAGCCTATTCAAGGGAAGAATTTTCAAACAACAATTTTTCTTCTATTCATAATAAAGATTAAATCCTTAAATTTTCAGCCCCCTAAATCAATTCATGCGACTTATAAGCGCGATGAATACGTACATATCCAGGCAGACCAACTTACAATCTAAAGAAACCTATAATGACAGTCCAGGTCACAGTGTTGGTTGATAGTTTCGAAAAAGGGAAAGCACTTAGTGTGGTTTAGCGTGATTATTGGCACTCTTCCGTAGAAGATTGGTCGTTTAACAAGTCACGTATGTAAAAAATATAAAAAAAACTTACTAGTTCGATCATGAAGTTTAAAAGCAATGATTCCCTGCTAATATGAAAGCTATATTGAAGCTGATTGGATGCTGGCATGGCGTCCCTTCTACTAAAATCATTCTTTGAGTGAATCGTCTGCTTACATGAATATTTAGCGGATATCTGAAATCATTCGTATACAGTAATAGGCTAATAGCTACTCCTTAACTTACATGTTATATCAGCCCCAATATAAGACATATAAGCATTTTTATAGAGAAAAGAAATCATTTAATGGTATTTTTTTTTAAATTGCCGTGAATTACGGATGCGCCGTGGAATACAAGGATTGATTCAGCTGATGGAAACGCTAAACTGACAAAAAGTTTAGTGGGAGCACTGATAACCGCTAATCGCTAACATTTATAACATGAATTTAGCCCCGGTTTTTTTTTTGCGCTATACTTCTCAAAAACAGACCTGGAGACTCGAAATTTAAATATGTTGTAGCTTAGATATAGAGATTTAAATGCTGTACGTTGAACATCATCATCATCATCATCATCGTCATCATCATCACCACCACCACCATCATCATCATCATCACCAGCAGCAGCAGCAGCATTAGTATCCACCTTGAATATTGACCTTCCCCAAGATTCGCCGGACATCTTTACCATGGGTGTCGCGGAGCGAGTGCTTTCTGAATTTGTCTATCTTCTTACGCCATCTTACTTTCCGTCAGCCACAATATTGCATATGATCTGTGGGGATCCCTGTTATGAGTCGCGATGTCCATCAGTTCTCAGACATTCTTACAACATGTTTAGCCAATTGCCATTTGTGTTTTTCAATGGTTTCTATGATATCCCGAACTCCTGTTTTCTACTGTGCTGTCATGATCTTTCCATATGAGGTTGAGCATAATTCTCTCTTGTGCACGTTGCTTGGTTCTCTGTTTTAGGGTCCAACTTTTGGTTAGGTTCCATGTCTTTGCTCCATAGGTGACTACCAGGAGGATGCATTGGTTGTGTACCATTCTTTTTAGGACTCGTGGAATTTTCCTGTCCCACTAAAAGCTTGCTAACTTAGTGTGATTCTTTGTATGATTTCTTCTTCTATGAGGATTTCATGGAGATTCGTTGTCATAGGTAGATGTAGTGGTCTACTTCTTTCAGCTGTGCATTTTCAATTTTTATCATTGTGTTCTTCTCCTCTATATGCTTGTTGTAAATTAGATTTGTTCATGTGGAAGCCAACTTACTGGGTCTCTTCATTCACTTCGTCTTGCATTAATTTGAGATCGTCAAGGTTCTTAGCAAAGAGGACAATGTTGTTAGCAAGTCTGAGCTAACCAAGGTATTCGCTGTCTCTTCTTATTCCTTTGTGTTCCCAGTCTGGGTGTGTGAAAAATGTGGGTGAACTGAAATCCCCTTGTCTCACTCCTTTTTTCTTCTTAAGAGGCTCAGAGTCTTCATGTAGCTTGAGGAAGGAAATGAGGTGTCGATTGATAGGTTGTGGTACGCTGACATATACGGGGTCTACGCCTTGCTGTACAATTACGTCAATTATTTTGGGGGAATCTGGCTGAGTTGAAAGCGTTTTTTTTTCTCGTCAACAAATGCTACTGCTAGTAACATTGAATGATCTGCAGCTTTCTCCTTTAGTTGATTTACTAGATATATATGATCCATGGCAGGGTTGCTTTTACCAAAACCATCTCGTTCCTGTGACTAGTTTTAATTTCTTTTGATCATTTAATTATTCAGGTATATCTTGGTCATCATTTGATATTAGTATGCTATACCTTTTTGAAAAAGCTTTGTTTCTTCAAGACAGTTTTCGAAGGTTCTAGAAGGAAAAATTGATACGTTTAACTTAGACGTATAACTTCAAATAAACCGCATGTTGAATTCAAACTAATGTTTTAATATCATTCGTTCATCAAATTATTTCTGTACACCTTGATCCTGAATTAGTTACATGGTATTCCTTTTTGAAAACGGTCTCTTATGTCTTTGAGAGTTTTCCAGGAAAAAAATTAATATGTTGGAGGTCAGACATAGATCTTTGAATAAACGGTATGTTGAATGTTCAATTCCATTTGACCATTCAA
>OY735236.1:6444646-6582146 GCA_963457665.1 Thysanoteuthis rhombus | reverse complement strand
TCGGGAAAATGACAGGAGAAGAGGCAAAATGGTTGAAACGGACACAATTACTGAAGACAAAAGGATGAAAAAATGCAGTTTTTCAAGTTGGACATTGACAATCCATACATAAAGACAGGGAACAACAAGGGGAAACTGTCATCATAACTGCCAACATTGGTTTTTCTCAGTTTTTAAAATGGTCTCGCTGGATGTATACATATGACACTTACAGACCGCAAGAATATAGCTAACTAGCTATATATATATATATCTATATATATATCTAGGTGCAGCTTGTACCTCTCTCTCTCTCTCTCTCTCTCTATATATATATATATATATATATATATATATATATATATATATATATATATATATATATATATATATATATATATATATATATATATATATATATATATAAATGCATCCTGTACACGTATACATACATTTTGATGCGACCTGTACACGTTTACAACGCGTTAATGTATATATACATGTGTGGGTGGCCAGTTCGGAGATTTATATATATATTTGCTGACTGTACACGTTTATAAATATACGTATACTGGTGCTGCCTGTGCACACACACACACACATATATATTTATCTATATATACAGATTTATTCCACCGTTATCATACAGCTTAGTGTGTCCTCAATTATCGGCTGAGTATTTATGTCTTCATGAAATTTTTTCGATACTCTTTGCTCATACCATGAATCAAACCCAGGTCCCTCTGCATGTGAACCTGGCATGTTAACCATTACACCATTTAACCATACTTGATAGCTCGACTCAAATGTCAATTATTCCCCCACCACCACCTAGCATGTAGCTAGAGCGCTGGAAATTTCAACATTCAACTTTATTATGTCGACAAAAATTTTTCTCGTTTTTAAAATGCCTAGTGAGAGTATTTCTAATATTTGGTTCAGTTTGCAATGTAAGTTTATGCTTAATTTGTCCCTAACTTGTCCCGGTTTGTTCTTGATTTTGACTTCTTAATAATCATTGCCTAACAAAAGGCGAGGGAAGTACCTGATTCATTCATCATCCAATCTTTCAATTCTCGCATCGATCATACCCAACACGGTGCGCTGTCAAAAGACGTTGGACATTTGACAGTTTCTATCGAGTGACTAACCAGACCTGTTTGTATCTTAATCGATTCATCTATTATGGAGTACAGAAAAGAAGATGCCACGCTCAATCAATCGAAGAGAAATCCCAATTTGCTTTTTTCGTGTTTTTTTTTTGTCGTGTCATTAATGTTTGTCAGGCCTTCTTGTCTGTTCCGCTGCTTCCCGGTTTTGTAATTAGCGAATGTGCTCGTGACAACGGTGGAACATCAAGGGGGTGAAAAGAAGACCGTAAAATAGACAGGTAAAGATTGCAGAAAGTTCCAGAGGGGGAAAGAATGAGCGAGAGAGAGAGAGAGAGAGAGAGAGAGAGAGAGAGAGAGAGAGAGAGAGAGAGAGAGAGAGAGAGAGAGAGAGAGAGAGAGAGAGGGGGGAGATAGAGAGGGGGAAGAGAGAGAGAGAGAGAGAGTAAAGATAGATGAGTAAAAGCCAGAGAAGATAGAGAGAGGAAAAAAGTGAAGGTAAGAAGAAAGAGCGAGAGAAAGAGTAATTCACACGAGAAAAACAGAGAGAGAGAGAGTGGGTGAGAGAGAGAGAGAGAGAGTGGATGAGAGAGAGAGTGGATGAGAGAGAGAGAGAGAGTTTAAAGATGGATGAGTGAAAGCTTGAGATGATAGAGAAAGGAAAGAAGGGAAGGTGAGAAGAAGGAAAGAGAGAGGGAGTCATGTCGTTGAAAAAAATAGAGAAAGAAAGATGAGCAAAAGACATACGCAAAGAAAGAGAGAGAAAGAGAGAGGGAGACAGACAGAGAGAGAGAGAGAGCAAAAATAGATGAGTGACAGCTAGAGAAAATAGAGGGAGGAAAGAAGTGAGGGTAAAGAGAAAGAAAGAAAGAGTCATGTCGTTAAAATAAGATAGAGGATAAAGGATGAGCCAAAGAGATACAGAGAGAGAGAGAGAAAAAAAAGAGAGAGGGAGAGAGAGAGAGAGACAGTAAAGATAGATGAGTGAAAACTAGAGAGGATAGAGAGAGAGGAAAGAAGGGAAAGGAAGAAGAAAGAAAGAAAGAGAGTCATATCGTTGAAATAAAATAGATAAAAGAGCGTGAAACGAGAATGGATAAGACCCAATGAGACGAGTGCAAATTGCAGAGTTTCAGAGAGAAAGAGTGAGAAAGAGTGAAAAATTCACACAAGTTAAACCAAGGGACGGAGAGAGAGAGAGAGAGGGAGAGAGTGTGTGAAAAATCCACACAAGTTAAAATAGATAAATAGATAAAAAGAGTTTGAAAAATTAACGCAAGTAGAAATATATATATATATATATATATATATATATATATATATATATATATATATATATATATATATATATATATATATATATATATATATATATATATATTTATAGATATAGATATATATATATATATATATATATAGAGAGAGAGAGAGTGAAAAATTCACAAGTAGAAGTAGATAGATAGATAGATAGAGAGAGAGGATGAAAAATTAACGCAAGTACAAATAGATAAATTGGGAGAGACGGAGTGAAAAATCCCGTATGTAGATATATATATATATAAATATATATATAGATAGATAGATTGAGAGAGAGAGAGAGAAAGAAAGTGAAAAATTTGTGCAAATAGAAGTAGATAGATAGATAGAGAGAGAGAGAGAGAGAGAGGAAGAGATAGATAGATAGATAGATAGATAGATAGAGGGAGAATAGGAGAAAAAATGTATTCCAGAAAACACGATATACATAATATCAACATAGTAAGAGATGAGTAGTCTAAACTGAAAGGTACTCTACCGCCAAACCCTTCCAAAATACCAACACTAAAAGATGTTCAACTCTATATTTCCATACATGTTAATAGGAGAACCAAAATCCTGAATCATTAAATAAAAACCCTACGGAAATAACCCGGTAAAAATGAAATCAAGGGAACCTGCTTCAGTATGTGGTACAGTCTTACTTGATAAGAGCTTCAATAAGAGAAATAAGTCTAACCTATTGAATCAGAAAACAAATAACACACGAGAAAATCTGAGATGAATAAAATACTCAATCAAATTTAGCGAACAAAGATAAAGGAATTAACAGCTTCTCAAATGAATAATCGAAAACCATTCAAATGGTCTAGTGATAATATACTAAGTATTTTTTTGCTTTTTGAGCTGAAGTATTGCGCTGGAATATTATTTAAGTTAGTTACAGAAGGGAAAAGAGGAAGGGGAGAGAAAGGGAGAAAGTTAGAACACTGTGTGTGTGTGTGTGTGTGTGTGTGTAAAAGAGAGGGAGACATAAAGAGACAGAGACAGAGAGAGATAGAGAGTGGAATAATAGAAGAGAGAGCAAAATCAAAGTGAGGTATGTTATATAAATAGTAGAAAGAAAAGGAGGAGAGTGGATAAGACCCAGTGAGACGGATGTGAATCGCAGAGGATCTCAGAGAGAAAGAGCGGGAGAGTGAAAAAATCACATCAGTAGAAACAGAGAGAGAGAGAGAGAGAGAATTTCACGCAAGTTGAAACAGAGAGAGAGAGAGAGAGAATTTCACGCAAGTTGAAACATAGAGAGAAAGAGAGAGAGACATAGAGAGAGAGAGAATTTCACGCAAGTTGAAACAGAGAGAGAGAGAGAGAGAGAGAGAGAGAGATATGTAAAGTGGCGCCTAAAGTGGCTTCTGCGAGAAATATGGGGTTCTGCAAGATAATTTGATAATTTCAATGATAAAATTTAATAAGATACTTTTGACTTTTCTGCTTCTTAGTGACGTCCTTCAGGAATCGGAACTGGGTTTACCGGTTGAAATCCTCAGTGATGGATAGAGTCATCTCTGCAACTCATCGAAATCTCTAACAGACTATTTTCCAAATTTAAAAACTAACAGAATTTCTGGCTGTGGAATAAAACTTCGTATTCTGCAAGATTTCAAAAAAGTAGTATATGGGTTCCACGATAAAATAAGTTTGGGAAACCATTGTCTAGAGCTTTGTTCCTGTGGGATATATGATATGTTATCAATCGGAGACGTTTTCTCTATCAACAAAATGATGGATTGCAATGGAAGACGTTCCAGTGAAAATGACTGCATCACAACAAAATGGCGGCTTTCTATGAAGGCTGCAGTTACACAAACAAGATGTCTTCTCTCACTTTTTCACTCCGACTTCGACTACTACTACTCCTCAGCTTTTAAAGTTTGTTGTTGAACATAGACCTTCCACTAGGGGCGTTACTTCGCCCCTTGGGAGTCACAATGCCAAAACATTCAGAACTTACACCAATCGCAGCGCTTACTTTTTTTTACCAGTCACAATTCAGATAAGGATCTCGACAAATCCACGTTATGAGTTAAGCTGCTATCTGATATTCTTGCGACAATGCCAGCCCATTGTCATTCAAGTTTTCGGATGAGATCTATGCAATCTCTAATAACTGTTTGCTCTCTTATATATTGTAACAGGCTTCTTATTGTTTCAGTCCCACAATTCTAGTTGGACTGTTGATATAATGTAAAACTTCCTGGTGTGTTCACCCTATTCAGTAGCTTATTTATTAAATCTGTACATGAATTACTGTTTTATTGGATATACATACTAAAGCTAATTGCCTTCCCCTTAATATTAATAATTCAAGTATTTATTCTACATTATACTTTGTAATCATTGAAGTAAATGGATTCGTTTATATTTTAATAGTTATTTGGAAAGTAGGTGGAAAAACGCCTTTAAGGTACGATCAAGCTCTACGAACAAGTCAATAAAGCAGAATTCATTTTTCCGTAAAACATTATTCCAAAACTACGTGTCTCATATCAACTTCTTCATTAGCAGTTTTTGTGAACTGGATTTGTAAACTTTAGCAGAGCAAGCTAACCTGAGTTAGGCTTTAGAAGTAGGGGTGGTGTCGGCATCAGTTTTTGCGTACGTCACTGTATGTCAGAAAATGCAATACAGTAGATACAAGGTACAAAGTGAGGAAAACAGATGGTAGACGGGAAAGTTGACTGGAGATCGAGAGAAAATCGAGGACCTTTCCTCTCTGCGTAAAGATAACGACTGCTGTGTCACTCTCAGCGTACTCTGTTGGCCATAAGCGATGAACGACCTTTTATGGGAAAGGCCCCCTTGGTTTGGATGTAGATAACGTAAGTCACGTGCATCAGTTGATTAAGTCATTGAAACGAATATATGTTGTTTCCGGCGACAAACAACACTAAGGGACAATTGTTTCGTCCGGAAAAAATTTGTTGGTCAGTGAAAACGCTTATCATTTTCTGAAGTACCCATCTTCATTGATATATATTTAAAACGGCGCAAGTTGTCCACCGGCAACAAACATCACTTAGGTTTCTTCATCATCATCATTATCATCATCATCATCAGTCCTTTAACGTCCGTCGTTGGACATAGACCTTCCCCAGGATCTGCCACAATTTTCGATCATGGAGCATGGGCGTCACAGAGCCAGTATTTTCTAAATTTGTCCAGTTCATCTCTTCATCTTCTGTTCTGTCGGCCTCAGTTTCGCATGTGATCTCTGGGGATCCATGTTGTGACGTTCATCGGTTGTCTGTCATTCTTGCAACATGGCCTGCTCACTGCCATTTAAGCCTTCAAATAGATTCTGTGATGTCTCTGACTCCCGTTTTCTTCCCGATATACTGTGCTGTCTTGTGATCCCTCCATGTAAAGTTTAGCATGATTCTCTCACTTGTGCATTGCTTGCTTCTCAGTTTGCAGGTTTGTCTCATGGTTAGGTTCCATGTTTTAGCTCCATAGGTGACTATCGGGAGAATGCATTGGTTGTATACACTTCTTTTTAGGATTATTGGGATTGGCTTATTGCGCTCCCCCCGAAATCATCATCATTATCATCATCATCAGTGTATTATCAACTGTTGTTTCACCTTCCCCAGGATTCGTTACATCTCTCAGCCATGGGCATCGCGGAGCCAATATTTTCTGAACATGTCCAGTTTGCTACGCCATCAATCATTCTGCCGGCCTAAGTCCTGCATCCGATCTCTAGGGATCCATGTTGTGGGTTATGATATCAATTGGTCGTCTGATATTCTTGCAACATGACCAGCCAATTGCCATTAGAATTTCCTAATGGTTTGTATGATATTTTTGACTCTTGTTCATCCCCTGATATACTGTGCTGTCTTGTGATCTCTCCATGTGAGGTAGAGCATGATTCTCTCATGTGTATGTTGCATGCTTCTCAGTTTGTGGATCAGTCTCTTGGTTAGGTTGCATCTAGCGGTGTGCAAAAATGTTCGTCATTCAATAAGGACCTGTCATTGCTGACCAAGCTAAATCCACGTAGTACAAACCCGCATTTTCCAACAACGTCACTGTTATTTGGGTAAGACGTCACTCGTTTTTCTTCTGGTCATCGTGATCCGTCTTGGTTACATTCGAAAATAAAGTCAAAACTCAAGAGTTAAAGAAAGAACTACCAAGAATAATGGTTATTCTGGCACTTGCGTCGAAATCAAGAGAGAAAGGAAAGGCCTAATCAGTTTAAATGGTTACTCTGTCACTAAGGGAGAGAAGATTTGCTGCTAGATGGATTTGATTGCAAGATATACACATGACTAGCAGTCAGCTAAGACCGTTAGGCCACGGAAACTCTAAATTCATTTGTAATTATCATAAAATGAATTTCTGGACTAATACCTCGAAATGACGAACCATTATTTAGTGCCTTTAAAACTTTAAAAAAAATGTTTTTACAGTATTTATACATATAAAATAATTGTCTTCCATGGATATTACAACTCTTCATTATGACTATATACTATCCGTTTTCCCATCCAGTACTTCGTCTCAAACCCAGAGGCTGGCATCTTACCTTTGTCCAACGCAGAAGAGGACAGTCAGTGAGGTTGATTTATTGATATATATATATATATATATATATATATATATATATATATATATATATATATATATATATATTGTGTCATCCACGGACATCCCTTCAGTGGGGCTATAGACATTCCATTATGCCATTCAGAGGCAGAATTGAAACCTTCACTTCAGACCCGCTGACCGATATCCTACCTCTGGACTACGGAACTGGACAGTCAGCAAAGCTGAATTTAAGTGGTATATTTATTTACACAGAAATCCCCCATCAATCAGACTGCTCTATTCCTATGGAAGATAAACATATATATATATATATATATATATATATATATATATATATATATATATATATATATATATATATATATATATATATATATATATATACTTGTTATTATATAAGAAATATTTTTAAAAATTCAATTTTTACAAAAAATCAATTGTCGAGGGTTGATTCTACATGGTTTCACGGAACCATTCTCCCCCCGTCTCTCTCTCTCTCTCTTTTTCTCTCTCTTTCTCTCTTTCTGTTATTCATGTCTCAAAGTCCAGGTCTGACTAATTGCTATAATAAAAACAACTCAGTGAAAGTTTGACAATAAGGTAGACAGATCCACTCGAATAGAACTTCCCAGTGAACATATTCAAACAAATCAATTCAAACACTCTGAGAGTCTTACCTTGAAGATTTATTATAGATAATTTTGCTCTGTTTTGACCAGTCTACCATTATATAAAACGTCAACGTCGGGTTATTCAGTTGTTAAGTGGATCTGGTTTTCTTGCCGGCTATGCATGTACAGTACAGGTCAAAATAAGAAGAATTACTCAAATGTAATACTTATTTATAGTAATTGCAACCGGATCCTGAAAGTTATTGAAATCGTGACCGTTGGTATATACTTCATGAATGAAAAAAGCTTTCATCAAAATAGGTTAAGGAAAAAATATATTTGAGACAAAAACTTCATTTTCAAATACTACTGAAAAAAAAGTGCTCTATTTGAATAAATCGGCGCCTTAACTTAGCCGTCACGGGTTGCACCAATGGAGCTAAAAGGCTGGAAATTTGAAAACTTTACTCCCTATTTTGTCGAGAAATAATGCCTTTTGCTGTTAGAAAATTCCACTGCTCGATTAGGTTTTCCAGAGAGGTTTGATTTGCAATGAAAGTTCATGCTACATTTGTCCCTGGGTTTGTGTTCGCCAGCGTTCACACTTATTCTATTTAAAAAAAAATTCAGACAAGAAGAAATTTAATTATTGATCATCCCTTTTCCCAATTTTCAACAGATCATCTCCAAAAGAGCATGCTGCCAAAAGACATGAGTCACACGACTGTTCTTAATTGATTACTAATTTTTTTTCTCGTTATTTTTCTTTCTCTTTCAATCGACTTTTTCAAATGCCTTGAGATAATTTTCAACTTTGGTTGTATAACCCTTTTGGTGAAAAAATATATCAAGGGCAGGTAACGAATAACGCTGACTTACACGGCTGCTCCTACTATCGATCTAATAAGGAAGAAATGAAAGCAGAAAATTTGACCGTTTAAAACTGTTTAATTTCTTGAATCGAACAATGAAGGATATTATCTAACTTGAGGGATCGTTTTGGGGTCTAGGTAAGTTTAAAGGTAATTCAATTATTTTATGACTGGTGTACTTAACAACTAGCCACCAAAGGTGGCAAAAGGTTCTGTTTCTTTTGAAATGCGTGTTCGTTTCAACGCTTCTGGTATCAGAGTTTTGTCTCTAAACTTGAAAATTATCATCAGCATTCCATTAGACACTTTCCAAAAATTGCTTTTTTTCATCTTTTAGGAAAAAGCTTTCTGGCACTTTCGGGACCCATGCGAGTTTATTGATATAATCTAGATTCTCCAGAATCTGAATATCATCAAGTGTTTTTCTTACTCTATTTTTGATGTGTCAGCAATGTCAAAAATGGAATTAATTCTAGCCATAGTCATCCTGCGATTGAATTGAATTATTTACATGACTTCAAATTTTGACGCTAAGGCTGTTCAATTATTGACTATTTTTAATTCCATGGCCATAAACAAAGAATGTTCACTTGCTTTCTGTTGTTACTTGTTACATCAACCTTAAATCTAGCCTAACCCAAGCCTTGAACTATAAACTAAATTATATCTCTATAGTCAAATTTGATAAAGTACAGTTTGAAATGGTCATGTTTTTTGTTTCGATTTATTCCTTCATCCACCTGCGTTATTTGTTACCTCCCTTTGATATTTTGGCTTGCAAACCAGTAGCAAACCTTCACTGACCTTTTTCTTACTTCTGTGGACAAACACCTTGACAATCAGCATTAACATGTCACTCGTAATCAATGATACATAGCTTCTAAACATAATTGCACACACATATTCATGAGATCTTGATACAGTCATTATTTTATTATATTTGATATCAATGCTTTACTGTCGGTCCACGGAATCGTCAATTCTATTATTAACAGACGTCTCTTATCAGCATCTTGGATTACACAAAAATCCAGTTGAAACGACAGGTGTTCTAACGGCATCTTCGTTCTTATAGTCTTGAAAGAGCCCACGTGAACATTATGAGAGTAAAAATGATTCATGTATTTATCTTTGATTATCGCCTCCGTTGAAGTCGTTGTTTTTTTATGTCGTGTATCTGCCGTTTCAATCCTCGAAGTTATATACTTTTTACGTTATAAGTATAGTTGAGTCGTGGTGCACTAGCAAGTTCCAATTCTTTATTGTTCTATGAGAAAAATCTTTCTACGAACTGATTTAAAGAAGCAAGAAAGTAGGTAAAACAAATGTCATGAAGAACAAACTCGTAGATGATAAAGACTCAACGATCAGAATAGAAAATGAGGAACTAGAGAATGTAGACCTTTAAATCTACATCAGACAACGAATCTCTCTTGAATAAAAACAAAAGGCGAAATCAAGCAATTACCAAATTGGCTAGTTTTTAGTAGAACAAGCACAATTTTCATCTCAGTGGTCTTAAAAAGAAATGTCTACAGTCTATGCATCCTCCCGATTGTCACCTATGGAGCTAAAAAATGGAACCTAACCAATAGATTGAACTTCATACTGAGAACCATGCAAGGTGTATAGGTGAAAATCGTGCTCGACACTATTCGGAGAGAACACAAGACAGCATAGTATGTTAAACGAGAAACGAGAGTCTGAGTTTTCATATAAACCATTTGAAAAACTTAAATGGCAATGAGCTGGTCATGCTGTGAAAATGTCAAACAGCCACTGAATATCACGACCAACAACATGGATTCCCACAGATCATATGCGAAAATGAAGCCGGAAAAATATAAGATGACGTACTAACTAGTTTCAGAAAGTATTGACTCTGTAACGTCCATGTCCAACAGAGAATGCTAAAACACCGATGATGAAACGAGGTCTGTCCGTAAAGAAACCAAACTTTTGAAGCAGCGTCCTGATTTGACGTTCCAGAGTGCTCTGACTAATTCGTCATCTAAGAGTGAACCTCGTCTTTTGTTTCATCGTGTGAGAGTGAACATTAGTCTAATGCACTTAGTCTTTTTTTCCCCTAGTTGAACAATGAAAGTTTTCAAAAGTTCCCAAAAGGAATAAATAATTCATCATCAGTTTCTCTTGAAAGCATGTTGCACACAATTTTACAGATTTCTACCTTTCCAGAAACTTCACAGACGGAAGATGGTTTCTAGAAATCACGTGACGATCTCCGTTAATCTAATCTCCCTCCTTCAACAAGAAATGTGGTCAAGATTCAGCATCCTATTCGGTGGATATTCTTTCCAATCCGAAATACTGGTACCATTCGTGGGACCGCGTTTAATTCCGACTATCCCCACTCTTATAGGCCTGTTGCAACATCAGAAAAGTTTATCTTTCCTTCTGCACTATACACACGTTCACTTTCACGCTTGTAACTCAATGTCTGACTTATATATATATATATATATATTGATGTAAATGATTAATTTTGTCATATGGATTAACACTCAGCCGATATGTTTCTATGTGATGAACGTGTGCAAATTATAAAAAAAAACGAAATTTATCTTTAATATCCGATTACTTGAAAAATGCTCGGCGTGTGGAAACATATCGATCGACTATAGAAATCCATAAAGCATAATTAAATTATTATATGCTGTATTTTATTGAATTATTGTTATTGATTCATCTTTAATGATGCTTTTATGAAATATGGAGTTACATTTATTCCCAACAAATACATATAAAGGAAAACAATATATATATATATATATATATATATATATATATATATATATATATATATATATAGATATATATTCTAAAGTACTAACGTATGTGCATGTTCATTCTCCAAGATGCTGACAACTACGCATCACAGAACGTAAACAAAAGCATGTCAGAAATCAGTTGGTCTGTAATCGCTTAAAGCTCGGATCTTTGGGTCAAATTTTGTTAAAAGACGATGGATTTTAATGTGATCTCCGTTCACAGTCTCAAAAAACAAGTTTGTGGGAATATAGTTTTTTGGCGTTTTTTTCTCGTCTAGGATTTCCAGTAATGTTCTTACTTATCTGAACCTAATCATGAGCAAAGGGGTGGTTACTATCCAGTAATTTTGTTGGCCCACATTGATAGTGGTTCAATAGCCAAACGGTAAGAGCTATTGAAAGTAGATTTGGCGGACCACGTTCCAACTTCAACGATTCTATATTTTTTAAAAGTAGTGACCTTTGAATTTCACGGAAATTTGTCAGTTTTGATAAAATAATTCCCTTCAAGTTTCAGAGGAGGTTTGCATTTACGATATACTTATAATTCTAAACTGGACCTTCACTTTAAGCATATCTGAAATCAGCTGCTCACAATCTGCCTTCAGTTCATATTACAAGGTTGAATTTCACAAAAATAAGTTCGTCAATTTCTCTAGCATTCTTGGAAAACAAGTCCTTATATCTATGTGTTATTTCACTAAAAACTATTTGGATTGGATCAATGAAATCAAAATATACGCATATTTTGAATCTGCATCGTCTGGGTATTTTTTTTTCCACAACTAATCCTGGGGAATGTGTATGTCCAACGACGGACGTTAAAGGACTGATGATGATGATGATGATGATGATGATGATGATGATGATGATGATAATGATGAATTTTTTTTTGAGGCTGTAATTTTCAGTATCGGAGCCACGACAATTTCGTAGATGTGTGGATAAAACCTTGGATTATCGTACTGAGTTCCAACACAGACAGAAAAAGTCTTTCCTGCTCAGTGCTAATACAATTTTGTTTACATCAATGTCATATAAAGTATTGAATTTTAATTTCCTTTTCTAAATTTCATGAGGTTTTAACTCATAAAACCTTCAAATCTCCAGGAAATTTTGCAGGTTTGAGGAAGGAAATACTTTTTTAAATTTTTGTAAAAGGAGATCCTATTTACAATGTAACTCTAATGCTAATCTGCAGCCTTAATTTCTATTCATTATAACTGGCTACGGATGTGAATTTCTATTTCTCTCAGTGCATATGCCAATTCGTCCAAGGTTGTGTACTGGCCTTTGCAGGTCTACCTTGGAATGTGGGTTGGTCCAATTGTGAGGTAAAACAAGGTCATATCCGGAATCATTAGATCACAGTTCATCGACAACGCCCATATCAAGGTTTATTTTGATAAGATATAATTCGTTTTTTTATGGGGAGTCTGCGTTCGCGCTCACATAATAAGAACTTATTTAAACAAGGAATAAATCAATGAGAGCAACAATACACCAGTGTTTAGAAACGGAATAAATACTATTGGTGGATCGAGTTCAGACCTGTTGTTCACTTTTTTCTTTAAGTTTCCTGTGCTTTCAATATATTAGACTTCAAATTTTCTGGAAATCAGTCAGTTTTGAGAGAAGATATATCTAAAGGTTTTATAAGGGGGGGGGTTCTATTTATTATGTAACAATGATGTTGAACTGAATCCTTACCTTCCATTCGTCATAGGTGACCATAACTCTTTCTCCCATCAGTGTTGATACCATTTTAACGGAATCTTTTAAAGAATCTAACCCAAAACTGAAAAGGAAATAATTCTTTTTTCTCAAAACGGAAACAATAACACTTATCTGATCATAATCTGAATCGAAACATAACCATGAAACAAAGGAACGCTATGTCATGCAAACTACTTATGCCAAAAGTAATAAAACGACTTTAAAATTTTCAGAAAAATAATTTTCATGATCAATAGAGCGGTTACACATGCCTGACCAACGTTTTTATGAAATCCGTCGAGAATATCACTTGCTTCACAGTGATGCAATGTTTACAGATTTTCTGCCGGGTATCTCAGCTAATATATATATATATATATATATATATATATATATATATATATATATATATATATATATATATATATATATATATATATATATATATATATATATATATATATATATATATATATATATATATATATATATATATATATATATATATATATATATATATATATATATATATATATATATATATATATATATATATATATATATATATATATATATATATATATATATATAATGCTCTTCCAACAAGGAATAGAGCACTTGCTGGATAAGGAATATATAGGATAAATAAATATATCACTTAAATTCAGCCTCACCAACTGTCCAATTCCATGGAGTAGAGGGTGGATACCAGCCACCGGGTCTGAAACTAAGGTTTCGATCCTGCTTCGTGCTACTGGATGGGATAGTGGATAGTCTATAACCACACTGAAATGTTATAATACAGCTGCTGTGGATGACATAATAATATATATATATATATATATAGATAGATCGTTTGTAGAGCTTAAAATTTGAAAAATAAAATCCACTCACTTATCTTTGTGTGTGTATGCAGCGCGAGCCGTCCAATTTTCTCTACTCCTCGTCTTTCACCTCTATATAAATGTTCTTTGTTTAATCATTATCTGACCAATCACTTGTTCTAAGTTGGTCATCTGAATTTAAAGACCCCGTCCCCGACAAAAAAAACAAAAGATTGAAAAAAAAATTTCGAATATATATATTTATAAAGATGGGAAATAATACCACAGATTCTAGCAGGATCTTCTAGATAGAAACGATAAAACACAAAATAATTTCTGGAGTCAATCTCTGGCAGTCTACCATTAAGTGGTTTCGTCGGAATTAAAAATAAGACAGCTAATTCGTTCACGCTTAATTTATTTGTTCAATCATCTTTTCTTTCAGTTGAAACAGTTTCTTTCTGTATATGCAATGACGAACATGCCGGAAAATACTATGCTGGAATGAAATAATAGTTAATTGCTGTATAAATTCAGAAATAAACAAACAATTCAAATATCATTAAAACATAAAATACAAGTGTTACGTTTCAATGGAATCCGAATTCTTTTCTCGTCTTTTTTTGTGATAATTTTTTTCTCTGTCGCAGACAAGATATTGAAATCGTTTTCGAACTTCAAGAGTGACTCCTGATATTGATTCCACAACCTTTCCCCCTTCGTTGCAAAGACCTACAAACGAATCCATTTCACCTGCGAATTAGATACTGTAAACGATGACTGTCACCCGAACAGTCTAAATAGGTTTCGTCAGTTGTCAAGTTAGTCTAGCTTGTAGTAGATGTAGTATGGATGTATGTATGCATGTATGTTTCAGGTTTATAATCAGTACCGAAAGGAAAAAAAAATCAACATTTACTCCATGGTACATCAACAAAACACGTTAAAAAAAAATCAACTAAATTCGATCTTTAGTGGGGGGTCAATATTCAATATAAATCTATGCTAAATTGATACCTATTTTGTGTCAGCATTCATGCATGTTTTTGAAAATTCAGATTTTCTGAAAATCACTGCCCAACAAAAGGCAAGAGGAGTAACCTATTTATTGATCTCCACTTTTTCAATTATTTTTAATTGATTATCCTTATCACGGCATGTTGCTAAAAGACATCTGTCACATGACGGTTTCTATTGAGTGACTAATCAGACCCATCTGATATCAATTCCAATTAAAAATGCTGGAGTTAATTACCAATTTTCGCATCTGTGATTTTTGCATTGGTTTGTACGGAATGGATCTGAGATTTAAAGCCAATTCCAGGGGAAAAAAAAGAAAACGTTTTAATTCCGCTCAAAGCATTCGATTCTAATCAATTATTATGATTTTGAAAAAAAAAATCACGTGACAGTATCATTTCTTTTTCTTGCTTCGCTGATGTGCGTTCAATCAATGTTTTGGAAAAATATTATTCATGATTTTCCAATTAAAGCTTGGCGTTTAGTCAAGTTTAAGTTTGTAAATCGCACTGGACAATTCCAACCAGGAAAACAGAGATGAGATTCTCTTGTCAATAACAAAGATCGAACTTCGAAGAATTTCACAAGACGTAGAACAACATTCCGATGGGTCGAGCCGTCTGACAGGTTTGAATCAGACGTCAGCTTGAGTTTAGAATTCCTCCACTTTTAGTAACTTTTGCAGTCGGGTGATATCTCGAGAATTGTAGAGTCCGTAACTCAAAAAAGAGCGATTTAAAATCATGTATAGAAACCCTCCACCTTACCAACAAATGTCATTCTAGTGAAATTCAATAGATTCCCGAATTTTGATTCTCCTTGCATGACTCTAAGTGAAAGTAGGTTGGCTTGGGGGGAAAGAGAAAGACTGATCGAGAGGAACCAATATTCTTTGAACTTTTCAACGACTTCCCATAGACTATTCAAAGAGACAGTCGAATAAATGGTATCCGTGCTGTACAGAAGAACATCTGTCACGATTTGACAACGCTTACTTTAAACCTGCCAATACGAGTCGGACATTCGATAGTGTTTTCGATATCAGGCTCTGATCGAAATTCAACTGAGACAACGATACAGTGACATGAAACGAACGTGAACAGCGAGACAAACAAACAAAAGAAAAACCCATTTGGCGCGGAAATCGTCCGTCTTCAACTCTGTCTGGACAAAAGACAGGCTTTTAATAATGAATTCCGTCCAAAGTACATGCTCAGATATAGCCAAGTGGTGATCGACGCAACATAATCTTCCGAAAACTTTTTAAATTCCCTCAGTGGAAAATCGCCTTCACTTTCACTGCTAACAATAAATAATGGATATTGGCACAACACGATCGCCCAAAGAGTTGATTGTTTAAAAAAACTGAAAACTTTATGATTTGTGGGCAACTATAATCTAGTAAGGATTAGCGAAACAAAATCTCCAAAAATGTTTTTAGTTCCTACAAAAAACAGATACATAGCCAACCTGTAGGAAATTACAGTAACTTAATGCTTTCGAAGCATGTTTAATTCTTTAAACAAACAAAAATTTTCAGCTACCTAGCCAAGCTAGCAAAGATTGGCGTAGCATTATCTTCCACATAGCTCATCTCCCCAGCAAGCACATACTCCTTTCATATAGCAAACAATGACTGAGTGAATAATTTTCCTAAAAGGTTTTGATTCCTTCAGAAAACAAACACTTTCAGGCACATGAAGGACCATAAACCAGTGTAATGTTTCCTTGAGTGGGCTCCACGGAAATCCAGGGCTCGTCGACAAAATACTGGGGTTTTGTAAGATAAGATGTTCATTTTTAATGAGATTCAATCAAAATTCATTTTCTAGAAGAAAGTATTCACCATATTCATAAATATAAATTAGCCAACGTTCAGATGGACTTTTACTTTATTTTAATGTTCCATTCATTGCAGGTTTTTAAATGAAAAAAAAAAATTCTCCAAGAAGATTTTTTGTTTCATTTAACTGTAGTAACCACCAATGGATGAGGGTTTTATCCTTTTTTTTATACATGTGGCTGTGTTTGTGAGTTCCAAAGCTTCTGACCATACCTTTTTGTCCACAGACAGGAGTATTGACATCAATCATTTACTTGACTGTTTCTAAAAAAAAAAAATAGGAAAAGAGGCTTTTTTGGCATCCTGGGGGCCTCATTCTGATTGATTTATTTGTTTGTATGTTCCAGCATTCCTGGCCATACCAGTTCGTCTGCAGACTTGGGATTGGTATTAGCTCTCCACTAGACTCCTTTATATTTTCCAGACTCTTATTGTACTCTATTTTATATGTTTTCCAGCGAAAAAAGATCTAGATTATTGAGTAGTTAAAGTTAAAAAACAAAAAACAAAAGACAAAACAAAACAAAACAAAAAAACAAAAAAAAACAAAGAACTTTTTAGATCGTGCTTAAGGGTGTACTCACGCAAAGTTCCCAAGATTGCTGTCCTAAAAATATGACCAGGATTGCCTGGAGACATATTTTCCCTCCATCGTGCGGACCTACAGCTTTGAATCATTTAGGTGATTTAGATTTAGGAATGCAAAATCAACATTCATTTAGATCTATTATCAATTTAGATATTCTAGATCCAAATTTTAGATCTCCAATTTTAGACGAAATATCTATAATCTGTAATTTTTAGAATCAATTTCTATTACATTTCTAAAAAACTACTCACCCAAACAACATAAAACTTGATACTGCGCTGCCGTCTGTGTTGACTAATACATGGCGAATTCTAACTTCAGAAAATTGATAGTTGTGGAGTATGTGCGGTATTTTGAATTTCTGAAGAACCGCTGATCTAACAACTTCAAACTCAACACCATGATATTTTTTATGCTGACTGATATATCTGACTAATGTCGAAATCGTTCAATATCAAGATTGCACTGAATTATATCTTTTGAGAACTGCCAGTTATTGAGTTATCTCGGTTCAAAAACTCCCAATAGAAATATCTTCACTTATAGTTAGATATTTCAAAACTTCTGATTATTGATGAAGCATCGTTCAGTTGAATTCATTTTTGGAAAAAGAATCTCTCCTTTCATTGCTCTAACACTTCAGGGATAATTTCTTATTTATTACCCATGGAGTGTGAAGCTCTCATTTCAATTGTCGGGTAAACAATAATGCAGTGGTTCTTAAAACAGCGATTGCATATCCTCAGGAGTATACACTTTGAATTTCGGAGGTACGTGTGGTTCGTGAAACGCTGGAATTATGAACCAATCACAGCGAACAAAATGCAATTCGTGTGAAGTTGTTACCAAGGTTTTGAACACGTTTCTCTGCAGTGTGTCTAACCAAAAATAAATTTAATGATCTGGAATGATGTACAATCGAGCCTTCTTAAGAAGCTGTGCCTACAATTGAGTAACTTGTTCAGAATAACCAAGCTCATTTATCTCTATAAATATGATATAAGAATGAAAATCAAAACGTGGAATCAAACTGAAGGAAATAACAATCAAATAGTACCTGTCTATTGTCTGTTCTTTCAGAATCTACACATTTTATAGATATTCTTCACAAAAGTACGCCAAGTATGTCGGGTGAGACGAAAGAGCGAGAAAAAAATGAGGACTCCTACAATAACAGAATGATTGGAACAATTAAGAGAGGCGATGACGAAATCTGCCTCGGGGCTTCAATCAACAACGACGAATAATATCGAACTTACTGGAGCGAAAAAAACATCGTTTCTTTTTTGGGGAACACTAATGAAACAAGTCCGGTTATTCACTAAATAGAAACCTTCACATAACCATTGTATTTTGGCATAATACCGTGTTGGGGATAATCGATCAAGAATATAGAATAAGAGATGATCAAGAAATCAGTTACTCAGGTAAGGACTTTTAAAAGCAGAAGACGTGTTTTTCTGAACATAATACAGCGTAATTGTTGAGAATTTCAGCCCTCTAGCTCTATCAGTACTGGCTGTACGCGTGATACATACATACATGGATAGGTAGTCGGACCAATTTTGAGACTTGAGGAACTTACTTTGACAGTTTTGGTTGACGGTTTCTAATTTGTAGCCAGAGACACTTACATTTGATCTTATGACGAGTTTATGATTTCAGTGAAAGAGAACAATATTTCGAGATTGCATTTTTTGTTACTAACTCTATAGTATCATATATGATACTAACCTTTTAGACATTCAGTGATATCACGAGTAAGATCTATCAAATGAGTCCGTCAAAACTCTGTACAACAAAGATTACCCAAATATTGACAACTTTTAAATGCAAATATATTTTGAGATTGAGAACATAGGAATAGTCATTATGTAAATAGTTGTTACGTAACACGATATATACATATATACATATATATATATATACATATATATATATATATATATATAAACCTTTTGGCCCCTCATTCCACAAACCCTTCTTTTTTCGACTTTCACTAAACAACCCACAGTACAGAATAATCCCCATTTCAATGCTCAAATCTCAAAAATGTAAACAGCATAGTTCTATGATTTTAGTCGTGTCCGGAGTGGTAGGGTGATAGTCCTTGTGGTGTCTAGTGTTTATGTTGCTTGAGTTAGTGGAATTATTCTTGCTATTGTGTTTGTATATGCATATTTGTTTCCGTTACTAATGTTAATCTTCGTGGGGATATATATAATGCTCTTCCATAGTAATAGAGCACTCTGGTGGACGGGGATTTTACCTATAATAAATATATCGTTTAAATTCAGCCTTGCTAACCGTCCAGTTTCGTAGGTAGGATATCGGCCTCCAGGTCTGAAGCGAAGGTTTCAATCCTGCCTCGAGGTACTCGATGGGAAAATGGAAAGTTTATGGCCAAACGGAAGAATTGTGATACAACGAAACAGCTGTCCGTGGATGACACAATAATACACACATACTCATATATATATATATATATATATATATATATATATATATATATATATATATATATATATATATATATATATATTACAATTCTAAGGGGCATGGAGCGCTCCAAAATGTTTCAATTTGAATCAATGTTGTTCTTCACTTTACACCATTTTGGCTTAAGGAAACTTTGTATGGGAATGATCTACTTTCGGATTCCAGGAACAACTAGTACTTGTTTGAATATAACTTGGTTTAGTGGTTTCTAAATTTATCTTTTAGTATATATATATATATATATATATATACATATACATATATACATATATATATACACATATATATATACATATATATATATATATATATATATATATATATATATATATATATATTAATTTTGTCAGTTATAGTTATTCTCGTAGGTTTAATGTTGTCTGTCTGTGTTATACTTACCTTACGTCTAGTAGGGTATTGGTCATTGTCGGGTTTATTGGTAGGTAGTAGAGGTGTGATTGTGTATTTGGTTGTTTCTTTAATATTTTTGTTCTGAGTGGATTGTTAGTTCCGTGAGTAGTGGTGAATTTTAGTTATTTATATTTGTTCGTTATGATATAGTCAACTTATTTTTCTTTCTTTCCCCGATGTTGATGTCCTGGATTTTCTTGTATTCCTGTTTATACCAACAATTCTCAATAATTACAACTCATACCAAGGGTCACATTTCAAATCATAGTGGGAATTATCTCCCAAATATATAAACAACTGTAAGGCCCACTTATATTGTCTATCTGAAGAGCTGAAAAAAACAAAACAAGGCTATACAATTGTCACAGACAAAATTTATGTATCTGATATATATATATATGTATATATATATATATATATATATATATATATATATATATATATACGTATTTATATATATATATACGTATTTATATATATATATATATATATATATATATATATATATATATATATATATATATATATATATATATATAAGCAGACTCGTAAAAACTTTGAAAAGTGAGTCATTAGGAAAGGTACCCAATTTTTCTTCCTGTCATTTATCAAATGTTTATGACGTTCAATCAGAGCTTCCCTCCTCTTACAGTCAACTGTACTGCTCCTTAAAGACACGGAGACAGGCGAAACGACCATCAGTCTCTCACGTCTATACTAATATATACAAGCACGCAAATACATGAACACATACACACTGGCACACAACCGTGCGACACACACATGTTAACATACATGAGTTGTAAATAGACTTAGTGAACGAGTAATTTAAAAAAAAAGATGAGGCGTGGCTAGTCGTTCAATAGAAACCATCTTTTCGCAGCAGGCCGAGTTTGGGGGTGATAAATAAAATTGAAAAAAGGAGGTGTCCATATTAGTTTCCTTGCCATTTGTTATGCAGTGATTACTAAAAATAGCTAGCTGGAACTCAGTGAGGTATCAATTTACCATGAACTTGCTCACTAAAAAAATATGTATGGGGAGGAATTACTCCCTGTTTTTCTCTCTGGTACAATAAAGAAAAATGTTTGAATTTCTAGCCTACGATATTTATTGGTGCAGACTGAATGCTTTATCTATTCATAGTTGGACAGCCAGACAGACAGACCAGCCTAAAAACTGAAGAAAACTATTTTGCAATTTTTCTTGACAGTTTTTTTGACGGTTTCTTATCGTAAAGTGGACGAATATTTTAGATCAAATAATAGTAATAATGAAGAGACTATCGACCCAGTGGGCTTTAAAAGAAAATAAAGAATATTAATAAAGAAACGAAAAAGTTTTGATTAATGAATAAGTTGTCGTTCATTGGATTGTGGTCTCTGAGAAAGTCTGTACTTTTTGTTGACATAATAATGCATTGATGTTTAAATTGATTTCAGCCCTATAGCTCCATTTATGCAGGCTGTATGCTCATTACATACATACACACATACATAGATTCATACATACATACATACATGCAAACATAGCAGACAGCTTTATTGACTTGAAAACTGATTAAATCTATGATGACACTTTGGGTGACAGTTTTGGTTGATGGTCTCTGATATTATGATGTGACCAACATCTCAATCGAAAGGATATACTAACACACTTTAGTGCCCATAATGGTAACCGGGACAGATGCCTGAAATCATCACGGACATAATTTTGATGGGACGCTTTAGTGACTGAGATAACAGTCACGATGAAAATCTGTGAAGACCATGACTCCGACCTAAATGGGAACCTTTAGTGACCATTTCCTTAACCATGACGGGAACCAGTATAGAGAAAGACCATTATCAGAATAGGAACAAGATGTGACTGTGACCATGGTGGAATCCTTCGTTGACTTATACCATGGAAATGATCAATGCTATTGAAAAAGTACGGGGTAGAGCGACAAGAGAGAAAAAAGATCACTGGATTTAACTTCATTTAAATACAGGAGATTACGGATGAACATAGTTGTAACATTCTGAATCATTATCAAAATGTACAAAACAGCATGTACGTCGAAGGTGGAATTAAAAGAAAAGCAGACAAGGATTAAGGGAAAAGAAAAATCACCAGAGATGGAGGAAAGTAAAACAGAGGTGAGAAGACACAGCATTGCACATCGCATAGTGCCTATTCGGAACAACTTTCCGAAATATGTAGTGACAGCACAAAGTGTGATCATATTTAAGGAGAAGATGAATGAACTATGAAAGGCCGTTCATTATAATCACGAAGCCAAAACTATCGGCGTCGGAAGTGGAGGAGAGACCTGCCCATGTTGAAAGAACCTGTCCTATGAGCTGGAGTTTAAAAAAAATCAAATCCAGAATCATCATAAACTTTAAAAAATCCACTGAAGGATGACTAAATCCTCTTTATCCAATAAAAATGATCAATAGATCTCTTTTGAAAAGAAAGTAATTTTCGAGATGAATTAAAAAAATGAAATAATGATATCAAAATATATTTGCTTGACTATTAACACCGTTTTTGAACTCTTCCTCTGGAGCCTATCAATATCTTTATAAGCAGATGCAAAAAAAATTGTAAATAACAGAACTGAGACACCACAAAAGCTAAATTAATGTCTGGATATATTTGACATATTGCATGTTCTGTTCGTAATCCAAGGTTTAGGTCGGCCCTAAATACAGACCTCTGTTTGGTGCAACTGATCGCAGCTTTTGTCATTTTGGACTGTGATGATTATTTCGGACAAAATTATCATTTAACTATGTTCATGTAATATACAGTTTTGAACTTTAATTTTTGCTTCATTAATTTAGGCTGAATGTTTTCTCCACATTTTTGTTTTGGTTTATTATAAGTTGTCAAATCAAAGATGGACAAAAGGAAATTGAGCAATTTTTTTATATGAGTTCGAAACGGAACGTGAATCAGTAGAAACTGCTCGCAATACCAACCGTGTATTTGGAACGTACGGCTCATTACTTGTTCTAAAACCGGTCACGGGGTCTTTGGAGATGTGGACGTCATTTTGTGATTGATGACATTCACTTGAGGACCATTATTGAGGTTGATCTACTCAAAACCACCCGAGAGGTTGCAGAGGAAGTTACTATTGACCATTCAACAATTGTCGGACATTTGTTCTAAATTAGAAAATAAAAAAAGTTGGCATGTTACACGAATGGCCCCGTAGAAATTAAAAGAACAAGAATAAGAACATATATCTCATCCAGCTTACTCAGTAGATCTCTCTCCGACAGACAACCTATTTTTCAAGCACTTCCTGGGAGAGAATTTTTTTAACAACCAGAAAACAACTCAAAACACCAGTGGAAAATATAATGGTTCCAGGCTCCAGGAACTGCAGGCTTCCAGTATAAATTGTTTTTAGTTGCCGAAAAAAAAGTGTAGATTCTGAAGGTTCTTTGATTGATACCATTGATTCTCAGCTGAGATATATTGTACTATTGTCGATGGTAAAAAAGCTGCAATTATTTTTTGCTCCAAAGTAATATTTCATCCGCTTATATTACTTCTTTATTCTTTGTTAACGCTTCATCTGATGTTGTATTAACCCGGAACGCTTAACTCGAACACGTTTACGTACTTCCAATTATAGTGTATGGCAGGATTGATTTAAGTGTGGAGAACCTTAATCTGCATTTAGCGAATAACGTAAATCTTCTGTTCGCTACGCCCCGAACAAGTAAGGCTCAAATGGGAATAATACTTTTATGGCAGCGACGTCCATAAAAAAGCAATTGAAGAACAAGTCTTGTTAGTCACTCGATAGAAAGCGTCACCTGACCAACGTTTTCTGGCAGTTTGCCGTGTTGGGTATGATCAATTGAGAAAAAATGTAAAAAAATTGTGGTGATCAATGAATGGATTACTTTACATGTTGTTGGCCAGTGAACCTGAAAAGGTCTGCATTTGATAAAAAAGAAAACAAACCCTAAAACATGCAGATGCAAAGGGATTAATTTAGCATAAAATTACATTGCAAATGAACTCCTATCTAAAAACATATTCAGAGGATAAATTCTCAAAAAGCTAACAAATAAGAAAAAAAAAGAATAATTTTGCAGAAATGATAAGGGATAAACATTAAAATTTTCAGGCCTTTAGCTCCATCGCTGCTGCTCAAATGAGATACATACACACCAAGCCAGCCAGGAGGATCAACTTGAAAACTGAAGAAACTCATGTCGACAGTTTTGGTTGAACGTTTCGAATAACTTATGTTGTTTTGCTTGACATGAGCACGGACCCAGAAGCACAGTAACGTAGTGAAGCAAAATAAAGATAGTCGTTGGGGGTCAGTGGGAATTAGACTGTGGATTCCCAAGTCTCAACCTGACGGTATCTCTTTTCATCTACCCATGTTTTTGTCTCTGTCTCTTTCTTTCTTTCTCTGACTTGAAGAAGACATGAAAAAAATACATAAGAATTGGCTGAAACATAGCTACTATTCTTCAACGTAGACATATGCAAAGTATCACACACAAAAAAAAACTGTTACATGAACAACTTGAAGAGACAGAAAAAGAAATAGAAGTAGGTATCACTACATCTTCTAATTTTTAGATTCACACTCCTTTATCAAGATAACTGAAAAGAAGCAGCTCAAATAACAGGTATAAGAAAGATCTGGGTTCGACTACCTTGACTCAAAAACCTTTAAGATACTACTCGCAATATATATATAGAACCCCACTTTCAATACGCAGTCCGAGCGTGGAATCCACACCTGAGAAAAAAAGACATCACAGAACGAGAAAACGTACAAAGAAGGAAGACGAAAATAGTCTCAGAACTTGAAAACCTCCCATATAAAGATGAGACTTCAAATATGAAAACTTAGCTACACTTAAAAAAAGAATAAAGAGAAACATAGTACAGACGTTCAAAATAATGAAAGGTATACATATCATCCTAGCAAAAAGAAACAACAACATAATTTACAGAACACACAGCAAAAAATGCAAGAAAAAACTCAAAGAATCATCGACAACTAAGACTCTCTTGTACAATACGACCCAACTTTTCTAATAACGAAAACAAAAAGCAACTACGAGAATAAATATGACGAACAACGACAAATAAAAAACAGCAAAGCCTTTACAAAATAATTGCAACGGAAGGGAGACACAAGCATTATTATTTGCTCTAGCTCAACTCACGAAATTTCCACGTGGTTCCTTGTGGTTTCAGGTGTCAGTTTGTGTGCATTCTCCTATCTCTGAAGCAATAGTAAAAAAAAACAAAAAAAAAACACGAAAGAACTCGTTCATTGTAAGCTTATGTAATGCTCTTCCAACTTAGGAATAGAACATTCTGGTTGATAGGGAATTCATGCATGAGTGAATATATCGCTTAAATTCAACCTTACTGACCATTAAGTTCTGCGTTGGGCAGAGGTAAGATGTTAGCTTCTGGGTCTGAAGATGGGATGATAGATAATCTATAACTACACTTGTAATACGACAATAATTGTTATCCACAGATTTTTATATATATATATATATATATATATATATATATATATATATATATATATATATATATATATTCTACAAGATTTTACAGCTCTGAGTATTAGATATGTCACTTCAGTCTCTTATTTCCCAATATCTGTTGATGTAATTTTCTTCAGTGTTTTTAATGTTTCATATATACTTTGATATTATGGTACTACGTGTGAACCTTTTGTTTAGATCATTGGTCGTTTATCATGTCAATGTTATATCAACATTGTTTCCCAGCAGTGTTGACCTTCAGCTATGATTTTTTATATATAACTCATATCATACTACATGTTGTTTATTATTTCATATAGATTATAATCGTAATGTTTGGGTGTAATTACATATTACACATCATTTAGTGATGAGGGATCAATAAGTGTAAAAACAGACGTGACTCATTCTTCGTGTTACTTCTATTGAGCGTTCACCAATGTGAAAAACCGATGTGTCCTACAATATTGTATTTAAGAATACTAATTACACAGAAAAAACTTCTTTGAGTCGATTTTCTACCACCATATTCAACCGAAGAGTATACATACTCGTTAATCCGTGGATAAAAAGGGATATATTTGAGTTTCTTTGAGGCAATCGACTGAACTCATGGTGGAAGAGTCCATTGTTTCAAAAATCTGTAACACTCAAATTGAACTTTCCAATATTGCAGATAGAGAAGCAGAAAGAAGCCACACTGTTCCATATACAAATAGATAGATACAAAATGCGTTGTCTATATATGTGTACAGGTAGTCCCCGACTTACAACCAGATTTTATTCCGACTGGCAGGTCTTAAATCGAATTGTTCGTCGTAAATCAGACAATTGATATTAAAATTTAGAATTTGAACCTATCAGTGTGCGCTTTATAAGTAATATGTTTTTCAAGTGAAATATAGTTTTGTGAAATTAAATATATATATATATATATATATATATATATACACAACACAGATACAACCAATAGCGATACGTATTTATGATATTTACATAGTATGTATTCTTTTCCCAATCGACAATTATAATTTATATACTTTCTTGCACTTTATCAGCCCTTATACAAACGGACAACAAAGCAAATTTTTATCGTCTGATATCTAGAATTTTGGTTAACTTTTTGTTCTAATTAGATTATACATTATTCATCCTGATTCTGCCATATTATTCAAAGTGATGACAAGTTTACATTTCGTAGAAATTTTATTCATCTTTATGTTTCAATTTTTCACTTCTGACTTCGTATAATAATATGAAGAGAATCGGTGTGAGTACCATGAAAATGTTTCCATTCAAAATTACTTCTTCCATAAACTATTGTTCGTCTTTTCTATAATGTAATTCATTGAAAACTTCTGAAGAAATGCGGACCGTCATAAGCATATGAAAAAACAAACTGGAATAACTCTCCTTCAAAGTAGATTTCCCGGATCCACCCCGAAATTCAATCAAGTTTTCTATACATCATTGCTCACTTTTTTCTTAAGTTTGAAATTCATTGAACCGTTTAGGAAATACGGGGGCAGATAGATATTTCATTAGAAATTACCAAGAAACTATACGAACGTTTATTTGGTAGACCTCTTGGCGTCACCCGCTCTGAAAGTGTCACCAGCCACCGGTCTGCGATTGTATGCATTACTTTCATTCAAAATAAGCAAAAGAACGGAAGTTAAATTCAAGAAATTGCTGTCATAGGACGGTTACTCTTTAAGGAAAAAGGATATTTTCTAATCGGTCTGTTATTTTACCGTCTGGAACTTTTCACTAAAGCGTGGTTATAGCTTAAAACTTACGCTTCATTGGTCTTTATTACCCACAATTCCGTAGCTGGCAGGTTGATTCCGTTCTGAGAAACCATCTTTATGATCTTTGGGAATAGGACTTGGCACTCGTTCAATTTGTCTGGGAAAGAGTAGGAAAGACCGGCTGAGCTAAAAAGCTTGTCTATTACACCCCCTCCACCCTTTTCTTCGTCAATTATGTTCTTTCTTTCATCCTTTCTTTCTCTCTTTCTTTTTGTCTTTACTATCCACTTTTCCTCATTCTTTACTTCTCTTTCTCTGACTCTCTTTATATATTTTCTTTTTTCCTTCTTCTTTCCTTGACCTCCTTCCTTAGTTTTCCTTCAACCTATTGTTCAATCTGTCTTTCACTTCTTTCTTTCTTTACCTCTTTCCTCCACTTCTTAGTTTTCCTTCAGCCTCCCCCTTCATCCATCATCTGCTATTCTTCCTTTCTTCATTCCTGTCTTCCTTTCCCTTTTTTTCCTTCATCTTCCTCTTTTTCCTTCTTTATTCTCTCTTTCCTTTTCCTTCATTTCTTTCTTTCTCTCTCCCTTTGTTTTTTTCCCTCTCCCACTAAATACTTCCTCTCTCTTTTATCCGACGTTTGAACATCCTACCCCTGTTTTCTACCATCTCTGTTATTACCAACCATCAACCAAGACTGTCACAAAAACTGTCAACATAGATTTCTTTCAGTTTTTACGTTGGTCAGGCTGACTACCAGATTGGCTGGCTCTGTATATATATCACGCGTATAGGCTGCACAACAAAATTTGAATTTTTACTCATCATTATATCTGAAACCCCACCCAAGTATTTTTGTGTGTTAAAAATTCCACCTGAAAGTAGGTATTAATTGGGGATTCGATTTACAACGTAGGTTTATGCTAAATTGATACTTCAGTGTTTTCTGAAAATCAAAACGTTTTAGTAATTACTGCCTTACGAAAGGCGACAGAAGTAACCTCATCAACATACATTTTTCCAATTTTTTGATTGATCTCTCCAACATGACATGCTGCAAAAATACATAGGTCTCATGATGGTTTCTTTCGAAAGATTAGCAAGACCTGCCTTATTCTGTTTTCACCCGTACGAGTTTTGGTAAACTTTCCGTTATTTTATCTAATATTGTTAGAAACTGTCAACAAAAGCTGTCACCAAGTCTCCCAACATAGGTTTCTTCAGTTTTTGAGCTTACTTGGCTGGCTGGCTATGTATGTATTGGGTGTACAGGCCACACCAACGGAGATAGAAGGCTAAAAACATTAACTCCTTATTATGCCCCCCCAATTTTTTTTCAAAAATTCCTCCTTTAATAGAGGTTTTTAAGTGATGTTTTGATTTGTAATGTAAGTTTCTGATAAATTGCTGCTTTACTTCATGTAAGGCAGCATTCTCGGTTGTTTTTTTTATATTTCAGACTTTTAGATTATCCGGTGATTACCCCTTTTTCGAATTTTTAATTCATCACCCTCAACACGGCATGCAGCCAAAAGATTTTGACCACGTGACTTTTGTGTATTTCTGTCTTACCCCTTTCACTATGTTCTTTCTAATCTTATCTTTATATGTCTCTTTCTCTCTTATAGACTCGTTATTAGCTGGCCCTGTATATATCACACGTATTAGCTGCATCAATGGAGCTAGAGGGCTGAAAATTTCAGCATTCATTTATTTTCCTAAATTTTGGGGGTCAAATATGCAATGTAAGTTTATGCAAAATTGGTCACTTTGTATGTGGTCCAGAATCATTCACGTTTGTTTTGGAAATTCAAACTCTTCTTTAGTGATCACTGTCCAACAAAAGCGAGTGAAGGGTCTTTTTATTTTATCAATTGATCCCCCACATATATACGGCATACTGCCAAAAGACATGGGTTATTCGACATTTTCTAGTGTGTCAAAGCAGACCTTTTTCTCTGTACATAATACCCCTCTTTTTTCCACGCCCCTCCTTGTTGTTGTTGTGATGATGATGATGATGATGATGATGATGATGATGATGATGATTCTTCTTCTTCTTCTTCTTCTTCTTCTTCTTCTTCTTCTTCTTCTTCTTCTTCTTCTTCTTCTTCTTCTTCTCTTTCCAATCTGCGCTTTGCTATATATTTTTAGGTTTATCTCCGGAACGTATTCGCATAAATCACAAACTGCAAAAAAAAAAAAAGAAAAAGAAATAGATAAATAAAAAAATAAAATAAATAAATAAATAACCAACAGTCATTATTTTTTTTGACCAAGGTTTATCTTGCCTATAAATGTTGGTGTTTCTCCTGTTTTTTTTTTTTCAGTAAGTACTGATTCTAATAAAAAAAAAAGAACGAAATACAATATCCGCAGACCAGTAGACACACAACCATTAGACACACTGCCGTGTGATAACCTTTTCATTTTGCGAACTGACTTTCAAAAAAGTTGAAAATAGCATAGAGCAGTGATGGAAAACCTTTTTAACCCAGTGTAACAGCACAAAACGCACTCCCTGCCTAGACTATATCTGTAGTTAAAATCGGCTACCCAGTTTTATACCTTGGATATATTCTATGACAGCCAAGTTTATAATTTAGGGCATAGAAGAGGTTAGCTTATTCCGTACATCCCCAGGCAGGATTATACCCCTTGTTTTTTTCATCATTAAGTCTGTGTTTCAATCAGATACTCAAAATATTCGAAGATACAGTATTGAATTCTGATTTTATTTCACACACTTATGACATATCTTAATAAACCACAACGTGCAATTTCAATTGCCGTTGCAAACTAATCGAGTACAGAAAACGTATACTCCTTGATTAAAGCGTTTTTTTTTCAATGTGCTTATATTAATTACTTCTCTCCCTTTATGTACGCGGTATAAAATTGCTTAACATGGTTTCGAAATGAAGAAACCCATATCTTTGTGCCATTCATTTTACCGGCTCAAAATCATCTCCCGATCCGAAGCAATCTCTGCCTGTTGAGATCAAAATGTAAGGAGAACAATGAAACATTCATATCGAGAAAGCGATGTTTTAAAAACTTTGTATTCAAAATAGGAATGGAAAATGTTGAAATAACAGGAGTAGCAAACGTCGACGAAAACGTTGCAACTAGATTTTCTGCTGAATTTCAGGAACAACTGAAGAGAATAATTACGATCATTGACACATTTTCGGTGGGGATGAAACTGAACCTTGACGTTTCGTCGAAAACCTATTTGTCAAAAAGATATCTCTGAATATCGTGTTGTATATATGAATCTAGATATCCATCATCTCAAAATTCATTTCTAATACTACAAAAAAAATCGTTTGGTCGTTCGAAAATGAAAAAAGAAAAAAACTGAAATTTCTCAAAAATGAAAGATCAGGATCAGAAAGGGAAAATACAATGAATCATGTGTTAACAAACACTGATTAAAACATTTAAAAGCCCTGACTCGTTCTCAAGATACAAAGCATGACCTGTCAAGCTCTCCAGTCTAAAGCTTGTAGGATACGATAGCCTCAACATTAACTGGTCAATCTTGGTACTGTATACTGCACGCATGCCAATTTCACCCACACATGCACACATATCATATACATAGGCACACACACATTCACATGCATACCACATATATATGCTACATACGGAAACAAACTTACCCATGTGCCACATATGCATACTCGTACATATATATACGACACGAACACACATACTACATATACACATATTCTACATCATGCGTTTATCAAACCCCAACCAATTGTGTCTCCCTTGATACATGTATCATGGTTTCTCCATTACTACTATAGAGTATACGTAGAGTACTCAGCGTACGGGAGATCTGCGTGTACTTTATATCAAGTTTGAAGCTCATTGGGTGTACTGTCAATATGTTTCAATGCCGAAATTGACATAGAACAATAGTTATTCAAAACAAGCCAACCTAAGGCATCCGTCTACAATGTTAAGATCAGTTATTAACATTCAAAAGCTTAGTACTAGTAATTTCAGTCCCATGTCTTTTGGTACCATATTATCATTTGATAGGGGAGAAGACGGTCTCACTTTTTTTCCGTAGATAATTGTACGACGTTGGAATGACCTATTCAAGGTGCAGACTTAGACGCTGTGCAAGGAGATCCTACAATGCCCAGTCGACAGAATCTACCTTTCATTCTCGATGATGTAGTCTGAAGGAAGGCAAAACGATGCATTTGGGAACATTTGCCTCAATGGAATTCATCTGGTCGCCTTAAAGGAATTAACTCCAAGGTATTGAATGCAATTGGTGTTTTAGATTGATGGCAAGTAAAACCGGAGAGCCGAGTTTGGAAACCAATAGCTAGGAATAGGGAGAAGAGATGGGAGAATTCACGGCTCGCCCAAGAGTGTTAATGCATAATAAACATAAACCATTAAACCCAAGATTTGAACTCGTATCACCGAATCCATTCTCAATGCTATCAACCGTTAGGTCACACATACCTCCGCTCCCGTTCCATAGGGGATAAGCTCATTATTCCAGCTATGACACAGGCATTCGAGATCTCATTTTAAACCTTAGCCATGACACAATTTTCTGATATCAAAGTCACGATCACTTGTTAACCTGGAAAGTGATGTTTGCCAAGTCTTATCGTAATAGTCAATCATTCTGTAACATTTTATCATTCAATAATTGAGTCAATCATTCAATAATGGCCAATGGTCTTTCTACATAACTTTATCGTTAAATCATTGATTTACGTGGCTGGTAATATCTAATTATTCATTAGTGTTGATGCTACAGAAATAGAAAAATAGAAAGATTCTTTCCACAATGTATAATTCAATAATATGACGATTTGGAAAAACGACTAAATATATTATTAGGAAATGGACGTACAATCGACAAAATATTTATGAATGCGTTATATTTTTGAAATTCTATTTGAAACAGCCTCTCGTTGTTATACAGATATTGGTTAAAGATGACTCTACGTTAAAGCAGCTAGCTAACAGTCGCAGGTTCGAATATTGCTGCAGTCCATTTTCTTCGATTGCTTATCCTATATACGTTGTCTTAGCCAAATGATATATCCGACATGTATCAACAAGAGGTAATTTCGAATATAGTTTCCAAGAAATATAACGCATCTTGATTATTAGGTCGATTCATAAATCGATTTCTTAATGAAATATATATATCTATATATATATATATATATATATACAGTCATAGTCATAAGTGGAAAGATTTTTCCAAGAATGTGTAATTTGACGATTTGGAAAATTATTAAATTATAGATCATCCATATTTTTTTCCCCAATTTCAGATATTTGGAAAAAATTTGCAAAATCCATAATTTAGTATTTTTTCCTTAATTGTGAAATAATTAAATTTTACGCACACACACACACACAAACACACACTCACACATATACATATATATATATATATATATATATATATGTATGTATATATGGTGCAACCAAACGTTTCAAGCAATTTAACCCTGAAAAAAACTACTTTCTATTGTTTTTATAGTAATACATTAGTATGTATCATATTCATCACGATTCTATGCAGTTGAGACCACTCTCCAAATAATTTGAGAAATTCTTACTTTTTCCCAGTGAGCTTGTATCTCTTCTGAAATTACTCACATCCCTTAGCAGGACCCCACTAGTTTCGAACTGCTGCGCTAGAACAAACCCCTGTACCTGAATAATGAGAAAGCAGGATCTGCTGGATCTTCACTCTAACTTCAATCCCAACAGAAGTTTATGGACAAATAAAAGAGATATATTTTTGTACAAATGTATTTAACCATTAGAATGTAATAAGCCTGTACGTATCTGAATTATAAATTTTCGTTAACATCGCAGACTCGTCAATTCAGTTTAATCAGTATGAAAGACTCCGGCAATAAGCTGGTAAGAGAATGTGGTTCACAGTTCTCATCTTGGTGAGGATTGCTGATCAACAGTAGCCACCAAAGATGGTGACCAGTTCAATCCCTTTCTATGTGTGAGTTTATTTGTTCCAGCGCTCATGGCAATACCGTTTTGTCTACAGACTTGAAAATTTACATCACCACTCCCTTCTTAGAAACCAAAAAAAATGTTTGACATTTGAGAGGGCTGATTCAATCGGGTTTATTGATAACATCTAAATGATATCTAAATTTGCCAGAATCTAAATGTTTTTCTCTCTATTTTAGATGTTTTCAGGTGGAGAACGCCAGTCATAAATACAATATATTCTGATCATGTTAATTCTTTGAAGAAATTTGTTTCACATGACTTCAACTTCTGATGCTAAGGTTGTTCAATTATTGACTGTGATGTAAGATTTCTTTTATGCTTTTTGTTACGATGCGAAAATAAAGTAGACTCCAGACTGTGCACTTGATTTTGACAAAACATATTTCAATGCATTTATATAATCAAATAGATTTTGATTCATCACGAGATCGACGAAAATCAGAGCAGATAATCTTCACTTCATATATAATTACAACTAAGTGGATAAAAAAGCCCAAAACAAACAAACAAACAAACAAATGTACAATGGCAGGTCTGGTTAGTTATCCTATAGAAACTGTCACGTGGCCGACATCTTTTAGCATATCGCGTTGGGCAGGAAGGATGAGGAAAAAATGAGAAAGGCGTGACCAATGAATAAGTTCATTTTCTTTTGTTAAGGTAGTGATCACTGAAAGGTCTGAATTAAGAGAAAATAGACAGGCTAAAATAGTGATTAATTTAGAATAAACTTGCATTGCAAATTCAGCCCTTCCCCACAATAATCTACTTGCGGTATGATTTAAATTTAAAAAAAATCCCAGTCATAATTGTACGCATAAGGAGTAAATGCTTGAATTTTCAGCCCTCTTGCTCGATTGAGGAAGCCTGTACGTTTTATACATATATACATAACCAGCTGGTCGGACCTACTCAAAAACTAAAGAAGCCTATGTTGAGAGTTTCGGTAAGTTCCGAGTGATGATTTCTAACAGTAACTCTTATATGAGTCAGCAGGGGGCGTTCAATAATGCAACAGAATGTAAGCTATTTGTAGATACGAAAAGTTGAAAATTTCAGTAATTTGGAAATTCGCAATTTAGTCGATGGACAATCAGCTCTTCATTATCATAAACAATGAATCGACGAAGTGAACTCTATTTAGTTTATTTTCATCATTTTTAGATCCTTTTTTTTACCTCCTTTCTCTAGAGAGCGATCAAAAGTCGGCGTTTGATTAGCAAAGTAAAAAATTGTTGATTGGAGGACACTCTGAATCTAATGACCTTAGAAGCAAAAAAATAAAAGAAAGGTAGGTCGGCATAAGGTTCCTGGAATTAGTATTTGAGTGACATCCGTGCGTGAATCAATGCACGTAACTATACTAGTTTGTCCCACTATACTAATGTTCGAGCCTTCCTATAACAAATAAAAGTTCAACAAATCGTCCATCATATGTGGGAGTGGGAGTAGTAGCAGTAGAAGGGTTGAGGAAAGAAAAAGCAATTAGTCTTTCTTTTATTCAATTGATTCCCATACTTGTAAAATATTGCAATATGAAATATTCAGTATATATTGATTTCGATAATAACTCTAAATGGACACTTTTTGTAGATTTTTTTGGGGGGAGGGGGATTTTTGTTTTTTTCTTTTTTGCATAATGACATCATTAGCAGCTGGTAAAAAAATGATCGGAATGGTATTTTTCTATTGCCTCATGTGTATTAATGATATAATGGATTGTAATGAGATCACACCCTTTAATGACAACACACGTTTTCCTTCCTCCTTATTTCTGTTGTTCAGCGTAATTGGGACCGACAGACCGACCAAATAGCCTTTAATGGAGACGTGCGTACACATCTATAAACCTTATGTAAGCAATATCACGTAAAGAGACGAATCTTACTATTGATTCCAAACGTTTAGAGACTCACAATATGGTGGCAGTGTTTGTTTATAAGGCTGAGTCGTCAGAAGTTGGTGTGGTTGGAGAAAAATAGGCTAAGATGTAAATCTGAGAGGTTAGGGTGCGAACTACCTCTATAACAGATTGCTGCAAAACAAACGCTGGGCATTCTTCTCGATTTGTGTTGTCTTTTTGTAAAAGTGAAAAAATGGTGCAAAACGAACTTGTTAAAAGCGAGGGGACACATCTATATCTGAAATATGAATATGATTTTATATAATAAGTAAGAATTGATCCGGCTATTCCCAAAGCTTAGCTTAAAATGGCTCAAGGCCACAATCTCAGGGCACCCATTGAGGATCGAAGTCGAATTGATCTGCAAGACGAACTCACAAACTATTTGAGACCAGGATATATCTCGATTCTTAAATTTGACAGAAGCCCTCCTCCTTAGATCCTTAAAACTGATATAGAATAGTTCCTGTTTGATTTTGAAGTATGAATATCAAAAGGAAATCCCCACTATTTTGTTCGCCCAAATTATTGAAAACTCCTCGTCCCATTTTATGATCCCCTAAAATTGGAAAAATTTTTTAATCCAGATTTGTTCCTAAAAATAAAAACAAAAACTCCTTGATTTTGATACTTTAATTTGAAAGTAAATTCTTTTTGTCAATGTGGATAGAGCATGTATTCATATGAAATCATGGCATTTTCCTCTGGAAACACAAACTGGGGGTGGGCAGCTCAGCTTTATGATATACCATATGGAAGCCCCACTCAAACATCCTTAAAATGTAACTGATCATTCCGTATTTTTTTTGATTGCTCTAATATTAAATATTTCATTGATATTTTGAGTCACTAGCTCCAGTTAGGACTGTTTAGGAGAGGAAAACAAACAAACTTATAACAAATGTAAGTGTAGAATAATCTTTATGGTCCTTAATTCACTTCAATTCATATACAAATACAGTTTTGATGGACATATACTAGTCTGACATAAAATCTATACTGGCCGAAGAAACATGCAAGCCAAGAGTTTCTCCGGGAGTATTTATGGGTTGCGATTAATGGTGGCTATGCATGATGTACAGCCTCTCGTCTCTCATTTCCCTATCGTAGCATTGTTTTCCGAATTCCAGTTGTAAAAAAAACGAAAGATAATAGGATTCTTAATGATCTTATGGGCGAATCGTAGCGGAGAAAAAAAACGTCTGGTTAGTCACTCAAGAAGAAGTTTATGTCCTCCAGTGTGCATGCTGTCTAAAGACATTGGTCATGTGACAGTGTCTATCCAGCAGCTAATCTCCGTTTATCCGTTATAATACAATTTTTTCCCTCCCTACACTTCATATTTGTCCCTGTGCAACTTCAATCTTTTCCTGGCGTTCAAATCACAGTCATAAAGAAATACATCAGACAGTGGACAGTATTTAAGAGAACCCAACGATACGATAGCAATCTTGAAAGGGGACTTCGCAGACTATCCTGAAAAGTGTCCGGGAAGAATTTTGAAGCGGAACAATAAATCATCACTCTGGGTATGCGATTTTTTCGTTGATATCGAATGGTTGGATACTTCCTTGACGGACCATACATGAACATATATATATATATATATATATATATATAACAGTGTTGAATAAGCAACACCTCACTCCATTATACAGTTTATGCCATATATTCAGTTTGTCATTTTAGGTGAAGTTTTATGTACATCGTATATTCATATTATTCTATACTAAATAATCATTTTTTGAAACAAGGCTTAATAACGTTGATTATATTGAAAACGTTTTTAACGATAGGAATCAGTAAGTATAACAACAGACATGGCTCGCTGTTCGTGTCATTTCTGTTTATGTTCATCCATGCTAATATGAAATCCGTGGTGTCGGTTTAACATCAGACTGCATGCAAACCAACTTATCATATAATGTTTAAAAATACTGATTATACAAAACGAAAAATTCTTCGAGTCGATTCTCCACCAACATATTCAACCGAAAAATTAGATAATTAATCTCCACTAACCTTTAAGTTAATTTTTTCAGGATGTTGAACATCAAACATAAAAAAAAATACTTTTAATTATCCAATAAAGTATTCATATATATATATACATATATATATATATATTGTTTTTTTTCGCATTTGTAGAAAATATATAGTACTCAATATTTCACAAAAGGATCCTTAAAGGTAAATTACACTAATCCGATGATATATAGCTATTCAATGATTTCTTTGAGTTTGACAGTACAACTTGGTATGTCGTTCTAATTAATATCATTTCAACAATGGTAGAACTGAAAAGCATTTCAGATAACCACGATTAACATCTTCTTGTTTATATCTCTTCTTCCTTCCTCACTAAGTTTGAGATAACATTTGGTATTAAATTTATCATCAATGCATGAAAAGTGACGGTGGAAATTTGGATTATGACTATGATTCTTCTTCTTCTTCTTCTTCTTCTTCTTCTGCTTCTTCTGCTCCTTCTTCTTCTTCTCTTCCTCCTCCCCCTTCTTCTTCTTCTTCTTTTCTTCTTCTTCTCCTCCTCTTCCCCCTTCTTCTTCTTCTTCTTCTTCTTCTTCTTCTTCTTCTTCTTCTTCTTCTTCTTCTTCTTCTTCTTCAATTGCCGAGTCGTAACCAACATCTTACGGCAAAAGATGGTTGAAATGATGTGCGATTCCCCACTCCGGACTCCCAATCTGATTTTGTGCGTTTACTACAGTCTTATTACGCGTGTTTGTGTTGCAGTATTTTGCCTCAGTGTGTGTGTTTTTCTCTATTTTTCTTCCTGTTATTTGAAACTATTTGAACTGACCCCAAGTTTTTACACAGTGAATATGCCAGTTGGTCGAAACAGCGTAAATAGAATAAACAATTCAAGGAATTGGCTGCTGCAGGAATCAAACCTGTGTCTAAAAGGAAGCCGTCTTAACGCGACATCGCTCTTACCACAGAGTTGAACAGCCAGTTGGTAAGTTGGAAGTTCTTATAACTGCTTAAAACCTTAATCCGTCCTGTTTATTGATTGTCTGTTTTTGCACTTGATGTTCCTTCAACATAGACGATTTTGTCATCAACAAATGATCGGTGAACAATTTGTTTCCCTCGCCTTTTGTTAGATCATTAAGAAATTTAAATCCCCCCCCAAGAAACAAGCTCGAATGCAGCCAGGCACCAAAAATGTACCAATTTAGCACGATCTTACTTGCAAATTGAAGCACCATTACAAACTCATGAAAGGGATAAATTTAAAGACTGACCCCCCTCCCCCAACAAAAAACAAAACGTTTCTTCTAGACATAATAAGAAGTAAATGTCGAAGTCGTCAGACCTTTAGCTCCCTTGGTGTAGCCTGTAGGCATAATATATACATACAAAGCTATATATGTATGTATTTAACCTATGTTGACGGTGATTTTTTTTCTGGTGGTTTCTAATACTAATATCAATTATATATATATATATATATATATATATATATATATATATATATATATATGTATATATATATATATATGTATATATATATATATATATATGATTATAAATTGCATCACATTATATTGAATCTAAATTTGAGATGATCTCCTGTTATTACGCAGTGAATGTACCATTTGGCCTAGACAACGTAAATAGAATAGACAATTAAAGAAAATGGGACTGCTGCAGGAATCGAACTGGCGACCGATACGATAGCTGCTCAAACGTTGCGTTGCTCTTACCGTGGAACTGAACGGTCGCCAGTAATGAAAAGACCCACATAATTGTTTCAAATTCTTATCGTGTTCATTCACGGTCTATATCTGCTCTATTTGTTTCAGTTACGTTATTGAGAACTGGATATATGAACCGACAAAATGATTATAAATTACATCGTATTATACTTAAGCTATATTTGAAATGATCTCCCGTTATTACTCGGTGAATGTAACATTTAGCCTAGCCAATGTGTAAAATCAAAGGTTCGATTCCTGCAGCAGCGTCATTTTCTTTAATTGTTTATTCTATTTACGCTTTGTTGGCTCAATGGTGCATCCACTATGTGATAACAGAGAGCATTTGAAAAAAGAGTTTCAAAGAAATATAACACAATTCATAATCATTCTATCGGATCATGTGTCCATTTCTTAATACATTATATATATATATATATAAGTTATATATATATATATAAGTTTATGAAATTTACTTAATTCTCACACAGGATCTTCGATTTACATTGATGTATCTGTTTCCTCATATCTTTCTCCCTCTCTATCTATCCATCCATCTATCTATCTATCTATCTATCTATCTATATATGTATATGTATATATATATATATATATATATATATATATATATATCTATGTATATACAAATATATATATATATATATATATATATATATATGTGTGTGTGTGTGTGTGTGTGTTTTTATGTACGAGAGAGGAAGAGAGAGAGAGAGAGAGGGAGGAATTAAAGTCAATTTCTCATTCTTCATTTAGTCTGATTAACTATAATCCATATCAATATGGATCCTAGCCAGTCAGACGGTTAGATTTAAGTGAAGGCTGAGCCTCTCGCTTGTGTAATCCAATGTGGTGCAGAGATCGGTCTCCTGTTCAGGAAGATTACCACGATTGCAACGGAGAGCCCTTTACATGATTCCCAATCGTTTACATCACCTGTCGTTTACAGTAGTTTCCAACCGGTTTCGTGTATGTCTCCAGAAAGCTGACGTGATTTTCATAATCACATCAGCCTTCTGAACACATGTACGAAACTGGTCGAGGCTTATTAAAAACCACTATACCAATAAACCATAACTAAAAAGATTTGGCTTTCCTTTTTTACACTTTCCCTATGTATTTATATATGTATGTGTGTGTGTGTGTGTTTGTCAAGGTTGAATATTGAGTTAACAGCTTTTTTGTTGCTACTGCCTGACAGATAACGTAGTTATGAGTTTAACAAAGAGTTCACCCAACCTCTACACTGCACGTCACTCTTCATTGTTTTTGTAGAGGCTGAGAAATATGGAAACGGTCACAGTTAAGATGTTTTTTTTTTCTTTTTGATGACCCGAAATATGATAGATTTTGACAAGACTCTCGTTCACTTCTCCGAAAATTTCCATTGAGCAATCGGTACAAGAGAGACTGTCACTCGCTTGAGAGACCGCAAAATATGATGAGGACGGTGTTTGGGCTATGAAGGGCCCTGTCAAATCGGGATAAGGTTGGAACGGAAGGAGAGAAAAAACATGGATGAACTGTGTGTCATAGTTGGAGAGAAAAATTGGGGACTGTCGCGCGCGAAGCTGAGAGAAATCTACGAAAGTGACAAAGAAGTGTGAAGTCAGTTTGACCCCTATTTATACAAGGTGTACCATAAGTATTTAGAGAAATAATACAATAAAAAAATACTTGACCGCATGAAAATACAGGGTATCCCTAAAATACCCAGATATTTTGGTCAGATAGGAGTGGATTCTTATATTTGTTATATTGGAATTATTTTGCATAGTATTCCATAGCAAATCTATGGTAGCGTCAAACACGGCAGTCACCGTAACTGTCAACATAGATTTTTCTCAGTTTTTGAGCTGGTCTGGCTGGCTCTACAGGCCAATAGAGGAAGAGGAAGAGGGCTGAAATTTTAAACATTTGCTCCTCTCATATTTAGTGAAAAATTCCTCCCATGAATAAGTTTTTTGAGTGTGTGTCAGGGAGAAGGGTTGAGTTCAAAATGGACGCCTAGGTTTGTGTTTCGACACCATTTGCATTGGCCTTTTAAAAATTGGACTTTTTAGTGATCACGTCCCAAACAAAGGACAAAAAGAGTAACTTTCCATTGATTATCCCTTTCCCTAATTCCTTGATTGATCATCCCCAACAAGGCATTCTGCCAAAAGACGTTGGGGACGTGACAGTTTCTGTTGAGTTTCCAACCAGGTCAGCTTTTTCTTCGCAAATAAATTACAACCCGTTCACCTGATTTAACATCCTTTTTTTTGCTTTTGGCATCATTCGCTCTGAATTGTATCTTGGAAAAGAATCAGAGATCTAGCTGATCTTCGTAATCGTATTATTTTAGCGGTTCCAAAGAACACATCGTTAAAAAAAGTTCTATTATTTCTCAGTAGCCGAGTAATGCTCAACGAAGTGAATAAAGAAATCAAATAGAAAAAACAAAGGTCATGTGCCAAGAACACGTATGATCAAAATGAAAAATTGGAAAGAGTGGACCAATATATCAATATAGAACAACAAATGTCCATAAAATATTTGTAACGATTGGAAATCAAGCAAAGAATCTAGGTTGACCAGCAGTTGGAAGAGCAAGTGAAACCTTCCAAAACAAAAGAGTCCCATTAGCCCTGAAAAGAAGGTTATACAACCAAGAAATCCCCCCGATAGTCACCTATCGATCTGAAACATAGATCTTTACCAAGAATTATGTAATGTACATGGGAGAAATTCATGCTTGACATCACATCACAAGACAGCATAGTAGAAAAAAACAGGTGTCAGGATGTAGAATCCGTTAGAAAAAATCAAATTGCAATTGGCTGGTCGTATTGGAAGAATATTAAACAACCATTGGACATCAGGACTCCCAAGGATCCCAAGGGATCACATGTGAAATTGTGGCCGGCAAAATAAGATTGTGTGATTATCTTAACAAGTTCAGAGAGTATTGGCTCCAGGACACCTATGATAGAGACAGTTGGAGGAATTCGGAAAAGGTTAATGTTAAACGAAAGATACTAAAAGGCTACAGCTGACGATGATGATGGTGGTAATGGTAATGATTCTAAGGATACATGGTATTCCATATTGATTTTTCACTGTGATTCCTGGCAGCGTCATGCGTAAGTTTACATTGTCTCGTCTGAGACACAAGTGAAAGCAAAGAAGAGAAAGAGAGGAAAAAAAAAAGCCCGGCCTTTGGTCTCTAGCCTTAGCGATTTGCTGCAAACGTCCATCGGCTTTCTTGTCCCCATATACCATCTTTGAGACTTCCTGTGTATAGGCCTCTAACTCGACTGGTCAGATAAGTGATGGTTTTATGACAATATCGGAACGATAGGCAACATCTTCATCAAGAGTGATGCGCTTATCAAATCTACGAGATGAACGTTAATCTCCATAACGTACGATAGAGACTGTCGATTTGGAGAATGGAGGAAGAAGAAAGTGAACGATTATGAGGGGAAAGAGAAGGGATAGAAAATACATTGGGGGAGGGCATCCAGTAATCAAGGTTGAAATAATAAGAATGAAAAAAAAAAAACTAAGATGAAGAAAAGCCACACTTGGAAGTTCCTGGTGTTCAGCTTTATTGGCTCTACTCCTCGACTGGTTTCATTCGTAAATCTTCGGGAGGATGTGAAACGCACACCCCAACACACACACACACGAGGGTCATTTCAAATAAGAGTTTCTAAATAATATAACATAAGTTATAATTATTCTGTCGAGTCATACATCCATTTCCTAATAACATATACATTCACACACACACGCACAAACACACATACATATATAAATATATAAATATATATGTGTATATTTAAGTGTGTGTGTGTGTGTGTGTGTGTGTGTGTGTGTATGTGCAATTGTGTTTGTGCATATGTCCATGCCCATTCTATAACCTGTATGTTCGTTCAAAAACATCTCCTCATAAGTAGACAAATACAAGTATTGGCCAGTTCAATATAATATAACACAATTTATATATATATATATATACATATATATATATATATATATATATATATATATATATATATATATATATATATTTATATATATCTATATATATATAACACATATATACACACACAGACACCCACAGACACACACAGAGACAGATATATATATATATATATATATATATATATATATATATATATATATATATATATATATGTATATATATATATAGATTGATAGATAGATAGATAGATATATGTCCTCATATTTATGCGTAGACAAAAATAAATACTAGTCAGTTTCTTCTGGAAGAGAGTACATTCAAGATTATTATTTATGTCTGTGTAGCAATCACACTTTTCCATATTGAATGATATGAAACGGAAAAATCCAGACGTATATAAATGAGATTTGTATTCAACCATCTCAATTGCATCAGACATAACATTGTTATGTATGAATAGTTTTGTTAGCAGATAAGACACTGCGATACAGGATCTCATATATTAATCTACGGCAGCCATGTAGAGACGGTGATGTTCCAGACCTCCCCTGATGAAAATGTCATATTAAAACAAAGACAAGAGAGGACAAACTCTCAAAGAAGATGGACGCAGTTTCTCGAAGATAATAGTGTCGGCATGATATAAAGATGAGAAATAGTATGACTTGTATTCAACTATTGCCATAGAAATGAAATATTCCATCTTGGACTTGCACACTGTCACGAGTACAGGTCATCGGGAGAGATCTGAGCTCACTCTGCAAGATTAAGCCTTACTTAGGAGTACGGTTTGGCGTTTCGTGTTTCAGACTAACGAAAAATATTCAATATTTCGGGCCTTTTACGGCGAGAAATAATGCAATTTTATTTGACAGTAGGGATAGGGGTTGTCTTTAAAGATATGAGTATCAGCCTTTGGTGGTGATTAACCAAAAAGTCTGACCATTCTTATTAGGAAATAAATTTCAACTAATTTAAGTACGAATTTGAATAAGCATTCACAGCGATTGAAGCAGTTAATGCAATTATTCATCATGTTTATCGTTTCAGTTTTCTTGCAGTAGTGTTTAATTTGCTTGCTGTATTTTTTAATCCATCAGCTGTATGTTTTCATTTTGTAGCTCCGTTTTTCTAATTTGGTCGTTGTTTACTTTAATTTGCTCGCAGTATTTCTAAATTTTTTTGATTTGGTCATGGCATTTTTCAAATCGCGCCGTAAAGTTTTTTTAATTTTCAATATCAAATACTTGAGAATAAAAATGAAATATTCAATTCAACGGCCCCCACCAGAATTATATTGTGAGTTTTTACATTAATGAAAAAACGAACTTCGTGTCGTTTAATTGCACCTATAACTTATAAACTTATCGAACTGCTTATGTGTATTTGAACAGACGGGGATTTTGCTGCTATTGATTGGCTTTGATAGATAAAAATATGAACTTTACGCAAGTTTATAGCAATTAGAACAGCAAAGCATGCATCTAGGTGAGTTTTGTGGTTCTAAATGCTAGGTTTCTGGTAAGTATTTTAAGTTATTGAAATAATTCTCTTAAACAAAGATATTTCTACCCTGATAAAATCTTGTTCAGAATCGATCAAGGAGATAGGAAAAGCTAACTAATATTGCTATTTGGATAAATAATCAACCCACTCATTTTGATAAGCTTTATATAGACCAAAACGCATTTTGTGAAGAACGTGATCTTAGACAAAACTAACAGAGTTTGTGCTTATTTAGACACCCTAAGAACAATACTTTTCATATAAGCGATAGTTTGTTTTAATAAAAAGTATTACTCCTAATTACATCTATATATATATAGAGAGAGAGCTGTCTGTGGATAACACAATAATTAACACTCCTCTATTCAGGGTTGAGCACTCTTTAAGTGAGGTAACTCGTTCATTGTAAGATTATGCAATGCTCTTCTATAGGAATAGAGCATTCTGGTGGGTGGGGAATATAAGCTAAAATAGATATATATATATTACTAACCGTTCAGTTCCGTAGCTCAGAGGTAGGATATCGGTCTACGCGTCTGAAGCAAAGTTTTCAATCCTGCCTCGTGGTACTGGATGGATAATACAAAGTCTATAGACATACTGAAAAGTTGTAATACCATGAAACAGCTGTCTGTGGATGACACACACACACACACACACACACACACACATATATATATATATATATATATATATGACTCACTATATATCATCATTATTGTTTGAGGGTTGCGTTATCTATGATTAAAGAGTGGTTGCTATCGGGGGGGAAAGTGTATATAAATAGGTCTATTTAGAAAAATCAGACCGTATATAAACCAAATAACCATTTTATATCAATACTAAAAACACATATGTAAACCAAATCACTATCTTATACCTATTTGAAACATACATACTCAATATTCATTCAATGTACATGTCGATAGGTATTTGAACCAGCATATATATATACATATATATATATATATATATATATATATATATATATATATATATATATATATATATATATGTATATATATATATATATATATATATATATATATATATCACAATAGAGGTGATATGACCAGTGCATCATGTCCATAACTTTACTTTCTGATCCCTCATCGTTAAATACGTGTTTTTGGGTAAGCAACGTTAGTAACCCCTGCATGAAACAATCAAATGACGTATGGTATAAAATAACGTCCATATATAATCCTTATAATACCCTCTATAAAATGAAAAACAGCATGTATGACATTTGATATATTGAACATGGCTGAACGGGAGGTGGTGTTTGATCAACACTGCTGGTGTGCCAAATCATGATTATTTTGTTTTTTTTATATCTCCGAAACAGTGACATGGTACACAATTGATGATCCCAACTAGAGACACATTGTATGTATAGAGAAATACTGAAGAAAATTACATAAACTGCATTGACAGATATTGGGAAATGGTTGACTGAAATGACACAAAAAAGATTTGAAAAAGTTCTTTATGTTAAATGTTCGAAATTGTAAAGCTTTCTAGACTATGTACAAATAAATATATATGTATAGATATATGGGGGTTCAATACGCAATGTAAGTTTATACTAAATTAGTCACTTTTTGTGCCCGCTTGACTTTTTAAAATTCAGACTATTTTCAAGTGATCACAGCCCAACAAAACGATTTTTTCCAACTTTAGAGTTGATCACTCCCAACACTGCACGTATGAATCGTAGTGATTCATAATTTCTCTTCGAATGCTAGTTATCCTTCATGACAATTCATAACCTGACAAGTCTTCATTCAGTGTTCTGACCTTCTAAACTGAGAACTAGAAGCTGTGTTACAATTTTCATCTCCTGCTGTAAAATGAGAGAAATAAGAGAACAGGTCCATTCACTGAACTGTTATGTCGCCTTCATGGTGAAATCATCCTCAAAATCTCCAGACTAATGAGGTTTTGTGGGCAATGTTCCCAGACAGGACGGCTTGCTTCTCGATTGTTCGGGTCAATAGTCGGGTCGAGGTTTTGATATTAAATTGGGATCAATCGGTCAGTACCGAAATACGATCTCCAAAGTCGTATAAATTGTGTAATTTGCTTCATTATCCCCCCCTCTCTCTTTTATATATATATATATATATATATATATATATATATATATATATATATATATATATATATATATATATATATATCTTTGTATTGTAGGTGTGAAGGATATATATATATATATATATATATATATATATATATATATGTTTGAAATTACTAAATGCAGTCCGTAGGCGATGGTTTATCTAACTGAGGATAACTTTAAGGCCTAAACAAGAAAAAGCATGGCTCAATTATATAAATGTATATATATATGGCCTAATTTTCCATATGAATAGAGCAATCTAGAGGATGGGGAATTTCTGCATAGATAAATATATTGCTTAAATTCAACCTTACTGACCGCCCAGTTCCGTAACCTAGAGATAGGATATTGGTCTCCGGGTTTGAAGGAAACGTTTCAATCCTGCTTCAATAATGGAAAGTCTATAGCCACACTGAAGAGATATAATACATCGAAACAGCTGTCCGTGGATAATACAATTATATCTATCTATATATATATATATATATAATATTTACAAGAACATTTCCTCGGTTAATGTGAACATTTTGTGCCTCTAGCACTTTTCAGCAACTTTTCGGCCCAGAGGATGCTGAAGAGTGCAAGAGACACGTTATGCTTACATACACCGGATTCATGTCTGTGTAGATATTTTTTTTATATGTTGTTAGCTCTATTCACTATGATAAACATCAAGCACTGATATCAAATATCCACAACGGATAAAATCTCTTTTCATTTGTTTTCTGTCTGTTTATTTCAAATTGAGACTACGTATCCGTCTCCTGGTTAGGTTCCATGTTCCAACTCCGTAAGTGACAATAGTATACTTTTTTTTTCCAGGATTAGCGAAATCGACTTGTTTTTGAAGGTTGAGGTTGCTTTACCGAACACTTTCCATCCTAGGGTGATTCTTTGCTTAATTACATCTTTCGTGCGTTTCACAGAGCTTTGTTGTCCTCGGTAGATGTAGTGGTCTACTTTCCCCAGTTTTGCGTCTCCGATTTTGACAGTTATGTCCTTAAACTAAGAAGCATACAACACGCACATGAAAGAATCATGCTCAACCTCACCTGGAGATATCACAGGACAGCACAGTATACAAGGAAGATAACGAGAGTCAGAGACATCATAGAGTCTATTTGAAAACTTAAATAGCAATGAGCAGGCCATGTTGCAAGAATGACAGACACTCAATGGATCCTCAGAGATAACGTGGGAAATCAAAGCCGAAAGGATACAAGATGGAGAGATGGACTAAACAAATTTACGCAAATAATAGCCCCATAACGCCTAGAAAAGTGTGGTGAATCTTGGGGAAGGTCTATGTCCAACCACAGACGTTAAAAGACTGATGATATATATATATATATGTATATATATATATATATATATATATGTATATTGCTTAGTTCGGTCCTACTGACAGTCCAGTAGGGCAGGGGTAAAATGTTGATTCTTGGTCTGAACCGAAGGTTTCTGTCCTACTTCGTGGTACTGGATGCTGGATAATCTATAGCTACACTAAAGAATTGTAATTCAACGAAATAGCTGTGTGTGAATGGCTTGATTTTATATATATATATATATATGTATATATATATATATATATATATATATATATATATATATGTATGTATATATATATATATATATATACATACATATACATATGTATATATATATATATATATATATATATATATATATATATATATATATATACATACATATACATATGTATATATATATATATATATATATATATATATATATATATATATATATATATATATATATATATGAACTAACAGATTCACTCAAGATCAGAAGTTGGTATTTATAGCCCGGGGGTTTAATTTCATTCGAACTGCAGCCTAATTCTTTCTTGCCCATCGATTCCATTGAATGTATAAATTACACATGAAAGATGTTTGTTCTATTTTTTCTTTTAATCTTTTAATAAAATTCAGGATTGGAAAAAAACAGAGCCTGTTCGAAACCTGCAACGTTGTGTATACACTTTTTTGATAACAATTTTCGAAATTTGTTTCCGTTATGAAAAAGTTCAATGATATTTGAAAAATTTGTTTCCAATTTTTTTTCCGAGTTAATCCTCGTAGCATCCAAAACAAAAAACAATAAGCACTGCATCAAAAATAAAAGGAACGAGCTCAAAAATGCAATAGGAACAAATGGCATATATATATATATATATATATATATATATATATATATATATATATATAGAGAGAGAGAGAGAGAGAGAGAGAGAGACAGACAGACAGACAGACAGAGAGGGAGAGAAAAAGGAGAGAAAGAGATAGAGATATATAGATTCATAAGTATTTTCGTATTTCTTTCATTTTGTTATATATGTTTTTTTAAATCTCGAAATTGATTAAAAAACCGAATAATATGACGTAGTGTGACGTAGTCAAATAATTTCGTTTTCTTTTTTTCTCTCATTATCTCACCTCCTGTTATTTGTTAGAAACGCTGTCTATCTCTGTTTAATCACTCCCTCATTTAGTCACTCGATTCCTACGAAGGCTGTCAACCAATTCATATCGGATCTCAATATGAAATTCCCGCCGTTCTTTGAACTGTTGACTTACGTTGCAGTTGACAAAGAGCATGTATCATTTTTATAATGGCCATAAGTATATCAATGTTTTATTGCTAAAAAGGTCAATAAGAACAGATCTCCCCTTGCAGTCAATTTTAATTACAAGAACCAAGAAATTTGAACTACAACTTGACAATATTTGGACCTATTCACATAGGAAAGAATTCCTCTGTTGTCATATATATATATATATATATATATATATATATATATATATATATATATATATATATATATATGTGTGTGTGTATATATATATATATATATATATATGTATATATATATATATATATATATATATATGACAACAGAGGAATTCTTTCCTATGTGAATAGGACCAAATATTGTCAAGTTGTGGTTCAAATTTCTTGGTTCTTGTAATTAAAATTATATGTATATATACTACATGTGAGAAAAAGCTTTTGACGGAAGTAGCCATGGAAAAATATATTGAAATAACCATTATTTGGAAAGTATACTGTGGACGATATGAAAACTTTTTTTCATCATATTGTAGAAATATCTTGCAACCAATGTATCCTCGCAATAGTCACTTATGGAGCTGAAATATGGAACCTAACCAAGAGACAGACCATAAAACCGAGAAGCATGCAGCGTGTGCATGAGAGAATCATGCTCAAGCTCTCATGGAGAGATCCACAGACAGCACAGTATATAAGGAAGAAAACATGAGTCAGAGACATCATAGAATCCATTAAAAATACAAATAGCAATGGGCTGGTCATGTTGCAAGAATGAAAGAAAACTGATGGATATCACGATTTACAGCATGGATCCCCAAAGGCCATCAAAATACAAGATGGACAGATGAACTAAAAAATTCAGGAAATAATGGCTCTATGACGCCCATGATAGAGAAATGTGGTGGATCCTAGGGAAGGTCTCTGTTCAACGAAGGAAGCTAAAAGACTGATGATGAAGATATTGCAATATTGATTTTACAAAACGATAAGTAGCAATGTTTTCAGTGTTTCACCAGATACAAGACATACTGGAAGATGTCAAAGTGACTGCAGCTTTTCGGCAACAAATTGTCAACATGAAGACTAGTGACACGTCTTTTATTGCACCGTCAAGATAGCAATACTAGTTCATGGGTGTAATTTCAAGAGTCTTGAAATTTGGTTATGGAACAGTTTTTTTCACCAAAAAAGCCAAAGACCACATAAGATTAGCTTTGGAAAGGACAGAAAAATTGGAAGATATGCCATGAATGATTCTTTCGAGACTGCAGCGAGAACTATCCAGCAAATCAAAGCAAATCCCAACAAACAGGAGAGCTGGCGTATAGAGGCCTGACGATTGAACAATTTTCTATTGAATGTTTTTTTCTCTAGCTACTATACCTCTCATAAGTAAAAATAATACAAAGTCGATACTTAAATATGCAGAAGACAGGTTGTTTCGGATGATGACTTCATTTACGGGATGAAAGTAAATTCAGTTTAGATAGATCTGACGGCAGATAGTTTGACGTCCGACCATTGAAAAACACAAACCAAATCGGGTCGAAAAGTCAGGTTAGTTTCGAGGAGAAAGTGTCGTGGTATACAGGATGTTCCCCTATGAATGCATTGAACCTACTGCGAGATTTAATGGAATTAGATACTAATGTGTATCTAAATTTTGTAAAGCAGCATGCAATTCCTCCGCTACAATCTTTTCACAACCAGCCAGCCATTGTTATGTACGACCACGTTCCCTGTCACGCTAATAAACAAGTGAAAGAATATTGTTAAGACAAGAACTTTGAAGTCGTAAGATGTCCTGAATAAAGACCCACTCAAATCTCAGCGGAGACTTGTGGAAGATAACAGGAGATTAGGTTTTAGAAGGAAACCAAAATCTTGTGACTGATTTATGTGAAAAACTGGAAGGTGAATGGGGGAAACAACACCATATTTGTGGAAGAAATTTGTCTTTTGGTCATCAGTGTGCTGAGGTTATTACTAATAAAGATCTGTATACTGCATACTAATTGTTATAACTAAAACTAATCACATATGTTCGTTTTTCTAATTTTGTAAACTTAACCGTAAAAATGATATTGTACACCTGTTCTCTTATTTTGTCCTTAGTATTTCTTCAAATAAAGATTCTTCGTAAGAATCTTTTTTTCAATAAGCTCTTTCGATAAAAGCTTTTTCATACGTACACGTGCGTACCGAGAGTTACAATTTCTTTAAATTTCATGATACTGCGCTTATTACTCCTTAAAAGAACTATATTTGGATAAAACGTTCTATCATTTTGACTGATACTGTATTTCCCTTGAATGAAAAGAAAAAAACAAATCAAAAACATTATGGTTCTTTAAAAAAAAACAAAAACAACAAAAAACGAGTTGTTTCCATGACGTTGTATTATTGTTTTTATACGCCGTGGCCTGCAAGACATAAATTTCTAATACAACTTGCCCTCCAAAGATATTTCCGACTCCTGTTCTAAATGGAAATCAACCACGCAAGCAGAAAGGCTTCAACAAATCTGATGATCGAGAGAACAAAACCCCCAATGCAGAGAACAACTTTGTCTGGCTTTTGTAGATTATCAAAAAGCATTTGACTCAGTAAAACAAACGGCGTTCTTTCACTCAATGCGATAAAAACGTATTAACAATTGAATGAAAATTAATTGAGAATCATTACGGAAATTACACTGCAATAATTGGAATTCTCAAGGATATAACCTCGATAATGAAAAGAAAAGGAGTGAGATAAAGGGATACAATTTTGCCTGAACTAAAATGGAGTAAACACAGAAAAGAGTAATAGAAATTTGCTGATGACATTGTTATCCATCTCTATAAATAGAAACATTTTTCTGACAATGTGTAAATTATTAATGCGATTTTCAAAAATAAAAAGGATGTAAAAAATGTATAATTCAAGCATTTTGCTACGCAAATAAATTGCACACACACACACACACACACACACACACACACACATATATATATATATATATATATATATGTATATATAAATATATATCGTCCAGTTGAAAGAGCCGAAAAGGACCGAAAGTGAAAATTTCGGTTGAAAGTAGACATATGACCTTTGCTTGACCGGCGGGCAGTTTAGCACAATGGCAAGTGCGTCATTTTATATATATATATATATATATATATATATATATATATATATATATATATATATATATATATATATATATATATATTTTATATATATATATATATATATATATATATATATATATATATAAATATATATATAAATGAATATATATATATATATATATGTGTGTGTGTGTGTGTGTGTGTGTGTGTGTGTATCAGTTTTTCTATCTTTACTCTTTCCCTATCTATAGCAATAGAGCGTAGACAGAAACTCACAATTTTTTTGCTACTGATCAGTTTCATGCAGCCACTGCGATCAACGGACACTTTTTCTTCCTACCATCCTTTCTTTATACACAACTAAAGTCTTGTTTTCACGGGCTATTTCTTAATTTCATTTTCCGACAGGTATTTAAAAAAATATTCTCAGCGTATTCTTGTGTTTAAGTGCTGATGTTTCCTGTGTATAGGCGCAGGTTGTGTTTGTGTGTAGGGGCCAGGAACATTAGATATTAGTCAGGGAAATACATTAATTTATATATCTAATATTGGGAATTAGATAACTTATACGACCTTTTTGATGACTTAGACAATAATATTTCTATGGTGGCCCGTTGATCCTCATCTAATATCAAAACCTCGACCTGACTATTGACCCAAATAATCGAGAAGCCGGTCTGTTTGTCTGGGAACATTGCCCATGAAATTGTCTATTATTATACGGTGATTAACCTTTGCAACATATACCAAATGTAGATCTTATAAATATACATATATAGTCAGATTTGTGTGTGTGTGTGTGTGTTTGTGTTTTTGTGCGCGTGTGCATGTGTGAATAGATTTAAGAACACTAAAAGAGTACAACTAGTTGATGATTATCGAATTTAATATGCATAGTGTTTGGACTCCATATTCAATCTACCGAAACAAACAGAGCTGCAACTTTTTATCGAAACGATTTTCGTATCGAAACCACTTTTTATTGAATGACTTTTCATTTTTCATCATGTTACTTTTCAAATTGGTAATTTAAAATTTTTTTAATGAACTAAATATAAAATTTCAACTTAAAATGTCGGTTTTTGAAAAGTGTATCACTGAAACGCTCAAAAAATTTGCCCAGGGGAGTCAATACCAGAGAACAAAAGATCCTAATATGTATTTAAGAAAGTTTTATCATCAAAATCTTCGTGTTATTAATCAGAAAAAGATAGGGGAAAATGGTGGAGAAGCTTCTCTTTATAAAACTCCTCAGAACCGGAGATCTTTCAAAAGGTTGACGGCGTAAAAGTGTAAACGAAAAAGTTTATGTCGGTGAATTCGAGAGAATGCGGGAACAAACTGAAAAAATAGGATAACTATAACTTCATAGCAACCCAATTATATGTAATAATTAATGAAAATCTATTTTTCTTCTTTAGACAAAAATTCTGAAAAAGAAACATCTTCTTGAAAAATTTATAATTCTAATTACGTTATTGTTCTGATCATTTACAGAGGTTATTCACTTATGTAAGTTTACTCCAGTGGTCTTCGTCAAAACGGTATTTCGTCGAAACGACTTTTCATCAAAACAACTTTTATCGAATCGACTTAATTGAAAAGTTTGATGATTCTATCATGAAAGTTTCTTCAATTTTTAATACAAAAATTACTTTTATAATCTTCACAGAGATCTTGGTTTTGATCATTCAAAGAAGCTATAAACTATGTTTACTCTTTATGCACGACCTTTCATCGATTGATGTTCCATCAAAACGACTTTTTATTGAAACGACTTTTTATCAAAACAACTTTTACCGATTCAATTTCAGCAAAAAGTTTGTTAATTTTTTTGTTTAACATCTTCAATTTTTTTAATGCACACATAACTATCATAATTTCTTGGGAGGTCTTTGTTCTAATCGTTCACAAAAACTATCAATGTTTACTCTCTTTGCAGGATTTTTTTATCGAAAAACGTTTCGAAGAAAATTTTTTTTTAACGAAACAACTTCTCATCTAAACAAATTTCCATCAAAACGACTTTTCATTAAAACAACTTTTTTTTTAATCGATTCCATCGAAACGTTTATTGATTTTTTTTTCACGCAGTTTTAATTTTCATTGATTCAAAAATGATTAGATAATTATTTATCCGGAATCTATCGTACATTGTTCGTGAATTTAGTTACTGCTGACATGTAAAAAGGTTTTCACTAAGGAAATGGACACCCCATTTTAATAAGGAGTTTTTTTTTCAAAATCTTTGTCAAAAGAAGAAAAATAGATTTTCATTCATTATAACATAGAATTTAGTTGCTATGAAGTTATTGTCATCTTATTTTTCGAACTTGTTTCCGCCTTTTCTTTAATTTACTGACATACAGGTTATTGTTTACCCTTTTTACACCGTCAACCTTTTGTAAATCTCCAGTTCTGAGGAGTTTTACAAATAAAGGTTTTCATACCATTTTTCCTTATCTTTTTCTGACTAATAACAGAGATTTTGATGATAAAACTTTCTTCAATACATGTTTGGGTTTTTTTTTCTCTGGTGTTGACTTCCCTGTGCAATTTTTTGAGCGTTTCTATGATACAGTTTAAAAATCTGACATTTTAAGTGAAAATTTTATATTTAGTTCATTAGAATTATTTTAAATTACCAATCGCAAAAGTAACTCGATGAAAAATGAAAATTCATTCAATGAAAAATCGTTTGGATAAAAATTGCAGCACTGTTTGTTTTACGTGATGTCCCCATCTTCATCAGTGTTCCAACGTCTGTCGTTGGACATGGACCTTCCCCAGGATTCGCCACACTTCTCTATCATAGGTGTCTCGGATTCATTACTTTCTGAATTTGCCAGCTCGTCCCTCCATCTAATTTTCTGCCGGCCTCGGTTGTACATGTGATCTCTGGGGATTCATGTCGTGTGTCTCAATGTCCATCAGTTGTCTGCCATTCGTGCAACATGGCCAGCCCATTGCCATATGAGATTTTTAATGGATTCTATGATGTCCTTGACTCCTGTCTCTTTCCGGGTGTACTGTACTATTTTGTGGTCTCTCCGTATGAGGCCAAGCATAATTCTTTCATGTGCACGTTGCATGGTTCTCTATTCACGGATCTGATGAGTTTCGATTCTCCCTGCAATCTGACGTGATCATCAGAGTGTTTTCCACTTTTCTGAAAAAAACTAAAATCTCAGAAACATCAGTCCATTTGAATCCCTGTTCATATTTTCATCTCGTTTACAAAGTGTCTAGCAATTTGATATCGATGGAAAAATAGATTGGGCTATGTCCCTTGAGATGCATTCGAATTACTCCTGAGAATATATTGCCCACTCATCTCGACACCTCTTCAACTTTTCAAAACAGTCTGCCAACTCCTCTTTAGGGATTGCCATCTACTGCCTGATTGTGTTCTCCCTGATCTCGCCCACTGTTTAAAATCTTCTCCCCATGAACAACAAGAGCATCCAAAACTGGACAGCAAGGGGGCTGTCTGACTGCTTTGTCAAAAACCCTGGATGATGCATGAAGAAGTAACAAAACCGTTATTTGGCTCTTCAGCAATGTACATTAATCATCACCTCCTCTTAAGTTTTGATTTTACAATATATATATATATATATATATATATATATATATATACACACACAAGAATCAAGATTACAATATGATGTAATATAATGTCATAAATTGTCCAATATGTGATGGGTTTATTTTAAAGAGTGCTCGATACAGTCAGCACTAAACATTAAGTTGTGTCAGAGTAGAAATTGAAGTATGATGAAGTAAGGATTCGCCGCACAAATATGTATTTGTGTAGCGAATCCTTCACTTCGTCATCTAAAGTAGAGGTTTCGATCCTACCTCGTGTTACTGGGTGGGATATTGGATAGTCCCTAGCCCTAATGAAGAGTTGTAATACAACAAAACAGCTATCTGTGGATGACACAATTATCAATTATCAGCATAATTAAAACTCCTTTCTTTAGGGTTGTGAACTCTTAGGTAGGGCAAATCGTTCATTATAAGCTACTATAGTAATACTCTTCCAACTCTTGAATAGAGTACTATGGTGGATGGGGAATTGTGCATTAGTGAATATATCGTTTAAATTCGATACTACTGACCGTCCAGTTCTACGCAGGGCAAAAGTACATTGCCAGCTTCAGGATCAGAAGAGAAGGTTTCGACCCTACTTTGTGGTACTTCGTCTATAGCCACACTGAAGAGTTGTAATACAACGGAACAGCTTTGTAGATGGCACAGTTATCAATTATATATATATATATATATATATATATATATATATATATATATGTGTGTGTGTGTGTGTGTGTGTGCGTGTGTCATAGCCGTGTTATTTTGTATAAAACAATGTCACTCTTTTTTAATCAAGCATTTCTCTTTTTCTATCCATATGATTCTGTTCCCATTGATTCATTTGACTGTTTATTAATCTATCTATCTATCTATCTATCTATCTATCTATCTATCTATCTATATGTGTATGTATGTCTATTTCTTTATCTATCTAATAATCTCAGTCTCTTCATATTCTGTTTGCGTCTGAACATGTTCATCTCTTTGTTTATCTATTTTTCTTTTAGTTTACTTCCCCCAAAATTATCGCCATAGTAATAAAGAGAAAATAAATATTTGTCCCCAGAGACCTTGACTGCGGGCAAACTGAACTCACTGAATTAAGTGAACAGAAAATAAAAAAAGAGAGAAAAACAACCCAATTTTTTTTCTAATTTGTTTTTTGAAAATCTTTTTTGATTGAAAAAGCTATCATATGAAAAAGAAAAAAAAAACAAAAACAATCCTGCCACTGAATTCAATTTTGACTCTCACAACCGATTCAGTTACACGCGTTTAACCTCGATTTCGTATTTGATTGAGAACATAAACGGAAAAAAAAAGAGTGACATTGAATAGACATCGTTGGGAAGTTCATGGTTCTTTTTGGAAGCTTAATCGTTGACTGCAATAAAAACAAAATGAGCGTCTCGCCATATCCAATTGATTGCTGAGAAGACCATTAGTACCGTAGGGATTGGTACAAAAAGATATATTTCCAAAGAGTGCGTACCAAAAGATATTCGTGGCTGAGTGTTAAACAAACATTTTTCCTAGAAGTTGATATTTTTCCATTTTCAGAGCCACAATGCTATTTTTCTTCATTAATCATAGTGTAGACTATTCAAACTTCTAAAAATAACCTCTCACCATTTTAGCTCAAGAAATATTGAAAATATCAATTTTAAAAAAATGGTTCGTTAGGCAGTTATCTTACACGGCCACTCATATACTACCCTCCCCTAAAAATATCCTTTCGGTCTCCTCAGCCGACTGCTAAATATTGAACTATGGCAAGACACTCATTTCCTCATTTTTATACATTAGCGGCAAATGTGTTACGAGCAAATAATAATACCATCTTTTTATATGGGTACATGTAGTTGGGGTTACATAAAATAATTGTATAGCACCATTATCCCCCATTGACTATAAGGCTTCAACTTTCATAACACCTCACCTTAGACAGCCTGATCCACAGTAGCTGCCAAATACCCTTTTCAATATCCAACCCTCCAGCAGACGCCCAGGTCGTAGGATATTCCATTATTACTGGCTGATCCAAAATTGTAACCTTAGTTTAAACGGGTACAGCTTAACCAAAGAGCCTCAAAGGAGGGTTCCCTGTGAGAATCGAACTCACAGCATTAAGCAGTGGTTTAGCAAAGGCGGTTCCACGACAGGTGAAATGTCTCAGTGGAATATGGTTCTTTATATCTTCAATGTGATGTGTATTACGGATGGTCAGGAACGTAATTTTGGTTTCTTTAACAAGGCAGCGGACAGTTAAAGCCTTTTTGGCTCAATGTGGTAAAGATTACAAAGCAAATTCATGATAAAAAGCACCGTACGCCGCTGTATGGCACTTTGTATAAACTGACCCATCTGATTATAGTAACACCCAGTGAGGACTATACTCACTGCAATAGCAATACCAGTTTCCTTGTTTTTTTTTGCTGTCTTCATAACATCTTTTCGCTGTATGTATCCCCAGGACTTCTCAAGTCTTATGTTAGATTCGGTTACCATCGGGGAATCTCGATCGAAATCTTGTACTAGATCTACGGGAATTTGTGGTTCTTATTTGGTGTCCTTCCAATAACCTTTCAAAAATTGTGACCATTTATTGTTTTTTACAATGCTGATTAACTTTTCCATTTAGCTGGTGTATATTTCTATAGTCTGTACCATAGTGATTGAACTTGTAACGTCCAAGTAACTAAGTGAGTTTACCCTGTCCTTTTTATGTATTAAGTTTCATCATCATCATCATCATCAGTCTTTTAACGTCCGTCATTGGGCATAGACTTTCCCAGGTATCGCCACGGTTCTCTATCATGGGCGTCGCAGAGCCAGTATTTCCTGAATTTGTCTAGCTCGTGCCTCTATCTTATGCACTGTCGGCCTCGGTTTCTCATGTGATCTCTAGGGATGCATGTTTTGAGTTGTGATGTCCATCAGTTGTCTTTCATTCTTGCAACATGGCCTGCCCATTGCCATTTGAGTTTTTTAATAGTTTCTATGAGGTATCGGACTCTTATTTTCTTCCTTATATACAGTGCTGTCTTATGATTTCTCCATGTAAGGTTGAGTATGATTTTCTCATGCGTGCGTTGCATGCTTCTCAGTTTGTAGGTCTGTCTCTTGGTTAGGTTCCGTGTTTCAGTTCCATAAGTGACTATTGGGAGAATGCATTGGTTGTCTACTCTTCTGTTTAGGATTATTGGGATCACCTAGTTTTTGAAAGTTGAGCTTGCCAAAGGTTTGCCATCCCAGAGTGATTCTTCGCTTGGTTTCCTCTTATTTTGAGGGTCTCATGGAGATTCGTTTTCCTAGGTAGATGTAGTGGTTTACCTTGCTGAGTTTTGCGACGAGTTGAAATGAGACATTTTGGGGTAGAACCTGACAAAAGTGGCATCAGCTGAATTTTACACTATTGACAAGATCGATAGCCAGCAATAAACAGAATATATTTACCGAATACATGGATGAATGAGAATTAACTCCTTATCAGAAATTATACGTAACTTTCGTAAATATTGCCGTATTTTCAGGACCACTTCCGGTGAGGATGGGCAAAGAAAAGGGGGTATTGGGCTAAACCAAAAACTCTTGACCAACTAGAGGCGTGCTTCGCCCATGGTGGGGCTAACATACAGCCGGACTCCTTGTGAAGGTTTATTGAGGCCATAATGCAACACTTTCGGAACCAGGAACGGACAACACCGAGTCTACGTTAAATTTGAACAAAACAAATTCTACATTTGTATGATTCAAAGAAAAAAATAGTTTGACTACAATTGATCAATAAATAATTACTTTATAGGTAATTTTTAATAGGGAGTTTTTTTCACGCATCTTGTACATCACTGATATTTGCGTGTGTTTTTTCATAGTTACAAGAGAACTACTTTGATAATCATGATGCTAAGCATTTTTCAGAATGTTGCTCTTCTTGCCCAATGGTACCACGGGCTTAGCTGAGGGAGTGATTAAAAATCATCTTTGGCCCCTGATACGAGGGTGATTCTACATCTTTCTCCTGGATATTGGACAATAATTCACCAACTGCGTTTCTACTCAGATTATGCAATAACAAATCTAACTAAATGGGGGCCAATCTAGGAGCCAAGCTCCAACCGGCTCATATATAAATTATTTCTCCTCAAGATTGTTACGATTGTATACAATGTCAGTTTGTTTATACGTAAGATGTTTTTCGGGTGTTTGAAAAAAAGGAATATATATATCATCCTGTCACACACTCACATACATATATATATAAATCAACGTACACGCACACGCGCATAGTCACACACACGCACACGCAAACACACAAACATATATATATATATATATATATATATATATATATATATATATATATATTTATGTGCATATAAACGCATTTCTAAATTAATACTAACAAATATAGATAAACACACACGTAAAAAAAGAGGTTTACAGCATATTATAGTCCTGCAGAAACAGGCAATTATCGATATGAAGCCGAAAAGAGTTAAGGCCAAGCTGCATCTTCCACCATTGATAGAAATGGTTGCCTACAATAGCATATCTAAAATTCACTTGCTCCCAATTCTGAAGAAAAGTTAAAGCCATGTTAAATATAACCACATTTACAAAATTCATCAAAAAGATTTTTGCGTTTTTCTCGCTGTACAAGAGAAATACTTTGATATAATTGAAAAAAAGTTTCCTGAACATCTCAGCACCAAATCCTCTGAGGACTCAGTCTATCATACTATCATCACAATTATAAGGGGCATGGTGTGCTCCAAGATATTTCAATTTAAATCAATGTTGTTTTTCACTTTACACCATTTTTGCTTAAGGAAACCTCGTATGGGAATGATCTACTTTCGGATATAAGGAACAACTAGTATTTGTTGGAATATAAACTGGTTTAGTTGTTTCTATATTTATCTTTCAGTATATATATATATATATATATATATATATATATATATATATATATATATATATATATATATATATATATATATATATTCTAGATAGCTTCACAGCTTTGAACAGTAAACATTCAAAAAAGTTTTCAATATATTTTTAGTGTCGCTTCAGTCACTTATTTCCCAATATCTGTCAATGCAATTTATGTAATCTTCAAAAGTGTTTTTTTTCCATATTTACTTCATACTTTGTTATTATTGTTCAATGTATGACTTGTCTATTGTTTGGATCATCAGTTGTTTACCATATAACCGTTTCGGGGATTTTAAAAACAAAACAGTTATATCAATATGGCATCCAAGCAGTGTTGATCAAACACCACCTTACTTTATCATATAGTTTTTGCTGTATAAATAGTTTGTCGTCATATGTAAGGTTTTATGCATTTCGTATATTGATATAATTCTATAGTACGTATTCATATTTTGAAACAAGGCTTACTTATGTTGGTTACCCCATAATCGTTTTTTACGATGAGGGATCAATATGCATAACAACTGACATGAATCGCTGTTCGTTTCATATCTATTGAATAGTCACCCATACATAGTAGAAAAAAACCTGCAAAAACTGAAGAAAAAGTTCTTTATGCCGTATTTCAATGCCAATAGCATTTCATCAGGAGAATCGATTCACTCCCTTTGATTGAAGAACAGTATGTTTTTTGTTCATACGGAACGGACATTGATTTTGGTGTTTCTTTGTATTTCGATTACTGGTTGTCTCTTGTATTTATATTGTTCGATGTTTCACTACTAGCAGTCATCGAGCACCCCTACAGTTACTTTTTTTAAAAAAGTCATCATTATCTAAAAATGTACTAGAAAAAATATTCGATACCATCGGTAAAGCGGTTATAAAAACGAGTAAAGATTTTTTTTCAAAGATTCGTCACAAATACAGTTTCACTTGAAAGAGAATTTCAGATGACGTTCATTAGAAAATCTTTTTCAAGTGTAAACATCAGAGTTTCTCTCCGATTACCTGATTAATTACTTGACTTTCTTTTCAACCTATACCTTTCAGCCAACTTTGAGCCTTTTTATAGTTCATTTTCAAACTGTCAGCTTTATTCGAAATGAACATCTATCTTCAAGCTGAATCGCAAAACTTGGTCATTAAAGTTGCTTCAACCGAAAAATGATCATACCAACTTCGTAATACTGACTTTCAACACATTTTATGATCGACCAACTTGGGCACAAGCATGTTTTTCGTAGTTTATGTAGCCCTGAAACCATTCATCAAGAAGTCAATACTAAGTACCTAAACTGCTCACTCCCATTCAGAACAATAACTCAGGTCCACAGTCAAAATTGCAACGGATAAGCTCAAAAAACACCTTCCATATATGACGTCACACCTACCATTGAACATTATACACTTGAGACTAGTAGTAACCGTCGTAGTAGACTAAATCTTCCCCCAGACGTAAGCTTGTTATCAGTAGCAGCAGTCGTAGTTGTCAGTTTTATTGTTTTAGTTTGAGGTCAGCAGAAATTGTCTTAGTTGAAGATTCAAATTTTCTCACCAACACGTCATAGCTTGAGATCAGCAGCATCTGTCGAGGTTGACAATTAAATAATGTAGCTTGAGATCAGCCGCAACTGTCGTAAGACAGATTTATTTTTTGCAAGAAAGCGTCTTGGTTTGATTTCAGCAGCCACCAGCGTAGTTGACCATTTAAACTCTCGCACCTGAATACTTTGCTCGGACCGGTAAGTTATAATATCAAACCCTCTAAAACCGGCACAATTCTTTTACTGAGCGATCTTGATAGTTTCCAGGCAAAGAGGTCGATCGAATTTAATACAAAGTGTTACTTGGTTTAAAAACATTGCCTAACTTTGAATAAATGATATGGTAGAGTGGATGAAATTTAAATCTGTGGATATGGAATTAATTAGAGGCTGTAATGTAGTTTCTGAATGGTCAGGGTAATCCCCTTGAGAAGTAGACAGTATAAATTCCAACAAACTGGGGCGATCCGGACGTGATCTGCCAAACATACCAAAGCAATGCCGTGCTGATCCTAGTGCTGGCGGAAAGGGATTTGCAGACAACACTGTCTTTTTTGCAGAGAACCCTCACGACTTCCAACTGATACTAGATGAACTGAAGGAAGAAAGCAAGAAAGTCGGTCTTCACATAAACTTCAGCCAAACAAAAGTCATGTGCAACAATTACGTCAAAAATAAACGCACAACAATCGAAATCGGTAACACAAAAACCGGAGAAAGTAAACCACTATATCTACCTAGGATAACGAATCTCCATGAAATCCTTAAAATGAAAAGAAATAAACGGAAGAAGTGCTCTAAGGTGGTTAGCCTTTCGGTGGAATAAGCTCAACATTCAGGAACAAAAAAATCCCATTAGTCTTAAGAGAAAGAGTACACAATCATGCATTCCCTTGATAGTCACCTATGGAGCTGAAACATAGAACCTAACAAGGAGATTGATCCTCAAAAGTATGCAACATGCTCAAGAGAGAATCATGCCCCACCTCAAATGGATAGATCACAAGAGAGTATTATATATCAAGGAAAAAACTGGAGTCCGAGACAACATAGAGTCCATTAGAAAACTCAAATGCCCATGAGCTGGTCATATTGCAAGAATGAAAGACAACCGATGGACATCATAACACACAAGATGGATCCCCAGAGATCACGTGGGAAATCGACGCTGGCAGGATACAAAATGCTGTGACAGAATTGACAAGTGCAAAAAGTATGTTGCTCAGTGACGCCCGTGATATATGTGAGAAATATTTAATCAAATGGTGACACAATCGACTATCTAAAAGCTATCAGTAATTTTTTTATGAAAACTCTGAGATCAACGTATCAACGGCCCACATGAGAGCTGCAGCCAATCTTTTGCTGGGTTTCGCTTCGGGACGCCCATAATAGAGAAGTCTGGTGAATCATCGTGAAGCTCTGTCCATCGACAGACGATAACAGGCTGAAGATGATGATGATGATCATCATAACTGTTCAACATCAGCTTCAGCTGATGACTGCTACTGATACAATAAGTGTGGCAGACTAAGTAGGAAGGACGAGATGAGAAAACAGAGTAAGGTAGTTTAATAAAAGGGTAGGATGGTAGTGGGGAGAAAAATAAATTTTAGCTATTCAAGAGCGAGGGGATGATGACTACTTATGATAAGTATGACATATATTCTCTTATATATATATATATATATATATATATATATATATATATATATATATATGTATATATATATATATATGTATATATATATGTATATATATATATATATATATATATATATGATAATGAAATATCTCAAGTACTTCGAAAATATAAATGTTATAGAAAACCTAGCAGTTCCATTTCATCAGATCACTTTCCTAAATTAACATATTGCTAAAAGGTTTTTAATTCTCTATAATGTTCCATTGACTTATATCTATGCACGTTGAATGAAGATAACTAAATCATTCAATATTCAACAAATTGTTAAGTTTTCCCTTCTATCTGAAAGTTGGCGTTCTTATAAAAACATTTTGTGAGCCGAAATGATTTTGAGTGAAAAAGCAATTACTAGCAATTACTTTGGAAGATCCCAGACACCAAAGATTGTGATTGTTATATGTTAGGCCGAGTCGTCTTTGGTTGAACGGTTGAAGAGTGGTAAGACTGAGGTGTTAGTGAGATTTTATAGAAGTAATTTTGTTTTAACTGTGCAAAAACAGCTACAAATAAGAATTATATATTTGGTAAATATTGTGGTTTTTTTTCACATGCTTATATCTTTCCCCCAAAATCTGATTTAAGTGGATTCCATATATTCTATTCTACTGTGGGTTACCAACCATGTCAATGGTGCAAAATTCAGCTCGATCTTAATCTATGTCAGGCCCTCTCAAGAATGGCCTGATGATCCAGAACTGAAATATGGAATAATCAACTTGTTTTTTTGTGTATATATATATATATATTTATATATATATATGTGTGTGTGTGTGTGTGTGTGTGTGTGTCTGTGTCTCTGTGTATGTGTGTGTGTGCATGTATTGATATTTGTATATGTATCACGGACTCGCAACCCTCTCAGTCGTTGTGCTAGCCTTCTGTCAAAATTTAGCTTGCCATTTTTCCCAGGTCGAATCCTATTTCTACTGGACTAACATCCTGTGGTATTTTTTTTATAACATTGGATACCTTGAGATCTATGGGGAAGAAAACAATATAACTTCATGGATCTAATGAAGGTTTGCATTTGACATTCCTTGGAGTTTTCTAAATTCGACAGACATTGGAGAAAGGCTGGAGCCTACAGCACTTGAAAAGTAACAAAAACATGAAAGACTCGTCCGAAAGGATCAATGTATAAAAGCGAGTTATATTTCAATAAGCCATACATGGAGATGCATACGTGTATGCTTTATGTAATTCCAACACGCACTGACACAAGCAGATAGACTCAGACAAACACAGACACACACAATGATGTACGCAGACACACTCAGACATACAGAGAAAAGCACAGATTCTCAGATTGACATAACCAAACTCAAACACAGACACAGAGACACTCTGACACAGACGAAAACAAACACAGACACAGACACGCAAAGTGATGTAGACAGACACACTCAGACACACAGAGGAAAGCACAGACACACAGATTGACATAACCAAACTCAGACACCGATAGACACAGAGACACTCTAACACAGACGAAGACAAACACACAAACACGAACACACAGAGATAAACACAGGCACACATACACACACACACGCACACACACACACGCGCGCAAACACACTCACACAAACATATAGATACAGACATGAATACGAACAGAGACAGACATACACAGGCACACAGAACACAGAGAAATGCAGGCGAACACATAGACACACTGACGCACACAGACAAAACAACAAAACACAGACACACCTTCACACACAGACTCACAAATTGACTCAGCCACACTCAGATGAATACAAACACATTCTAAAAAAGACAGACACACATATATACAAAAAATACGCACAAAGACGAACATAGACAGAGATATACCTTGGGAAACACATTACACATTCAGTGCTGTATTTCGAAATACTAGACAATCCAATTGGTCCTTAAAGAGTATACTACCAAGTCGTCTTCCCGATAGTCACGTATGGTGCTGAAACATGAAACCTAACCAAAAGACTGACCCTAAAATTGAGAACCGTTCAACATGGAAGAATCATGCTCAACCTCATTCAGAGAGATCACAAGACAGCACTACATATCAAGGGAAAATGGGAGTCCGATATTTCATAGAAGCCATTAGAAAACTCAAATGGCAATGAACTGGTCATGTTGCGAGAATGTTAGACGACTACTGGACATTGTGACTCACAACATGAATCCCTAGAGATCAAATGCGTAACCGAGGCTGGTAGAATACAAGATGGAGAGACGAACTAGACAAGTTAAGAGAGAACTAGCTCAGCAACGCCCACGATAGAGTGGTCAGGCGAATCTTTGGGAAGGCCTATGTTTAAACACGGACGATAACAGACATGATAATGAATGTGCAGAGTTAAATCCTACAATGTCCTCCTACTTTATCTGTTAGTTCGGAATCGCGTGCAACCTAATTAACTGTTATTGCTGAAAGATCAGAATTCAGAAATCGTTACTTTATGCTTGATAAGCGTCTGAAATAAACACACAACCATTTCCAACCTGTCTGAACCGTAACTTGCATCTCTATCAGATATTTCTCGGTCGGTTGGTCGATGTGTCAGACGGTCCAACTCACATTAACCAACAGAAACAGGAAGGAAAGGGTGCGTTATTTTAAGAGCAGTGACGTCATTGAATGCTATGATGTAATAATAGATTTTACATTCACGATTTTTATTGAAAATAACGCATCCAATATTGCAATATGTTTCAAGTATGTTACCCAGTTGACTCAGAGGAAGACTACCGGCTCTTCTTCCCCTTCCTCTTGCTTTTATCTCAACAGACGGTGGAAGCATCGTTGAACCTATGGTTCTTGTCATTTGACTCGGCTCTCATCGATTCTGCAATGAATATGGTATATCCGAAGCATATCATGGAATCATTTAGGGAAATCAGATAACAACGTGCTTGATATGTTTCAAAGATGTCAGACAACCGCTGGACATCACAACTAACAACGTTGATCCCCAGAGATCATACGCGAGATTGTGACCGACAGGAAGTAAGATGGCGTGACGAGTTAGATAAATTCAGAAAGTACTGGCTCGGTGATGCCCATGATGATACAGAGGTCTGGCGAATCTTTGGGAAAGTCAATGTCCAAAGACGGACGCTAAAAGGATGATGATGATGATGATAATGAAGGAGCAGCGATATGGACGGTGAAACAAAATATTTATATTCTTAATCAAGACATAAAGGCTATCTCTTAAGGACGGGTAGCCATGTTTCTTGGGGTACTTATATTAGTGGTGCGGTTGGCCGGAGAAATGGGTAGATATCGATAATAAATAAATCATTCTACTGGGATTTTTATTTCCCAAACAGACAGCGTTTTGCAACCGGGGGAAATAAATATTCATAGATAAAGATAGAATAAACTCTACAAATCAATATTGTGACTGTTTTACCTATTGTCTATACCAAAAGTAGAAAAAAAAAAACAACAATCTATGATAGGTCTTATTACTCATTTATAGAAACTGTCATGTGACCATTGTTTTTTGGCCGGAAGCCGTATCGGGGGTGAACAAATGAAAAATTTGGAAAAAGAGTCATGAATGAATAAGTTACTCCTCCTGGCTTTTCTTGTACAGTGATCAGTGAAAACACCTAAATTAAAAAAAACGAAAAAAAAAAGGGGGAGGTAAGAGTGAATACTGCAGAAACAAAGAGACAAATTTAGTATAGACTAATATTGCAAATCGGAATTCCACTGAAAATCAACTCTAGGGTGTGGTTTGAAAATACCCCCCAAACCCCCATTTCTTTTCTCGATATGATGAAGAGTAAATGTTGAACTTTGAAGCTCTTTATTAGCACTACGTATACTTACATATCCACTTAAAAAACTCTATTTTATGATTCTGTCAGAAGAAAATTCTCAATATTTTTCCCGTCAAGTCAAGACTTAATGGCTATGCTATTAATATCCATCCAGAAATAAATAATAACAAAATGAATATCGATACCTAAGATAAATATATGCCCGTAGCCCATGGATGTACAGAATATAATCATCCAGAAAAATTATCTGAAATCATCAGAAAAAAGAAAATTATCTCAATTATCAAAATATATATATATATATATATATATATATATATATATATATATATACACAGCTGGTCGGTCAGTGGGTCCTTTATGGGTATACGGCTATCTGTTTTAAGTGTTCCTACTCCATGTCCCCTGCGTTGATATCTTTATATCGACTGAACAAGTACAGCGCACGGGGAAACGGAGTGAGGATGATTATGCCAATTTTCCGACCGAATCGGCGTTCAAAACTCTGGCTTTCACTCTGGATCGAGGATAAACTGTTGGCACCGGTTGGAAATACGCAAATAACTACCTCGTCAATCAAGTTCACCTCTGGTTGCAAGCATGAACTGAAGTCTATACAACCACGCTGCTTCCAGCCCCATATAGGGTACCGTAACGGTAATCAGCACGTAAGATCAGTAAACTGACTTCGAATTCCGGTCGAATTCCGGCTGAGGCTACTTATCATCATCATCATCATCACCACCACCACCACCACCATCATCATCATCACCACCACCACCATCATCATCATCATCATCATCATCATCATCATCATCATCATAATTTATTTGGTCTGGGATCACTCAAAAAATGTCCAATATTAGATATTGGTAATTACTTTTGTGCTTCCTGCAATTTTCGCTTATGAAAGGGTTATTCATCTCATGGGAACTCGTCAATCGTCGGACATAGACCTTTTGCAAGATTTACCCGACCTCTCGATCGTAACGTTGTGTTGGGGTCAGTGGTGAATCCATAAAGACGTCAATGCGCACACACACACATAGTCACACACACCACACATGCACGTACACATACGTACACATACGCACACTCGGGTAAACACCCTTTCTTTCGCACATGGACAATCACTGACACACACACATGCTCACTCACCCACTCTCACTCACATTCCCAATTTATTCTTTCTCTGTGTCATACACACACTGGCTCATTCAAACACTCACAAACTATGAGTGTAAACTACGAATATTGAAGATACGATTGCAGTTAATTTACAATGAAAAAATTTTGAGCATTTCTCGACCCCCTCCTCGAAACGGTGATAATGGTATATTAGACTGAGTAGGCTGGTGGTTGGAGGTGAAGGAGACTGCATATATTTCATCAAAATATTCGTGCTCTTGTGCGTAAACAAGGAAGACTAACAAAAAGATTGGAAACAATTTCATTTTCTGTCGTATTTAAACAGACTGGCCATATATATATATATATATATATATATATATATATATATATATATATATATATATATATATATATATATATATATATATATAAACCCAAAGTATACATATAGGTATTTATATGTGTGCTTACGTGTGTGCATGCGTGTGTATAATTTCACTTAAGGGACTCCCAGAATGGATCGATTAAAATAAATGAAAGTATCGATTCTGTATGGCTTCTTCTCTGTACATCTAATTACAAGCCATTACAAATTGAATTTCAACTGCTTCATGAGATTTGAGTTACTTGGGTCCAGACAATAAGATATGACAATATATACAACTTCAAAACTGACTTTCTATCTATCTATCTATCTATCCGTCTGTCTGTCTGTCTGTCAGTCTATCTGTCTGTCAGTCATCCTCATCTATCTATATCTTTGTCTGTCTCTCTGTCAGTCTGTCTCTATATGAAGAATTCCTTACTCTATCACTTGTGCGACGTCATCTCAACACAGCAATGGCCCACGACGGAATTATTGTGGACATAATTCGAATTTGCACAGCAGTTTTTACAATGAACGTAGAATCGAAAGCACACGGTTTAATCTATCTTTTGGACAATACTTGCATACATGACATCCATACATGCGTTCTCAAACAAGAAAGACTAACAGAAACATTGAAGAAATTTACCTGTCCGTCGTATTTAACAAGACATATATATCCATACATACATAGGTAGACACATTAAATTCTTAGTGTAATAGAAGGAGGATTTATTTGATACAACACAAATTTATTTTCCAGCATAATCTCTTTCTTATCAATGCACCAAGGTTTTTGTGATAATTACACAGCTCTAACGCTATGCAAAGAAAACTTCTGATAGAAATACAAGTAAAATGAATCAAGCAACTAACTGGAAGAGGAAAAAAATCTTCCACAAAGAATTAATTTGCTCATCATCCTTCGTGCGATGCTACTTTAACGTAACAATGGCTCGCGCTGAATTTAATGACGACTATTTTTGTAGACCTTTACAATGAACAAATGCACAGTGGAGAGCACTCGGTCTAATCTATTCTTTGAAAAATCAACAACATCATCATCATCAGCATCATCATCAGCAGCAGTAGCATCAACAGCCTTATAGCGTCCTTCCCCAAGATTCGTCAGATTTACCAATCATCAACGTCACGGAGCCAATACTTTCTGAACTTGTCTTATACGTCACACTATCTTGTATTTTTCATATGACATCTGGAGATCCACGTTGAGTGAGTCATGATGTCGACCGGTTGTCTGACATTCTTTCAACATTCTGCGATATCTCGGAATCCTGCTTTTCAACTAATAAACTGTGCTATTCCTGTGATCTCTCTACGTGATTTTGAGCGTGATTATCGCATGTGAACGTTGGATGGTTGCATACATTGTATCCAGACATACATTTTCTTGTGCGTACAACAAGAAAGACTTGAAAAAAAATGAATTCTCTCCCACCTTCGTCGATTTCAACCAGATAAGTACTAACTAAGGATTACTTTTGTATCTATGTACGACGGTTATAGATCTATCAATTTATCCATCTTCACAAATACTGGCAGATATACGCGAAGGGAGTAAAACAGATAGCCTAAGAATAAATCTAAAACTCATTCTGAATAGCTTGTGAGATCAACTCTTATCTATGGCAGGACCACAAAAGAGACATATAGGGAGATAGATTGATATAAACAGAATCTATGAAATATAAACAGATTATAGATTGATGGATACGTGTATAGTAGATGTATCGGTTGATCGATATGAATTGCCCGATACATTAATGGATGCTGCTGAAGTGAGCTCCACTACTTGATACGGAATCATAGTTGTCCTTCTCCTAGACTGGTTGCTTCTCAATCTTAGAGATCCTAGTCAGCCCGATTTACACATTGCTGGTGAAGAACCTATATATCCATACCTTTTCAAAGGGCATTAGTTCAAATGGGCCTGTTAGATCAATATTACTCTCGAAACTTTAGCAGCTTCAGTGGTTGACTTGAACTGAAAAGCCATCATAGAACCCAACATCTGCTGACTTTATACCACGGGAGTCGTGGTACCAGTCTCCCGAATCAGCTCAAATCTTCACGTCATCATATTTTCAATTCACTGCAGTTCCAGCTAAGATCCCTGGGTGTCCAGATCTGTTGGCCGTGATGCTCAGCGGTTGTCTGACAGTCTTACATTTGAGTTTTCTAATGGATTCTGTGATATCTCTGGTTACTGTTTTTTTTGTTTTAAACACTGTGTAGTCTTACAATTTCTCCATGTGAAATGCTAGAACATATGAATAATCTAGACCAAACAACAGTGATTAAACTGGTCTGTTTCTAGCTGAGCTGGAGCTGAAACGTGGAACTTGATCATAAGTTTAGCATTCAAGTTCAGAACTATGCAATATACACAAGAGAGGATCATGCTGGGCGTCACTTCGATTATTCTTGACAAACAATATTGGTTCTCTCTTTTTGTAAATAATCAAATTATCGCTTTTCAGCTATCAAAATTCAATCAGTTCGTCCCTGGTCCAATGGTATTCCATTCAACAAAATGTCATTGAAATTCATGGTGAACTTTAGGAAACATTGTGTGGACAGACAGTCAAAAGAGGATGATCATATATATATACCTCTTCCAACTTCTTTGGTAGAAGTAAGATATTTTAGACAGTTATAGGAAGTTAAAGACTGTCTGACGAAGTTTCTCTCTACGATCTTTGCTTTGAAACGAAACGTATAAAAGCACGTTTTGATTCTTTCACGTTTAATTTAGCGAGAACTTTTCGCCTAGGAGCTGAGATTATTTTATTTTCTTGGTAGATATTTATCGAAAGGAGAATAAGAAAACATTAACCCGGGGTGAATTCTATTTATCGGCGTCAAATTATTTAAGATGAACTGCGTTTCGTTTTTCCTAACTTTTCTTTACTCACAATGGCCTCAGCCATGATAGATTTTACAAATAATCGACAAAATTTGCCCATGAATTGTTTAGCTGAGATCAGTTAAAGCAAAGAAAATGCCTCCCCCCCCCCAAAAAAAACGCAGGGACGTGTTGATGAGTCATGTTTGATGGGGAACGGTCATTACGTGCTCCAGGAAGCTTGAGTTTGACGTCCTTTAAAGTATAGAATTACTCTATTCATCTTTTCTACTCTTATTTATGTTTTACCGTACTTATACAAGAACGGGGACCAACAACTAGGGAAAAGCTATTCTTCTTGAATATCTTCAAAATTTTTGAGCCTTGACATACGTGAAAACAATTCCTTACGAAAGGTTTCCGGGTCTGAGTAACAGCTGATTGTCGATTAAAGACGTTTCTCGTTTGATTTTTTCAATTAAGTAGTATAAATAATTATTATTCGTTTTATGGCTAGTTTTCAACTTCTGGTAAATTTTTTAGTTTATTTTGTTGTATTTTTTTACTGGCCTAGGTAAAAGTTACGATGACACTTCCCTAACACTGATTTATTAATTTTCTCCAGGGGGACAGGGGTCCATGAAAAAATTGGTTTTCACCATTTTCAGAATGATAATTCAAGTGACTTGAAGACAGTGTAACTTTTAGGAAAAAATCCTAATTCAAAATATGAATTTTATATGATTAAACCATTTCTCTAAAACAATTTTTGTTCCATCTGATGTCTTTTAAAATCTGGGGGGGCGGGACCATGAAATATACGTATGGATTATACGTTTTTGAAAATCGTATAAAGGTTCGTCGACAAAATGATTTCAGGAACCACTGTTCTAAGAAATTAATCATTCTTTTATTATAAAAGTGAAGTAAAGATCTTCTCTCATTTGGCAAGGGGGTGTGCACCATTTGCCTTATAGATGGCCAAACCTGAGCTGGAATTTCGTACTAGAGACTTTTGTATCAAGGTGCATCTCCCGTTCACATGAATCTAGTCTGGCTACAACTTCAATCGTTCTGGCTCAAAGAAAACTAACCCTGATTCCCCACGATTTTCAAGTGCAGAGACTTCAAAGCTATCTAAACGGCTCTAAGAAAGCTAAAATATTTGAATGTATATATATAGTTAAAAAGATATTAATCCTTTGAAACTTATCGCTAGAAATCAAATATATGAGAGTCAGTTTATTCGTTATAGTTTCCCGTTTGGAAACCAAGGGGAGCTTTAATTAATTTGCAAGAAAAACGTCAGTTGGAATCAATACCATCGTATCCAAGTCCAGCGAAAAATAAAGCCTTTCACAAACCTACATCTGTTATGATTTATCTACCACAAACTGATTTGAAACCGTAGTCTTCCCTTCTCTCTCTCCCTCTCTCTCATCTTCCCAAGCACTTTCTAATCCATATCCAGCTCAGCGGACGAACGAAGTGCGTGGCTGTCTCCAAGGTGAAAGACAAACTGCTTGCTCTAACGGACCGTCGAAGCCTACCAGATAGAAAGATCTCTTCATTTTAAAAAATGGAAAATCAGAAAGAAGCTTACAGATATCTAATCAAGCTAGTTGTCCTACTTACACTAATTTTTCTACACTCTGTCTTTTCTGTGTTGGTCAGCCTGGAAAAAGTATTTTCTGCACACACTCACTCATCCCGACTAACATGATACAAATTCTTATTTTTCTCAATCTCTCTGTCTTTATTCTCTATCATCGAGCAGCATAGCATACTATATTGAGGCTGGCTTATCTGCTTATACACCTCTGACCCTGACACACGCTATTATCACGAGAAAATAGCTGTTATTCTTGCAATATCTCGCTGGTCATAATATATTGGCCAATAAGTGTATATATGCTGGTATATTCCTAGATATGTATAATGTTTTACAATCTATAATCGCATACATATATACACACACACACACATATATATATACATATAGATAGTGAAAGAGAGAGGAAATGGAGTCAGAATGATTTTGCCAATCAAAACAGTAACCTTGCTATAATAGTTGGCCTTGAATAATGATCGCGTATTTACGACTGATGAATCAGAGGCACAAATGAATCTGGTATAAAGGAGAAAAAAAAAAGGAGAGTAAACAGGTTTTGTTACTCACCCAAAAGAAACTGTCATGTGACCAATGTCTTTTGGCAGCATGCCATAATCAATAATAATTGGGAAGAATGGAGGCGGGGATCAATGGATAAATTACATCTCTCACCCTTTGTTGGACAGTAATCACTAAAAAGTCAGAATTTTCAACAAAAGAAACAACAACAAACAGTTGAGCATAAGCTTACATTGCCAACTGAACTCAACACTGAAAACTATCATCATCATCATCATCATTATCATCATCATCATCATCATCATCATCATCATCAGTCTCTCAACATCCATCGTTTGACGTGGACCTTCCCTAGGATTCACCATACTTCTCTATCATGGGTGTCGCGGAGCCACTCATTTCTGAATTTATCTAGCTCGTCTCTCCATCTAATATTCTGCCGGCCTCGGTTACGCATGTAATCTCGGGGGATCCATGTCGTGACTCCTGATGTCCATCGGCTGTCCACCATTCGTGCCACATGAACAGCCCACAGCCATTTAAGCTTTATCCCTCCCCTGAACAGAAACACAGTTTTTTGTTGATACTATAAGGAGTAAATAACCACATTACGCGTGATATATGCATAGCCAGCCGGTCAGACCAATTTAAAAACTGAGAGAAACCTATGTTGACAGTATTGGTGACAGTTTTGGTTGACTGTATCGAACGCATAAAGATATCCATAAAAAACTGCTTCTTTTTGAAGGCTTACACGCTGTACGCTTCTCCTGATAATCTAGTCAAATAGGAACGTATGAAAAAAATGGATGTGATTCTTTGAATAGAAAGATATATTGGAGAGAAAAAGAAAGTATTTTTTTTCAATTCCAACATCGGTATCATAATTATGGAACAGGAAATATTTCCAAAATTCCATAAGGTCAAATAAAATAATGATGACCATCGTGATCATAATAACATCTGTGATATTAATAACAGTTACAGCAATTACCATTATTGTTATTTATTATGCAAATAAATAACAAGGTCTTACCCAACCACAAATATGGAAATAATTATCACGGCTCCTGCAATATCTGACGATGATAATTTTGATACAATTCTAGCTGTACAAAACATACGCTCATACATATTCTTATATTTAACTTCCTTTTACGAATTCTCTTTGTCTAGCAATATCGATTCTTTCGTTTTTATAAGTAATCTTATTCTTACTCTCATATATATTCTGAGGTTTCACGCAATTAGTATCTGGTTGCGTCACTGGAGATTGTAATCCGGTAAAATTGTACTTTCGTTTTTATACTCTATGGCTGCTTTTGGTTTCATCACATCCGTTGGCTTAACAGAACATTTCCATCCAAAGAGCCTTATGTTTGGCTAAAAATTTATGAAGCTATAACGAGCCCATATTTGGAGTATTGGGTACAGGCTTGGGTCCCACGACCTAGATATGGTAATTCGAAATTAATTTTGAAATTGGATACAGTACAGAAAGATTTACCGGAATGATAAGGGGCATAAGAGATCCAAGTTATAACGATGGGCTGAAAAAGAGACATAATTGGACTTTCAAGACGATAAACGATTTTACAAATTACGATATTATAATGTTTAATGAATCAGAGGGGATAGGGAATCTACTAGTTAAATCTTTTTTAAAAACAAATTAATTACGGCCATGATTTACCGATTCTGAAGTTGTCAGCTGAAATATATGGAAAAATTAGGAAAAACGAATAAATGGAATACGCTTGGTAAATATTTTCTCTGTACTGGTAAGCCAGTAAAAAATATTTTTCACTGATCTTACATATACCCTTAGTTTGGCTGTCCAGATCCCAATCATTTGCATAATTCTTAGTCATTCCCGTTCCTCACCGTCAGGTCTATTTTGTACATATTTCTGAGCCTACTTTCTGCAAACACTTACTATATGATTGATAGTCTTATTTCTCTTCCCTTATCCACATCTATTGTTTTGTTGTTACCAGTCCAAATATATTTTGTTCTCATAGAATCTTTTTCGTCCACCATTAATTGCGATTCGATTTCTTCGAGTGTCCTCTTTGCAACCATATGCTCGTCTTTTAAATTCTGAATTAGTCTTTGTTCTGATCTTTAGCTTCAACATTTGACCCTACATAAGTACTATCATCACTTCTACAACAACTTCTGGGAGATATAACCACTTGTTCATTATTCAGTGTAGTCAGGATTATGATTATCATTTGCATAGGTGGGTGAACAAGGTTCGCGAGAAAGGTTGGATCTGCCCCCAAATCAGGCAAAACTATGCCAAATTTCCGGCAAATCAAGCCCTTTGCCTCCCTTAACCAAAGAGTTCTCGTTTGCCTGATACGCCGATTATTTGTACATATTTGATTCTTTCACTAGTTATAGATGGTAGCTCTTATCAGAGATCCTGATTCCTTCTTTTTAATGTTGATTTTAAACAACGTTCAGCTCCCAATTCATCTCACACGTAGAATGTCCAAGTTCTGTCTCTGGCACAAAGATTCTGGTAAAGTCTTTATTTTGAACTTATCTCCCTGTGTGTCTAGCAGTTGATCAAGTACACTCCAAGCTATGTATTCAGTGGAAATATCCCTACGGTTAACTTGCAAGTGACAGCAAGTCCTTTCGATGCTACAAATAAACTCTTAAATCATCTAACTGAATACAATAGTACTGTTATCCCAAGAGTTTCGTTCCCTCCACGGATCTCAAATTCCTTTATCATATTTGTGAACGTCTTCTGGGCTATTCCAGTCCAATAATTATGAGTACAGTTGTCACCTTCATACTGCAAAGTACTTTTAGTTGCCCGTAGAGGTCGACTTACAATGCGATCATGAAGTCTTCCTCTCATTTTAAACATATATAACACGCAATATTGGCAAGACACAAACATATGCTTTATTGCGAATCATACACACACACATACAAAAAAGATTTCTTATATTATTCATAAACTTCAATATGTGTTCCGTTTGTTGCTGGTAGAAAAGTGACTATCAGAAGGATGCATTGGTTGTATTCTCTTCTTTTTAGAACCGAAGGGGGTCTTTTTAACTTGATATCCATGAATCATGCTCAACCTCACATGGAGAGATCACGAGATAGTACAATATATCTGGGAGAAAACAGGAGTTCGAGGCATCAGATAATATATCAAAAACTAAAATGGCAATGGGTTGTCAATGTTGAAAGAATGGTAGACAACTGATGGACATCACAACTTACGACATGAATCCACAGAGATCACATGCACAATCTAGGCTGGCAGACTATAAGATGGAGAGATGATCTAGATAAACTCGGGGAGTTCTGGCTCTGCGATGCCTGCGATAGAGAACCGTGGCGAATCCCAAGGAAAATCTATGTCCAACGATGGACATTAAGAGACTAATGATTACGGTATCATCACAATATATATCATCACACCAATAACATTTTTACCATCACTGACAACCATTTGACGGTAGGGGGTGCAGGGGAGTTCGATTCATGTCCTTCCAAACGGCATTCTATCCCATGCCGTCCACCCACAACAGTGTATGAAGGTTTGCATTTCTCCGGTTTTTAATTCAGATTTGTCTTTTTAGATTGGTTTGCTTGCCAACTAAGGCTGGAGAGCGAAGACTGCCTTTCTATTTGTACATAGCTGGGATGGTTGGGGGTAGAAAAGATAGATCCATGCCTTTCCCAGGGGCTTTATTGCTAAGAGAACATCAGTAAGAGTTTTAGCTGGTAACCAGTTGGTCAAATGCAATTTTTTTAGTGAACACCGAGCCAACAAAAGGTAAGACAAGTAATTTAATCATTGATCACCCCTTTTCCAAAATTAAAAAAAAAATCACACCGCTTGCTACAAAAAAGACGTTGGCACAAGACGGTTTCTATTGAGTGACCAACCAGACCTGTTGTTGCTTCTGTTGATTATTGCTGATGAAGTTATTGTTGCTACTTTCTTGATTGGGGTCTTCTCCAAATCCGATTATTCTCGTAACGGTTCATTTGACCTCTTCTACAATTACAAGCGCTTTATGTGAGGAAGTGAAGAACGAGATGGAATGGAAAGTTAATGAAAATATCTCTATTTGATTAGGTATAGCCTATAATTATGATATCTTTAATTATACAGTGATCGATCAACAATAATTACTTGTCAAATTACCGACTCTGATTGAATTTCGGTGGTCGTCAGTACTTGTGAGTCACCTCCCTTCGTAGAAAAAGAAGCAAATGAGAAAATATGTAAAGAACAAAAAAATAATGAATTGATTTTGAAAAAAAAAAAAATTAGATGGGATAATGAAAAGCGTGATAAAGAAAAATGTGTCACCCACAGCATTGATGAATTATTAACCTTCTTTTTAACTTTTTCGGCTAACAAAAGTTACAGCTCATTCCGCACAATTCAGTGGTTTCAGAATTCTGAGAACTCGGAGGGGTTCTTTCTGTAAAGGAAATAACATGGACCGCGATTTGTAGCATTCAGTTTCTGTACTAATTAATGAACTACTACGAAAACATATCGAAATTCAAAAAAACATGGTTATTATTTTGTCTCGATAAGATTTTAAAAAAAGCCGATATTTGACAGAGGAGACGCTATAGCACTACTAATTCCAGATCAAATTTTTGAAGTGTTCATTTTTGAATGAATAAACGTGGCTACTAAAGTAATTCCACGGAAGAAAACAAGGCCTAAGGCTATGAGTGAAACTGTATTTTATTGAGTTTAACTGAAGAATATGGTTTAGGGTCATTACTTAGTGTTAAGATTAGTATTTAGGGTTAAGGGTTATCAGCCTCAACCTCAAACCTGCTTACTGACCCTGACTCGTAACTTACCTACGAACCCTGACCCCAAACCTACCTACTGACCGTAACCCCAACCCTACCAACTAAACCTGATCCCAAACCTACCTACTAAGCCTATCGAAAATATGATCGAAAATATCGTTATCTGAACAGAGGTGAAAATATAACCACTTTTAGCAATTCAAAAATTTGTTCGGTAATAGTTTCACTGTAGTGTCTCCATGGATTATCTCCCTTGCTAAATATCGGTATTCTGTTTAATCTTACCTATTCAAAACAAGTACCGAAATCATTTTCATTTAAAATGTATTCAAATTCTAATATATGGTACAGGTCTGTGAACAATAATTTATGTTCTTTGATATTTGTGCAATGTTGTTTTTGTCTGTCACAGTATTCCTTATGTCTTGTTCAGAGGGGATACGACTGCTGATTGACCCCCAAACATTATTCGAGGAACCCCGTTGGTTTGCTGATCCCAGTTTCGAAACCATTGAATTAGACCACAGCTTTGAGTGCAACAGACCTTCTCTGCTCTAATCTCTTAACATCTCTACTCTCGTAACCACGTATCACCTGGTAAATATATTTGCAACAAGCTGTTCCTTTTACCAAAGTGAAATAATTTGATAGCCCTGATCACTATTCTCTTGCATCACGGTTAGTACTCGTTCATGTCCAGCTATATACACTGTTGAATACACACTGGGCACCCTTCACCAGTTATCTCGAGTTGTACTAGGCTAAGCTCGGTAAACTTCGAGACAATAACTGTAATAAGCTATCACATTATTTCACAATGGGCTACTCATCTCTATTAGACGCTTTGTGTTCAGTCGGAGTATTGTTCGGACTGTCGGTCCCAGTTGCATTATACAACAGAAAGAAATGAAGAGTTGAGATTTCATCGAAAGGTAAGACGACATTAAAACAAGTCTATCACGATCAATTTTTACCAGTTTCTGATGACGTCATGATAAAATGTCTTCGGTCCCTATTTGCGTACATAAAATTGCTCAAGATCGTCTAAAATCTCTAAATATGAATATTTACGATTTCCATTTAGAATAAAACTTGGAGAATATCTCCTCATCTCGATATTTTACAAGTATGAGAATCAATTAACTCAGAAAAAGACTTTTTGCTCTTATTCTTCCTCCTCGCTCTCATCTTCCGTCTGTTACTATCACAGATGGTGGATGCATCGTTGAACTTGAGGTTCTTGATTTTTCAAAAACTTCAGACTTTATCCAGTGCCTAAAACGTTTGTTTTCAACCCTATAATAGTGATTTGATTTCTATTTCTATATAATACTTAAAGTCTGATTCATCAAACTGAATTTAGCATGCATACTCAATAGACTTAGGGGAAGATCTAAAAACAAGATATATACAACACCCCAAGGCCAGCAAGTTATTTCGTTATTAAAGGTTATCTGATCATTTAATTATATAATTGATACACATATAGAAATCTGTAATAGAAATTGAGGATTCAGTACTTAATAACATTCATTCACTGTATTTTCATAAGCTAAGAATTTAATCTTTTTCACCTTTATAATCATAAACATCGTCTTAAAATCCAGATCCCTCTATCACGGGTAACATAGTATCTATATCTACTGGGCATGTTTACATTTTATTTTCATTCGGCAAAAATTCATCATACAATCTCCGAGGATTCAAGTTGTGAGTTGAGATGTCCAGTCTTTGTCAGACATTCTCACAACATGGCCCGTCCATTGCCATTCAAGTTTCCCAATGGATTTTATCATATTTCTTACTCCTGTTTATACCCCCCCCATATACAGTGTTTTTTTGCTTTAATATACTGTCTGTCTAATGTTAAGCTGGATCCTCCATCGGGCATTATTCTAGTTTGAGAGTCAATCTTTGTGTAAAGTTCCATGTCCTTGCTCTATAAGTGAGAGGACGCATTGGTTGTAGAATCTTGTTTTCAAAACTAATTGGATGTTTTTGTTCTTTAAAACCTTGGTGATTCTTCGCCTGATTTTATCCTCTATGACGATTCCAATCCACCAAAGTTAAGTGGCCCCTGGAAATCAGTTGGGAAACTGATCACTGAAAATTTATAAGAGGAAATTTAAGGAAATATCGGCGGCAAGGTGTCGGTGCTTATTGTTCCTCTCCAAGGAACGGATGCTCAGATCGACAATCGAAGTTTCAAAGAATTAATAGGTCTCTAGCTCATTTCTTCTTTGTTGACAACATTGACTGAATATGCCTTCAACTCACTCCACTTTGGTTCACTTTGGGTGAACATTCACATATATGTATAGACGCCGGATCTTTTAATAATTAATACAATCATATACATGTAAATGAAATTGACGATTGGGAGGTGGGAAGAAGAACTTAAGAGATAGCTGTTACATGTCGAATTTTTAAGATTATCATTCTATGGGCCTAGTTCGATGCATTTCAACGGGGGCCAGCAATCTTTCTCAGAGAAAAAATATTTTCGATGGTTCATAGTGAAAAATATGCTGTTTACACGTTCGATGCTGAGGAGGAAATGTGAATATTTCTATGCTTGGTTGTTTAGTTGGAACAGAAGAGGTGTTCGTATCGGTGTGAATGGCTGGCCCCCGTCGGAATGCATCAACCTACACCCTTGAAATGATTTTAAAGAATGAGATGTAACACCAATCTCCTGAGTTTTTCTCTTCACCTTCCAATTGTAACCTCCATTGCATTCTGTCAAATAACTTCACATCCACAATACAAACAATCTTACTTATACATATATTTATATATATTTAGAAATGTTAACCCAAAAACAAGAGAAATAATTATAAATGCATTATATCACTGTGAATGTATCATTTAGCCCAGAAATTGCAAATAGAATGGGCAATTATAGAAAACTGAGCTGCCCCAGGAACCAAACAGTGATCGATACGGTAGCTGCTTCAACGTAGCACCTCTATTACCATTGAGCTAAACAGTCACTGGTAATGCAAAGTAACATATATATATATATATATATATATATATATATATATATATATATATATATATATATATATATATATATATGAATAAATAGTTTGATAGATAATACTACTATATTCTAAAAGCATCCGGCACTTTTTTTATGAAACCCGTATCGTATGACAGTTTTGGTTTATGGTATCTAGTGTGTTCGACCAATATTTGCAACAGGTACATAAATAAAGAAATATACATATGTATCAATGTATATATTTATATTTTCGATATTTTCGAGAATGTATAATCTACATTAAGTGTATAATCGAATCAAGAAGTGTCTATTTCGATATTTCCCGGTTAATTAGTGGGGATGAATTTATTCAATCATATTTTCTCACGAATGTTGATAACAACATCTGATATTACATGGCAGTAATGAACCTGATACATACATACATATATATATATATATATATATATATATATATATATATATATATATATATATATATATATATATATATATTCTCTTTTCTCTCTTTTCTCTCTTTCCTCTTTTCTCTCTTTCTCCCAGGAACAGTCGACCAAAGCTATCACCTAAACCGTCCACATGCCCACCCCCCTTTTATGTCTAAAAAAAAATACGTTTTTTATTTTTCAACCTCACCCCCGGTAGGCTTTTAGTGGCTTTCAATTTGCAATGTAGGTTTTTGCTAAATTGATTTCATAGTTCTGGTTTGCCTGTCGTTTGAAAATTGTTTTAGTGATCATTGCGTAAAAAAACGAGATATGAACTTAGCCCTATTCCATTATTCTTAATTGATCACCCCTATCAGGCATTTCTGTTGACTGGCTAATCATATTTATCTATCTATCTATCTATCGATTTATTGATTTATCTTTCCATTAATCCACACCATCAGTATTTCTAGTGCGATAATGGAACAGCTATGATCCACGAAGTAAACAGAATCAGCCAGCCGGGTTAGAATTCTAACTGACACTGTTGATATTCCCGTCATTGATTTCTAGAGAAAAGACTGGATCCAACTATCGTTGCATTTCGTACCACTGCCAGTCATCCCAACATTGATCTGGTCACATAAAATCAATTGGCAAAGCAGCAGCTGCTAAAGGTACTATCAGTGTTGGATTCTGGAGGTGAATAAATTTTGAATCTTTTCATCAGTGTACGCCTCTGAATTCAAGGGCCTCGATATGCATAAAATGGCTTCCATTTTCTTGTTTTTGAAAGCTGTATCAATTCAAACGAATTTCATCGAATGTCGATCGGATGAAAAGAAAATCTTGAGTCTGTGTTGGATTTTGAAATGATATAAAACGGGGAATTTTCTGTAATTTTCTGGAACTTTCATGTCATCATGTCCATAGATGGTCTGAATAAGTGCAGATATATTCATTGACGAACCGGCTTATTTGGTGCAGAACAAATTATGTATGTGATGTACAAATATTATATATATATATATATATATATATATATATATATATATATATATATATATATATATATATATATATATATATATATATATATATTTATATATATATATATGTATATATATGTATGCATATACATGTTGTTCAAATTTCAAAAAAGAACTAAAGAAATGAAATCTTTTTCCATATTGAATTATGCCAGTCTATATTACATCGCTAACTAAAGCTGAGTGTCAATCAGAACTATTGAGTTACCCTAGGACTTAATTTCTACCCTTGGAGGTCAAGTAAATCCCTGCTGGGTAATGCTATTGTCCCTAGGAGTGCAGAGATAGGAGCTCTTTTTCAAAAATGGTAAATGGGGTTCATTTGGCCAACAATTTCATGGTGACTTCTAGTGGGGCATCTTAATGTAAAATGTATGATATATTAATCACAATTAAAGAATATAAATCAAATGTGAGCAAAGAAAAATATCCAATTAAGGATAATTCTGGTAAAAATGTGTCATGTAATTCACAAAATATTCTTATCTGTTATCGTGTAAAACTTGTATTTTACAATGTGTCGGTGGAAGTGTGCCCCTCTTAAATAAACACATGAATATAAATATATAAGACGAGTAGGAAGGTTTGTCAACGTATAATTGGCTATTCTAAAGAGGCATCAATTCATCTTTTTTAATTCAGATTGAAAAATTTCGAGAAAATGGATATATTAACTTAGGTAAGATAGATGAAGCAATGCTAGAAATGAGGCAAGAGAGGAAAGATGGTATTATCAAATCCATTAATTTTATATATCCTTACAGACTAATTATCTAAGTCAAGAAGAAAGAGGGAATGCGTTGTAGTACTTTCTTCACCCCCTACTACAATCTGGAGATCGCCCTGTTCGTTCTCATATAAATAGGAATAATAGAGAATCGGCTATTTGACGTGAGGAATTTTCACTGAAGTCCAGGAATGTATGGATGATGATCTTCCTGGATCTTTCAACTACATTAAGAAACTTCTGAATCGAACAAAAAAGAAGATATTGAAAGATTCTGCCTTCCAAATAATGTTACAAAATTAATTGATGTATAAAATATTGCATGAATGATATATATATATATATATATATATATAAATATATAAATACATATATATATATATATATATATATATATATATATATATACATATATATATATATATAATTGACCTAAAACTATATAAATCACCTGAGAAAAAGAACAGTGTACCTCGTAATGTTTTTTCTCGTATTTTATCAAAATAAAGGACTCGATGATATACCTTCACCTAAAATCTTCAATACAACGACTCTTACCAACCTCACCAAGTGAATTTATAAAAGGAGAGAATGAACTATTAGTAACATGTAGTTTAAAACCTAAAATAAAAGATAAAATCTTTAATTATGAATCAACAGTAGAAACGAATAAAGATGGCGAATTCAAAATTCCTAATTGTGAGAGCCAGGCCTCACAATTATGCAACAAATTCTTTGTCACTTATTAACAGGTAAACTAGATATTGTAAAAAAACTCATAGTTAAGAAAACTCTAATCAATGATTTTGAATAACAAAAATTCACAAAACAAAAAATGGATCTGTATATCCAGTGAAATGAACTAATTTGGTGAGATGATTGTCGTTATATCCGAAAATTCATTATACTCAATGGTTAGAAGTAAGTTCACTAGTTCCTTGCATTTAACAAACATTGGTCGTTAATTTAAACTCAGTTCGGCTGCCCTTAGTTTTATTATCTATTTTCGACTTTACCTTACATCAGTCGGTAAATGATTAGTTTGTGGCATCATCCTAGTCTTATGGTCCAGCTTTTTGCAACAGCTTGTTCATGATCCGAATGTACTCTCCACACTCCTTGTTTCCAATTATAAACGTTTTTATAATTGTATCTCAGTTGTTTTTCCATGGATTTTTATTCGATTAGAGTTTTTTTTCAAATGTCAAAAAAGAGTCGTTTTATAATTTTGTTTTAATTGTTTTCCCGAAAGTCGTTCTTGAATTTTATTAAACGATGATTCACGTTCGAAATACAACAATTTAATTGCAAAAATACAGAACAAACGATTATTCATTCTTCTACAAAATTTAAAAATAAATCTTGCGTTGAAGATGAGTTGAAAAGAGTTATATAGTTTTATGATGAGTTAGGATGATGTTGTGAAATCAAGTGACTTGAATTTTTCAGTGTGAAATGCAACTGGAGTAAACTTTCAAATCTAAAACGGGAATGAAATGTCACGTGGTTCATAATAACAATAAATACGACACATGATAACTTTTGCCTATGTGAACTGAACAAAATTTGAAATGAAATTAAAATTTACAAAACAATCAAAATACAACCATGATAACGCTTAAATCTGAAAGCAGGAAGTTGATGCAATATTTAATTGACGTGAGGAGAACAGATACAACACTTTGATCTGGAAATTAGGGCCCTCCAGGCTAGACAACTATTCTAAGATCATGCTGAATTCTCTATGGTGCACTTGTTCGCAGCAATTATCGCACTTCGTATGGTAAATTGGAAGTCAGTTTAGGAGCATTCACAAGTTTGTTAAAGTCGAAATTCGTTATAACAACACACGATGAAGCGAGGATCATCAATACACACACACACACACACACACACACACACACACACACACATATATATATATATATATATATATATATATATCGTATCTATTTACGGTTATATACGTATAGATTCATAAACATATATGTACATCTACGCGTCCGGTGATGGACATATTGATCAATCTTCATATATATTTACAATTCGATTCAATAATTCTATGAAAAGGCCTCAGCATCGATTCATGCACTTTTCTCTATAGATCAAGATGTTAATCTCTTTAAAGGCACATTTACATTTTCACTCGAATGCACGTGTATATTTTTTCAATTCCATTAATTGACTGACACACGTACATATTGAATTCGAGCATGCATTTTCATATACCATAAATTTTCCTTTCCCAGGTGAATATCTATACATGTCAGTCCTATATATATCAATCTCAGTCTTTTCATGTCTATCTATCAGCTTTTTCATAACTATATATCCATCTATCTATATATTCATCTATCTGAGCCTTTTCATACTTATTTATTTATCTATCTAAATGATTTCATGTCTATCTATCTATCTACCTATCTATCTATCTATCTATCTATCTATCTATCAATTCAAGTCTTTACATATCTCTCTATCTGAGTCTTTTCATATCTATATATCCCCCAAATCTTTTTATCCCTGTCTTTCATATCTATCTATCTATCTATCTATCCATCTATCTATCTATCTATCTATCTATCTATCTATCCATCTATCTATCTATCCCAGTCTTCCCCTATCTATCTATCTATCTATCTATCTATTTATCTATCTATCCCAGTCTTCCTCTATCTATCTATCTATCTATCTATCTATCTATCTATCTATCTATCTATCTTATTCGGTTTATACTGCAGTCAAATATGACTCCAAGATTGAAATTTCCCTGACAGGAAAAATGCTAATTGCTAATACTGCCATATCTACTTAGCTGGATATAATTGACTTTTGTAGCAAGTGGCGGTGTCACCTGGGGGAAAATTCGATAAGTTAAGCGCAGCGAGATTTTTATCTTTGATTAACACTGACAAAAATCAATGTCGTTACTGTTTCTGTGAAATGTGCATGGTAGAACAGAGAAATAAAATATAGGGGAACATGTTGAAATATAGATAAAAGCTGGAGTGAAAGGTGGGAGAATGTCAAATTAACTGCAGGGAAGGAAGTTTAAGGGTAATGGTCTGAAATGGGAGGTGGATGAAATATACTTCTGGCACCCCATGATTGACCTGTCTGAAAACGAACACATTTTCTCTTGACACCGCAATTTTTGGATTCAACACACAGAAATTATTTTTTTTAATCGAAAAATTTTGTCAGGGTAAATAACTTCCGAAAACACATGTTATCTCTACACGGTAGTAAGACTGATGAGGTTTTGATGACGTCAAGTGTTGTCAAGGGAAAATATGTTCGTTTTAAAATCGATCAATTCAAAGACGCAAAAAGTATATTTCATCCGGAAAGAATATCAGGAAGGAGACCGCCACAAAGAAACGAATATGAATAAGGACGTCATCGGAAAAGAAAGATGATTAAGGTGGCAGTTAAATAGAAAAGATGTATCCATACCTTATATAAATGACTCACCGTAGCACACGTGTGTACTATAACCAATCAATTGGGAAATGATAAAAACAAAATCAAATTTTGAATTATCAAAACATGAAAGATACCTGGACAAGATTTCGTTATTGTTGGTCAAAATGACCATGGAGATGCCCCCCACCCAATTTTTTGAAAAAAATAGAAAATTTTTTTAGTTGGTACATAATGGTGTAATTACGCTAACTTTCAAGCTTGTAGCAAAATATTATAGGGTGTATTCTGAGACATTCACACACGCACGTGAGCAAAATGGGAAAGATAAGTGACCCACTAAGCTGGTTGATTTGTTGAGCCACGGTGATCTGACGAAGATGAAAACGATCGAGAAGTACAGAATATGAGGGAAGGGTGAGGGGGCAGTCATAGACAAAAAATAAAAATTGCAGGCTTTTTTTTCGAAAGGAAAGGTGATAACAAATGCATTCGTAAAGAGAAGAAGATGAAAAGAGAGACTTTCGCCAGGAAATGACGATAAAGACCCTGTGCAGAAGTCTGAAGATGATTGAAAGTACAGTCTGAAAAGAAATTTGTGAAATAGGGCATCGTCATCAACATCATCATCATCAGTAGCAGTCATTTATTGTCCGTCGTTGGAGGTAGATCTTTAACAAAATTTGCCAGACCTCTCTGGCATGGATGTTGCTGAGCCAATATCCCCCGGACTTGTCAACCCATCGTCATTGTTATTTTGCTGGCCACAGTTTTCGACATGATCTCTAGGGATCCATTTCATGATATATGACGTCTCGTAGTTGTCTGATATTTTTACCGTTTTAGTTTTCTATTAGTGCCCATGATATCTCTGACCACTATTTTTCTCTAATATATAGAGCTGTCTTGTGATCCCTCCATGTTTCTTTGAGCATGTTTCTCTCGAGTGTGAATTGCGCGGTTCTGGGTTTAAGGGCCAATCTTTTAGTTAGGTTTGATGGTTTATGCATTGGTCACATACTCTTCTCTGTAAGATTGGTTGGGTTTTCTTGTTCTCGAAGGTTAGGCTGGCTCTACCGAAAGCTTGCCAGCCTATGGAGCACTGACAAAGAGAATAGAAGAAAGGAGATCTTAAGTGAGATAAGCGTACACGGAACAAGGTTAGAAGGAACACCATCGTGGAGAAAAAAATGAAACAGGGGGTAGTCGCCAGCGAGAACTGGGGGAGAAGGGGAGCAGTTACGAAGACAAAAATATGAGCACTAGGGATGTTGTAAAGGCAGGAGGATGAAAAGAAAGAACGTCGTAAAGGAAAATTATAAAGATGGCGGCCGATATACATAAAAGGAAAAGTTACATGCGGTGACATCACAGTTGCACACGGAGCGGTGGTAGTATCGATCCAATAGATTGAAATATATATTCCTCAATCAATCTGCTTACGTAAGTATAAATTCCCACTCGAAGCTGAGAGCATGTTTCCTTCAAAAGCCTCAGGCCCGTGTTTGAGTGTTAGGTGGAAGTCAGGGTTTTAAATGCTGATTCATTCAGTCAGATCGTTTTTACTTAAAAGGCTGGTGCAATACAACCTTCCTGTGGTGTTTCTTTTTTTTTTTCCTACGAATTTAAATGGTGTCCTCATTAAATTCAGTGTGACCTATTGTAGTATTGCTGATTTTCAATTTGAATCGTATATATGGATCATAACTTGCGTTATGATGTATATATAAATTTATTTGAAATTCTATTGTCTGTACATGATGCAATTTATGATTCATTCTGTCAAAACAATTATGTCTATTTCTTAAATACGCACAAACACACACACAAACACGCACGCACACACATACACACACACAAACATTCACACACATTCAAACACATACATACATTAACATAATTTCTTTGTTGGATACAATTATGCCTCCATGTCAATGCCCCAAAAGATTTTGCTGAGTGGTGATTATTTCATATATATATATATATATATATATATATATATATATATGTATGTACATATATATATATATATATATATATATATATATATATATATATATATATATGAGTGTGTGTGTGTATATGTGTGTGTTAGTGTGTGTGTGCATATCTGTAAATTGCAAGAAGAAAACATACTGCCGGCTGCTGAAAAAAGTATTAGTCACGAAACGTTGACATGAACTGGGTCAATGTCCCTTTGAATATACATATATATATATATATATATATATATACTTTGGTTGTATATTTTGTTTGATACACGCCTCATTGGAAATGATGGACAAGGATTATCTTTTAAATTTCTATACTAATGTTTTCTTGTTTTTGTGCAAATGATCGGATCTCTGATTTTTGTGTAAATAAATGATTTTCAAACGATACAGCACTTTTGGCAGCATATCCTGCAATTCTCAATATCATAATGGAGTATTACTGTTCAATTTCATGGTAGAGTTCTACGTCCTTCAATGTTAATTTACTGTTTAATTCAGCGTTTGCTCTTTGTTCATTTTGTTAATTGTCATTAGTGTTCCAGTTACACATTGTCCGTCATTCTCAATGGAAGATATATATATATATATATATATATATATATATGTATATATATATATATATATGTATATATATATATATATATATATATATATATGTAAGAAATCATACATGCGTTATATTACTATGAAACTCGCTACAAAATAAATTCCCGCAATTACACGTTGAATGCATCACTTGACCAGGACAGAGTAAATCGAATGAACAGTTAGAGAAAGTGAGGTTTTTACAGTAATCGAACGTGCAACAGACAGGCAGTCGTTCTAACTTAGCGTTACTCTTACCATATGAGCAATCAGCTGCTGGCAATGCAAAGAATCAAATAAACTACTTTCTCCCTACATTCTCAATTTGTTCATTCACTGTCCGTATCTGCTCTATTTGTTCCTCAATGCAGACAATTATATTGACAAATGGATGTATAATCCAAGAAAAATTCAATAATAAATGCCCTATATTACTTTAACACTCCATTTGAAATCTACTATTTATTGTGCCACAAACACACAGAGACACACATACATATATATATATGGCACTTCACATAGTTCATTTCAAATGGAACCATATATGTATACGGCAATATTACCAAATGAACCACTAATGTCAGTCGTTATTGAGTGGTTAAAGGCCAAGTTTTACAATGAATTTCAGGCTGATGAAGGAGAAAAGGACAAATGAATAAAATAAGAATAGTAATCGAAATATAAAGAATTGAAAGACCGAAGAAGGGGTGTTGGTAAGAAAAAAATGTCTGGACAAACAATGATAAAAATGAGGGAAGAAAGAAGGAAAAATAAACTGAACAATGTACATATTCACCCAGGGGAAGCTGAGCAAGAAAACTATAAAGATGAGGAAAACAAAAAATTATTGAACGGACATTATCATCATCATCATAAACCTTTTAGCTCTTGTCGTTGGACATAGACCTCCCCAATGATTTGCAAGACCTTTCTATCAAAGAGAATCGCGTAGCCAATACTCCTGGGATTATTTAGTTCGTCTTGCCATCGGCAACTGTTTCGTATGTGATCTCTGGGGATCCTCGCTGTGAGTCGTGATGTCCATTGGTCGTCTGACATTCATGAAACATGATCAGCTCATTGCCACCTGAGTTTCCTGTGGAATTCATGATATCTTGGACTCCTGTTTTTTCCTAATACATCGTGCCGTCTTGTGATCTCTCCCTGTTATTTTGAACACGTTGCTTTGCTATCAGTTTGAGGGCCAGTCTCTTGGTTAGGTCCCATTCAGTAATTAATTTTTGCCAAACTCCAGTCATTTGGAGTTTACTCTGTTCCTCCCCTATAACAAGAAAAAACAAGAACAATCCTCGCCAAATTTAGAGGGGTAGATATCTATCATGGCATCTTTAACCAAATGTATATATGAAATTAAAATTTCCCAACTAATATATTTATATGAATAATACAAAACTTGTTGCAAAGATCTTCAAGAAATAGGAGAGGAGTTAACCCCACAGTAGCTACGGTTGTTTGCTACTATTTACTATCAGATCGATTCATATTGCGCACCTTTCATCGCAAATCAAATCAGGCCGATCTCCCTTCGGTAGTGAGAGAATAAAATAGCACGAATCGGAATGAAGAAAAAGATCTCGGTAAGAATCGACCTAACAACCCTCTATGCCCGTGTGTGGCCCCATTAACACCTGGTCACTCTTACTATTGAGCTACAGGAACTAATGGCAGCTGATTTATCCATTCACTATTGAAGGGGTACCGGCCTGGGTCTAGTTGCAATGTTGTGCAAGAAGATTTAAGATGGAAGTGGATAGCAGCCCTCCCCCCCAAAAAAAATCAATTGAAATGATTCACTACACTTCATCTGTTAAAATGAATACATACATAAATAGGTTTGGTTAGTCACTCAATAGAAACTGCTGGGCGATAAACGTCTTTTGGCAGAAGGAGTGATCAATGAATGACAATTGTTTTGACAGTGATCACTAAAAATTCTGAATTTTCAAAAAAACAAAAACAAAAAAAATAACAAGCAGGAACGAACTAACTTTTTGGTCGGCATAATGGGGAGTGAATGCTTAGAGTTTAAGCCCTCTAGCTCCATTGGTAATGTCAGAACGCGTGATATATACATACACATACATATAGATACCCAGCTAGTGGGCCAACCTAAAAACTGTAGCAACCTACATTACAGTTTAAGTGACAGTTTTCGTTCACAGTTTCTGATAGTATCAAAAAGTTATTAACAATGATTTACAATACTTAATCTAATAAAACAGAATAAAAATGTTTAAATTAGTTATCTAAATATCTCAGACAAAAATGACATCTAGTTGTGTAGGTACATACGTTGCAAAAGAAAGCATTTGGCATAGACTCCGATAATCAAATCAGCTAACGAGATTAAATTCTAGTCGAGACAGTTGATTTCAATCACGCTAAAACATTTTGGGAAGTGATTTATCCAAACATTACTTTGCCTACCCCATCGCTGTTCATTTATATAATAGGTTTTCACTGACATACTTCAGTGTTTAATACAAAACAGAGGAGACCAGTAAGTTTTTATTCACTTTCTACATATTCCCGGAGTTCGTATCCTGATTGATGTATAAGTACACTCATTTTCGCTCATGAATAAAAACAAATAGTAATCTTTGAACTAATGCATTTTCCTGGATTTATTAAGCAACCATTTTGTATAGCTGAAAGTGGCAAGATTCAAGGAAAGCGGGGTAAATATTACGCTTTCCAAGATTTACAACATTTTTAAAAAATAGTTTCTTAAACAAAGGTTTTATTTTCATTATTCTGTAAATAACTACTCAATATTTTGTACAATTATATATATATATATATATATATATATATATATATATATATATATATATATATGTATAATTAGACTGATTAAGCTAAGAGCCCACTTTGTGAATTGGAACCATTATAGCAATATTTTAGATAGACTTAAAGACCCCAATAAATCATTCACTCCTAAGAACATGGGCATCACGATCCAAACGAAGTAGTAGTTAAAGAGAATATTGAACCCACTTTTAAAATTACAATAATCAACTCAGACCACACGATAACCTCAGTACTAAAAAATGAGTGTCCCTTAACTAACTTGAAAACAATACAGACTTGATAAACACCAGATCAGTTAAGGGAAGAGCTACAGTCTTTTGGGGATGGATGAATATCCCTTCGAAGCAAACATACTACTAAATAAGATAGAATCTTACAGAAAAACTCACCAATAATCCCTTTACTGAATACCAACATACAATAACCCCTCTATAACGGAGATGTATAACAATAATATTGTAGATAAAAGAACACTTAATACGCTTAAATCTACTTCCATAAAATCTGCTGGGTTTTACCCACTTCCAAAAACCTACAAACCAGATAACCCAAGAAGACCCGTTTTTCCTCTATTAAGTGCTACACTACCAAATTATCAAAATTTGCAGAATATGACATCCAACCCCTAACAATGTAAATTCAATCTTACATACGAGACACCACTGACCGGTTAAACAAAATCAGAATTATCAAAACAATAGAAGAAAAAAAGGACTTCTAGTCAATATGGACGTCAAACCCCTTTATTCTAATAACAAACATAATGAAGGCCAAGAAGCCCTCCACAACATAACAACTAATGAACCCAGAGCATCAACAATTACCACCTTTATACAATACATTTAACACTCAGTAGTTTCAACTTTAATAAAAGATATTACCTTCTGATGAAAGGCTCCAGATGGGCTAAGTAGCGCTTCCTCCTAAGCAAACATCTCCATGGGCCAATTCAAGATCTACATATACCTAGATATAGACAAAAATAGCATTTTCTGTGTTATATGTTTGAATATGACATACTTTCCTACTATTCAGGAGTTGAATTTGAACAAGTGAAATTCTCCTCACACATATACTCTACACATTAAATTTGATTATGAGATATTTACTGACTCCGTAGCTTTCCTAAACAACCGTGTATACGTAGATGATAAGTCTCCAGCACACCTTCTATGCTAAACCCACTGACACAAATGTATTGGCCTGCCCAAAACATCTGGAAAAAATTCACCATTTTAAAAGCATTTAGAATTAGGGGAATTTTAGCTCTTTAGATAGTTAACTCAACAGACACAAGTATAACCTATTACAATATTTCACTGAACAAGGATATTCAGTAGAAGATACAAATAACCAAATAAAAAAGGCCACAACAATACCCAGAGAAGAAACCCTTACACTCTCTCACAAAAAATAAATCTGACTGCATACTATCCATAAACACCTTCCACGATACACTCCCACCTTTGTCATGTATAATCAATAGGCAATGGAATATACTTGCATTCAGAGCAGATCTCATAGAAGTATTGATAGAACCATGTGTTATCGCCTACTGCAGACCCCCAAACATCAAAGACATGATCAGCAGTAACGCTAATGAAGAACGAAGTCTCAACCAACAACAAACCTAAAACCACTAAATTCTCAAACCCTGCATCAAAAGAAATAGTCCATGCTTTAACCACCTTAAGCACACCAACACCTTCGTTAGCTCCCCCACTAACAATTTTTCTTGCATAAAACATAATTCTAACTGCCGGAGCCAAAATGTTACATACGTCCTAGCGAATAATAGATGCAAATTACAGTATATAGGCAACTCTGAGTGGCGATTCAACATTAGACCTAATATTTATAGGCAGAGAATCAAGTCATCCAATCATCCAGATTTACTCCCAGAAGGACTATACTTCCACAAACTCGGATATAATTTTTTAACAGACTGTAGATTCACAATATTTGGAAAAAGAAGAACACTTCAAGAATGATGTGAAGATATGGGGATTAACAAACTCAAAACTCTCTCTCGTAACGGACTTAACACTAAACTTAACAACCCTAACTACACTGATCTTCAATATTATATTCCTCCCACTCTCATATCCACTCTGTACCCCTTTCATGTACATCCAAGATTGGGAACTAATCACAGTCATACAAACCCTTACCTATAGAAACCTATGGTATTTCATTTGTACAACTCTAAGCCATCTAACTTTCAGAAGATACAAAATGATCATAAGGGAAACAGAATACACAGTTCCCTAAAGATATTCGACAATACGTAGCAAAGACCCCCCTCATCTCACCATCTGGAGTATTCCCAACTTACCGAGCACCCAAACAGTCTAATACTAAAGTAGTACCCAACTCTTAGTATCCACGGCAACCAATAGCCCCTTTAGGCAGCAACACCACGATCAACTTTACTGCTACAAGGATATCTATGAACAAACCACCATAGATTTCAGCACTGAGAGAACACAGTCTTAACTCATCACGATGACCCAAACGGAATCCTCTTTCTTGATCACCAATTTTGCAAAACATCTGATGCTAAATTTGTTTTCTACGATAACCCCCTGACCCCTGAAAAGTACACACATGCTACTGAAGATGGTCTAATATTAATCTATCCATTTATGAATTAATTAAATAATGAGTAATGTCTTCAGTTACTTTTACTCCCGAGTCTCTCTTATTTCCTATTGTTCATACACACACACACACACACACACATATATAATGTGAAAAGCGGTATCTTTAAATCGAAAATAAGTTTATTGTTTAATTCTTCAGATCAAAGATTGCATTATTTGTAAGCTTTGATCTCTTATCAATACTAGGTATATTTATACTTTTTAGCCTCTGTATGTGTTTTTGGAGTGTATACTGTTACCAGAAACGGAATACCGAATTTCAGCGATATCTTGATGAATGTAGCTATCTTCAGCCATTTGAAATAGCTGATTGAGGATCATCATTCACAAAATACAACAAAATTCGTTATCCTAAGGATATCATATTTTGATAATATACCATGTTTCTTCAAAAGATATTGTATCGAAATCTGAGCAAGATTAACAAGGTCGTAGTATGCTCGAACATATGCTGAAGAAAATTTCGTACCTTGATAAAATCAAGCCCATCCGATGACGGATGTGACGTGACTCCCTTCCGTCCACTAAGAAATAGGTCTTCTTAGTAAGTTAATGGAAACTGGACCATCACGTTTTCGCAGCATGTCGTGTTTGAGTGATCAATTAAAACTCTTTTTAAAAAGGGATGATCAATGATTGAGTCTTCTGTTTGGTATTGATCGCCACTAGGTCTGAATAATAAACCGAGCGTGAATGCTACCAGACACAAACTAAGAAACCAATTTAGCCCAAACCTACACTGCAAATGGAATCCATAAAATCATTTAGATAGGCAACAAAAAAACCGAAAAAAAACCCAAACATTTTGCAGGACGTAATAAGGTGTATATATTCGAAATTTCACCCCTATGGTTCCATCAGTGCGTCTTGTATGCATGCCACATATATAGGTAGATAACCAGACTACCAGCTAGCCAGAATTATTAAAAACTGAAAAGAAAATAGTTGATGTTCACTATATTGGTATAGAAAGCTTTGGTTGACGTTTTCTAGTATTCAAGTCACGCAGCAAACCAATTGTAAAGATGTAATTAATTAGACAAAAATGCATTAGTAGTCAAGGAATGAAACCTTTCTAAAATTCAGGTTGAGCTCGCCGTATCTGCTTCCATACTTTGAACGTTGAAATCAAAACTCGTGCACATCTGTTGACAAACGTATGTCAACAACCGGGCTCTCAGGAGACTCGACCATCCAGCCAATGAAGCAATGAGCAAGTGCCCAACACTGTTCACCGAACAGTCAAAAATCAACTTTCTATATGCACCTGCGAGATGGCCTTTTCTCTCTCTTCCGCACACACACATACACACGCACACACGTCTACTAGTATTTACACACACACACACACATATACAAACAAGCAAAGGCAAATACTACGATTTCGCCCCCAAATTCCACCAAACAATCACATCTATTAAAATCAAAATCTCGAAGACTTGCTACACAGACAACGTACCCTTACATAGAGGTATCTGTATTATTCTTCAGAACTCTTTATAGAAATACTTTCATTGTATAGCGATTGAACTTCTGAATAATCATTTATACCATTCGATGGCATCTGATATCATCGATGCTTCATACTTAGACCGACACAAGCTTTTCCTCCTTGTAGTTGCAGGGGCTGGGATTTCAAAGCATTAACGGTAATTTATGAGCTTCACAATATCGATTCTCCCTTGAACACGTGAAACACAAATACCCTAAAAATTCCTGAATATAATTAAATTCAACGAAAATTATTTAATAACAATAGCTTTTGAGTTCGCACACTGTACAGAAGTAGATACCCTTGTATTATTTCCTTATTTCATTTCGTTTGATGAAATTAAAATAAGCATGCGCCCATAACTTTGGTCTCACCTTGCTGTGGTAGTGTTGCAGCTCCTGTAATCAGAAAGCAAGCCATAAACAAAATTGAAAATCAGATTTTATTCATAACACAATTAAGTAAATTGACCAGACATTTCATTATATAGTGACAGTTTGATTTATATCAAAGATACGGACACAACCGATTTGCATATATTTAATCTCTATAACCCATCATAAATACTAATGGGAATATTTTTTTCTAATTACCAATCTACATACAAGTATTTTAGCGAACTTAGAGCCGGTTTCGTGTGTTTAAAGTCTCCGTAATAAATTGGGAGAAATCGGTTTTTCTAATCGGGAAATATCGAGGCTGTGGACTGCGTAAGGGTGGTTTTATAGTTTGATGTATAAAAAAGTTGTTACTTAGTCCTAAAGTATCCAGTATTAAATTTCAGTACAACCTGATAATCTATAAGACAACTTCGTTAAGACAAAAAAACGTGAATGGTGAAGACTTGTTGTCTAACTAATGTAGAACATAAATTCGGAACATCGAAGCAGAAAAATAAGTGGGACACCCGAACTGTAGTGCCAGAACTGGTATCCATGTTATTGAAGAAGATACATTTTTTTTTTACCTATTTTTCACCTTTAAATATGGCACGCTTTACACGACAAATTACGGTTCATTATTCTTTAAAAGTGTTATCTAGAGCTGAGGTTTTCAATCAGGTGTGAAATTTCTCTCCTTGAGTAATTTTAGAGTTTCAGGGACGGAGAGGAAGAAGGACAATAAATTGGCAGATTCCAACTGTTGAAATATTAATTTGTTGGCATTGTTAGCATAGTTTAGATTACTTCATTTGTTTCCAAAATTATCACTGCAAATACATACATGCTGATATTGGAAGGAATAAAAGTTTTTAAATATAACATGCACACTAGCACACTATAATTACCATCATCATAATACTTTTAGCTTCCGTTGTTGGACATAGATTGTCCACAAGGTTTACCAGACATCTCTATCATGGGCGTTGCAGTGTGAAAGTTTTCTGAATTTGTTTAATTCGTCTCGCCATCTTATAATCTGTCGGCCACGGTTTTTCTATGATCTCTGGAGATCCCCGAAGTGAGTCGTGATGTCCGTCTGTTGTTTGCCATTCTTGCAATATAACCTGCCCATTGCAATTTTAGTTTTCTAATGGCTTCTATGATATCCCTGATTAGGTTTTTTTTTCTTTAATAATATATGCTTTGTTATCTCATCATGTGATATTGAGCATGATGCTCTCCTGTGCAGGTTGTATGATTCTCAGTTTGAGAGTCAATCTTTTGGTTAGGCAACATCCCACCAAAGATTGTTTACGTGGGCATCGGTACCAAGTAGCCCAAAGTTATTTTATTGGGTAATTTATTTTTGATAATTCAAATATTCCAATTCGAATATTTGAAAGAAAGTCTCAACTCAACAATTAACATTTCTTTTAGTTACTTATGTACTCTCTTTTTTTTCTTTTCCTTTAGTTTCAAACTTCTAGCATTTCTGTAACGTGTTATTAATTGTTATACCTCAATTCATAACAAACTTACCATTGTTTTTTTTAGCCATGTTAATCTCTTTCGCATGGTCTAATCCATTATAATATTCAGAAACCGAACCCCCCAACATACAACCATACAATAATACAATTAGATATATCATTTTGGAAATATGGCTTTTGTATGAATGGAGTATTTGAATCAGAAAAACTTGGAAGTAGCCAATGACGTTCTTAAATACGGTGAAGAGAGTTTATGGAGCAGAGAAGGTGAGAACCACATGTTCAGTACATTATATCTGATTATGTGATGAGTGAAATTAAATAAAATACTGCGATGTTTATCGAGTATATATCTGTATAGATATAATGAGACTTTCTCTCTCTTCCAACGATGAAAATCTCACATCAATCACGTCTTAGACATCCCCACGAAATTGCCATGAATTCTATTACAGATATGGACATTTTGATTGCTCCTATGATACGACATGAAGAATATATGGATCATTACGTGTCATATCATCTCTGTCTTCGCTACCGTGGTCGAAATAGTTATTATGGAGAGGCTATACTTCGTTCTTCCTCATTGCTTACCTTAGTTCTACACAAAAACAACTTAGGGAAATGAAAGTGCAAGAAAATCGTGTGATGCTAATCCTCTAAGTAATGAGGAGTTGTCTAGAAAAATTTGTCTAGACACAAAAAAAAAATGCTTTGTCTCCGTGTGAGAACTGAAAGAAGTGTGGACAATGAAAATTAAGGTGGTATTGCGAAATTTCCGTTCGCGCTTGGGGTCGATTTTGAGCCTGTTTAAAACCCCAACTGAAAACCATGCAACATACACATGAAAGAATCATGCTCGACGCTGCATGGAGAGATCATGAGAGAAGACTGTATATTAGACAAGAGATGGGAGTTTGGGTTATTATAGAAAATGTTAGAAAACTCGAATGACAATGGGCTAGACATGTTGCAAGATTTGCAGATAATCGCTGGACACAATTGCAGGGATATGGTCGATAGAAAGTGAGATGGTGTGGCGCGACGCCGATGATAGAGAAGCCCGGCGAAACTTGAGGAAGGTCTTTGTCCAACAACGGGCGCGAATAGGCTGATGATAATGATGAGGAGTAAAACCCCAAATTTCGATTCCTTACTGACTGGTAAAACAGTCTGCAATTTGATCCTGTGTTCTACAAGTCGACTTTATTTAATATCATTCGGTAAATTTTCTTTTCCTTCCCTTTCAATTTCCAAATATCATGCATTCTTTTCTCCTAATCTTACAAATTTTCTTATTCTCTCCTTCCACTTTCTTATTTACTTCAAGTTTCTTTCCATTTTCGAATTTTCCCCCGATCTCCGGACTTTTCGCGTCTTTTTCCTATTTTCCTGATCTCTTTCATTTTCCAATTTCATTTTATCTCAATCTTTGCAATTTTCTTTTCTTTCTATACTCCCAAATTTTCTTCATTTTCCCCCCTTGATCAAATCAATTTTTTTTCTCCCGTTTTATCAATTTCTTTGTTTCTTCCTCACAATTTTCCAATCTTTTCTTCCTAGTTCATAATATCACTCCTTCTCTCTGTTCTTCCTTTTTCCTTCACCCGAATTCATTCCTTTTTTCTTTCCCTTTTCTGTCCTTTTTTTCTTCTTCCTTTTTTCCTTCGCTTTCACTTGTGTTCGTTCGGCTTCTTTCCCTCTTTAAAACTCATTCGTTTAGTTTGTTTCTTTCACTTTCAACCTGTAAACTCTTTCGTCTTCCCTTCGTACTTACTTCATCAATCATGCAAACCGCTATGTTCTCATATTCACATTGCCAATCTATAATTTACCACTAATTTGACATTCTGTTCTTCTTCAATTATATATATATATATATATATATATATATATATATATATATATATATATATATATATATATATATATATATATATATGTATATATATATATATGTATATATATACATACATATATATATATGTGTGTGTGTGGGTATTTATACATATATATATGTGTATGTATATATATGTATACACATACACACACACGTATATATATATGTATATATATATATATATATATATATATATATATATATATATGTATATATATATATATATATATATATATATATATACATATGGAATTTTTACATAATTCACTCATGACTTCATTATCCACTGAAGTTCACAGGGATACTTCATGGCTGGGCTAATTCATTAATCATCATGCCATAATTTCATACATATATATATATATATGTATATATATATATATATATATATATATATATATATATATATATATATATATATATATATATATATATATATATATATATACATACATACACACGTATATATATATACATATATATATATATATATATATATATATATATATATATATATATATATATATATATATATATATATATACTTTTGAGTTTATTGCTACTGGTGTCTGTGCAGCGACATTGATGTCAAACCCTATTGGTAGACACATCTGCACTCGATGGAGGTATCTATGTAACTGCATAGACATTAGTTGCGAAGCGTATTCTGTAACCAAGCATGCGTGCGTGACCTTGTGAATAGAAAATTTAAATAATGGATGTGTAAGGAGATGCATTCTTCTTACAAACATGGAATATTTGAGTGAATAATTAATCAAATTTCAACGTGATTAATTACATTTTGAGGTGATAAATCATATTCTCAGCACGATTTTCAACGCGCCATTCTTCGGTATTTAAACGAATATAAAAGTCAAGATTTAGGATGTTTCTCTTCTCTACTTGGGAAACTGGTGCAAAACGGGTTGTGTTTTTTTTCCCTTCGATATTTCTGAGCACTTCAAACCCTTCAGGATCTAAACAACGTAACTGGGTGTCAAATAGAGATATTTTTCGAATATTGTTATTCGCTGAAGTATTATGAATCTTCATTTTGGATTTCTATTACCTCTTTTTAAGTTCAGCTTAATTTTTTTGGATGCTTTCTTTTCATTTCTTCAATCGATCCGAATGAAAATTACGATAATACTTCCCTTCCACGGATTTATTCACTTATTTTCCCCTCCGTTCACATAAGTTTGAAGGTAATGTTTTTTTATGCATTGGAAACATAAATACACATTTCAGGTTTGTTTAAAAATTATTTGTTGCAAAGAAAAAAAGAAAGAAATATTCCGTGTTTGAATATATCACGCTTACCACGATAAATGGGAAAAAATAGATCCGTGGAAAGGAAGTTCTATCGTAACTTTCATTCGGGTTGCAAATAAAATAAACCAAAAAATTAAACTGAACCTTAAAAGTCGTCATAAAAAATAATATTAACGATTATGGATGCTTCTATCAAATAAAATCAAATTATGAATATCTTTATTTGACTTATGTCTTGTAAACCCGGAAGGGCAGAAGTGTCCAGAAGTCTGAAGTACCCATAAGGATTTTATAAGTATAACCAGAGCGGAACAATTTTCTTTTGACCATGTAATCTCTTGACAGACTGAACTAGTTTTAGTATCGATCTGAAGCAGTGATTTCAAAGCTTTGACAATCCATAGACCCCTTCTTTGAATGGAATATTTTGGCGGACCTTTGTATTTAACGTTAAGATTTCTAATAATAATAATAATAATAATAATAATAATAATAATGATGATGATGATGATGATGATGATGATAATAATAATAATAATAATAATAATAATAATAATGATAATAAGCAGCAGCAGCAGTAGTAGTAGTAGTCGTCGTCGTCGTCGTCATCGTCTTTTAACGCCCGTTCTTGGACATAGACCTTTCTTAGGATCCACCATACAATGTGAGCGTTGCAATGCCAGTATTTCCTAAATTTGTCAACTTCATCTTTCCATCTTATATTCCGTCGGCCTAAGTTTCTGATCTGATCCCTGGGGATCCTTCTTATGACTTGTGATGTCCATCGATTGTCCGCCATTCTCGCAACATAACCTGCCCATTTCCATTCAAGTTTTTTAATAGATTCGGTGATGTCTCGGGCTATCGTTTTCTTCTTGATGTACTGTGCTGTTTTGTGATCTCACCATGTGAGGTTGTGCATGATTCTCTCATGAGGGCGTTGCATGCTTTTCGGTTTGCAAGTTTGTCTCTTGGTTCCATCTTTCAGCTCCATAAGTGACCATTCGGGGGATTCATTGATTGTATACTCTTCATTTTAGGAATGAATCGTAATAATAAGCAAATTTTTATCTTTAAAAATCATGTTTAAATGAATTACAATAATTCGAATCTTATACATCGTAGAAGTTTGTGTACAATAATTATGTTTTTCGATCGCTGGTTGACCGATGCAGTTGTTTCCCTGCCACGAAATTCCCAATGTCACGTTCAATGTTTAACACCAATTTTCAAGTGATATTTCACTATCCACTGTGATCTCAGGTGCAATGACCGTGTAATAGCGGGAGATCATTTCGAATTGAGTTTCCATATATTATAACGCATTTTATAATCATATATATATATATATATATATATATAGATATATAGATATATATATATATTGTGTCATCCAAAGAGAGCTATTTTGTTGTATTACAACTCTTATGTTTGGCTATAGACTATCCATTATCACATCCAGTACCATGAGGCAGGATCGAAACTGCAGCTTCAGACCTGAAGGCTGGTATCCTCCCTCTACTCCACGGAACTGGATGGTCAGTGAGATTGAATTTAAGTGGTATATCTATTTATCGTATATATCCCTCCTCCACAAGAGTTCTCTATTCCGTGTTGGAAGAGAATTGCATAAGCTTACAATGAACGAGTATATATATATATATAGAGAGAGAGAGAGAGAGCCTTGTCATATATATATATATATATATATATGACAAGGCTCTCTAAATACTTTGTCATCCTGTTGTTCATGATTTGACTAATTAACCCGTGCCACATACCTGACGGATATGAAGTATATTGATACGTATTGCATTTCATGAACGTAAATTCAGTATTTTTAGTACGTCATCGGAACATAAGTTTTTTTTTTCACTACTTACTCAATGATTACGCAGAACATGTGTGTTTCACAATACAAAAGTTAAAGTAATCACCTTTTGTAGGGATAGAAGTGAGGGTCGAGTCTGACCCTGCAGTAGCAAGGCTTGTGAGAAACTGTCATGAGACTGGCTTATTATGTCTACATAAAAAAAATTTTCTTACACTCCCTTTCCCGAATAGGTTTTCCGAGAGGGTTCCGATAAGTAATGAAAGTTTATGCTAAATCGGTCCCCAGATTCTATCCGGCTGCGTTCACACTTCCTTTCAAAAGGGTTGACTTTTTAGCAGTCTAATCAAAAGGAATGACTAGTTCATTGATCACCCCTTTCTCAGAGTTTTTTTAATTGATACCTCAAGCACGGCACGCTGAAAAAGAGAGGTTTATAATTGAGTGACTAATTGATTTTGTTCAGCTTTTCATTTTAAATCTTCTTTTCTCTTCAGTGATATTTGCAACATTTAAAGCTTTTCTCTTTCTTTCAACAATCTCTCATCATCATCATCATCACCAGTCTTTTAGCGTCCGTCGTTGGACATAGACCTTCCCCAGGATTTGCAACACTTCTCTATCATGGGCGTCACGGAGCCAGTACCTCCTGAACTTGTCTAGCTCGTCTCTCCATCTAACATTTTGCCTGCCTCGGTTGCGCATGTGGTCTCGGGGAATCCATGTTGTGAGTCGTGATGTCCATCGATTGTCAGCCATTCTTGCAACATGGCCAGCCCAACGCCATTTGAGATTTTTAATGGATTCTATGATGTCTCTAACTCTTGTCTTTTCCCGGATGTACTGTGCTATTTTGTGGTCTCTCCATGTGAGGCCCAGCATTATTCTTTCATGTGCACGTTGCATGGTTCTCAGCTTACGGGTCTGTCTCTTGGTTAGGTTCCATGTTTCAGCTCCATAAGTGACTAATGGGAGGATGCATTGGTTCTGCCAATACGTAAAACGTCAATATAAGCCACGTAATATAATTCTGTAAACGAAAGACATGTATATGTACGATAGCACGAGTAGAACACGACCATTTATCTATGCATTGATTGGTACTGAGGAGCCTAAAGTTATTTTGTTAAGTAATTCATTTTTGATAATTCAAGTATCGTAATTTGATGTCGTTTCAGAGTCTCAACTCAAGCTGTTATAATGAGTGGTCAGGCATAAAGTCTTGAGAGTTCCCACAATATAATGTTCATTGTTATATCACAACAGATGATCTCATATTTTCACAACCCTTAATTTGTATCACTAACTATGATATTCTATTTCATTCAAGCCTATCCATTTTGAGTTTTGGGTTATAACAAGAATCGAACGACAACCATACAAACAATTATACAATTGAACAATTTACATGTCAGGATTTTATACGGATCAATGATGTTTTAACATAAATACTTGGTAGTTTTTCACTGAATATATTTGTGTCGATCGTCTTCCGCTGAGATGGGTCACACTTTCGTTTAAACGCCGGTAATCTTTCTTCTGCAATCATAATAAACGACCTGATGTTTTCATAGTTTAATCCATCCTCTCAATACATATATTCACACTTGGTGCTGATATTACATCTTTTGGAAGGCTTTTTTTCCCCGAATTGGTTTTGTCCGTTGTGAAGCCCTTCTTTTCACCTTGAGTTATTTCTTGTTTACCGCCGTTCTTGTCTGTTTTTCTTTTAATTCATCGATGTTGTAGATTGCGCTGAAGAGAAAAAAGGATTTCAAATGTAATGGAGAACAAAACCAATTAGTCATTCAATTATAAACGTCTCTTCTGGAGCGTGCCCTGCTAGGGGTATCATCGATGTCCACGCTGTTTTGCACATTTTGCTTATGATTCGGAACCTTTAGATCATGTCCATCTCCAATCAGTCAAAACAATAAAGTCTTGACAAAATAATTACACAATTAACTCAGATCAGATCAGAGAGAAAGAACTGAGATGGTAGTTTTTTTATTTTGAGAATAATATTCAAAAGAGGTCTAAATAATAACTAATCTAGTAGGTCAGTAAAAAAAAAAAATTCATTTGACCATCCTCTTCCACCAGCATGCCGTGTTGGGGGTAATCAATAAAAAGATTGTAAAAAGGAGATCAATGAATTGGTTTATTCTCTCAACTTTTTTGAATTCCCCAAAAGTCTGAATTAAAAAAAAAAACATTCCTATTTAAGTTAAGTCTGATATTCGCTGGATAGGCCAGAACAAGGTAACATTGTGTCTGTCAGGTCCATTCAGTCTAAACAGACAAATATAATCCATTAGGGAAATGCTTAAACACTGGTATATATGGTATTTAAGCACATTGGTATCAAATATAAGTAGCACGAAGACACAGTTCTAATGTGTCAATAAAACTATAACATATATAATAATATGCAGAGTATCTGCACACGCCCCTCTGTCACCTTTCCGTCTGTCACACTTCCGTCCGTCACACCTGCGTCTGCAGCACTTTAGAAATATAAATTGAAAGAGATGGGGAGGTTCCGAGGACGGAATTGCAACATAAAGACTACGGAAAGGGTGTAAACTGGAAGAGAGAATTAGGGCAGGGTGTGTAAAAGGTTGAGGAGTGGAACATAAAGATAATCGCTAAAGGAGAACGGTGAGTGTCTATGAACGGAGACCCCCATATGTATATATATATATATGTGTGTGTGTGTGTGTGTGTGTGTGTGTGTGTGTATGTGTGTGTGTGTGTAATGGATATAAAAAACTACCAACCAAGACTGTCACCAAAACTATCAACATAGGTTTCTTCAGTTATAAGTTGGTCCGGCTGATTATGTTTGATTATATCACGTATACAGACCAGACAACAAGAGCTAGAGGGCTGAAAATGTCAAAATTCATCATTATGTCTGGGAGAATGTTTTCTCAAAATCTCTCCGAAAATAGGTTCTAGCAGGGTGTACGATTCGCAAAATAAGTTTATGCTAAATTGGCACATAGTTTGTACCCCGTTGTGTTCTCATTTTTTTATATTCTGAATTTTCAGTGACCAACAGAGGGTAAAAAAAGTAATTTGTTCATGAATCACCTATTTTTCCAGTTTTTTAATTGATCACTCCAAACACAGTATGCTTCCCAAATCCAAGCTTGTCATGTGACAGTTTGCATTGAATGACTAGCAGGCATGTTTTATCGTGTGTATCTACAAGCAGCTTTCTGTACTTTGGGCTAGGCATGTGATATTTATGCTGATTCCCATATCTAATGTCTACACAGATAAATAAGTATCTCTTTTTAATTTGTGACTTCTTGGTGTCCATTTCTCTAACTCTTTCCTTGTAACCTCGTTGTGTTCCTCTATCCTCTCTCTCAGACCAATTTTGATAAATTTCCTGTGTGATTGAATTTAACAAGATTGTAAACAAAACATGAATATTCAGCATCTAGAATTTGAAAAAAACAAAAAAAAAAACAAAAAAAAAACAAGCAAAAACCCTCCAAAACCAAACAACACAAAATCAGGTCTGTGTAGTCAATCAGCAGAAATTGTCACGTGACAAACATCTTTTGGCTGCATGTTGTGTTCGGGGTGATCAGTTAAAAATAGAGATATGGGTAATCAATGGATACGTCACTTTGTTGGGATCATAAAAAGTCAGAATCATCAAAATGAAAAAAACGCGTGGACACTGTCGAACACAAAGTGAGGGATCAATTTAGCACAGACATCCATTATAAATCCCCCCTCCCGAATAAAAAACTTGTTTTGAGAGTGAAAAGACGAAAACATTATCTCTGAAACATAGTAAATGTTCAATTTTTCAGCGGGAGCAATTAAAAAACTGGAGAAACATACGTTGGTAGTTCTTGTTCCCCATAAACGACAGAAACCGATAAAATTATAAAAGCCCGTGAAAGGTTGATTTAATGTGAGGAAAGTGATTACATTTGAAGACGAAAAGCAAATGAATTAAGAGAAAATCAACCCATGAAAACGTACACATCCAGCGAAAAAAGTCAATGGACTGATTAGATATTTCTTTACTCCAGCTTGTAGGGCTTATCTCATCCGATGGGGTGGGCCTTACCTTCGTTTAAAATGCCAGTAATCTGGTTTTGCAATTATGATAAACGACCTGGTGTTTCCATTGTTAAACCATCCTCTCATTACATATGTTCACACTTTGTGCTGACATTACATCTTTAGGAAAGCTCTTTACAAATTGAAACATTGTTCGTTGTAAAGACGTCCTCTTCATCTTGAGTGATTTCTTGTTTACCCCCATTCTTGTCTGCTTTTTCTTTTAATTCAATCATCAGTGTCCACGCTGTTTTGCACATTTTGCTTAGGATTCAGAAACTTTTGATCATGAACATCCTCAATGAGTCAAAACAATAAAGTCTTTACAAAGTATTAATACAATAAACTGAAGATTAAACCCAAGTGGAAGAAGTGTACAGGTTGTTTGTTTGTTTTTGAGATAATATTCACAAGAGAAGGTGTAAATAATAACTGATTTGGTTGGTCGAAAAAACTGTCATTTGACCAATCTCTCCCACCAGCATGCCATGTTGGGGGTAATCAACGGAAAGATTGAAAAAAGGAGATCAGTGAATAGGTTACTTCTCTCACCTTTTTTTAGATTATTAAAAAGTCTGAATCTGAAAGAAAAGTATGAATACTATCAGGTACAGACCAAGCACCAATTTAGCGTAAATATACATTACAAATTGAACCCCAAATAAAAAAAATATTCAAAGGTGGGAATAAGAAAGAATTTTAAAAAAGGTGGTGTTTATAGACATAATAAAGAGTGATTGTTTAGATTTCCAGCTCTCTTGCCCAACTGTTGAGGCCTGTACCTTGATACATACATGTACATAGAACACCAGAAGGACAACTGAAGAAACCTATGTTGGCAGTTTTGAATACAGTTTTGGTGAATGGTTTGTAAGAAAAATACTGTCACGATTATCGGCATTGCAATCAATCTTCCCTCGTTCAATCTTGCAGGTGTCCCCTTGCTTTGGGCTCTAGGGCGGTAGGACAGCCTGTGGCATCGAAAATAGACTGTAACAGTTGGATTTAAGTTCCAACGGAGACCATATGAAATATAAGGGAAATAACTCAAATCGAAGTAAAAAATAGACAAAATTGGACTAAACCATAATGAAATGACTGTACCATCATAATGAAACTAAAAGATAACAAATAAAAAAACGAGTAAGTACTCACTGGGAATATGAACGGACAGAAAATGTCTATACAGCTCAATGAAATATATATATCAAAACAGTGTTCGAGGTAAGCTGGTAAGATTATCATAATTCAATTTTTCTATTTCTCATTTGTTGTAGAGTGGGGCTGACAAAATATATGCGAGTTGTTTCAGGTGCTCTAAAAGTCATGGGCATGACTGATAGTAATTGATCTCCTTTTCTATAGTTCTATTGTTGTTTTTTTCGTTTGATGTTATCAATGTCATTAATTATTGTCCAATAGAATAAAAATGGCGGAGATAAATAACGTTTTGCATTGGAGTCCGCTCGTCTTCGAGATAAGGCTAAATACATTTCTCATTTATTCATCCCACGTCGTCTACATTCGTAGGTCTTAGCGCTTCTTATCTCATTGTTCCAGACAAATAATAAGAAAATGAATTACTCTTCCCCTCTGTTATTATGAGAATCTTTTGCTTTTTTATTCCTAAGCTGATATTTTCGGAATCTAACGGACAGCGTTGAACAATGAAAACAAAGAGCTTTGTAATCATCTGAGATATGAAACTTTTTATGTGATCATGAATCCGTCTCCCAGCTTTTGTGTCTGTCCGCCTTTATGTATGTCAGTCTGTTTGTCTGTCACTTTGTCTGTTGGAAAAAGCCAAACAAAACAGCTACCACAACTATTAACATAGCTTTCTTTTTCAGTTTTTAAGTTTGACCGGCTGACTGACTAAATATGTATCACGTGTGTAGGCTGTACAAATAGAGCTAGAGGGCTAGAAAATCGCACACTTACTCAATATTATAGACATAAAAAAAAAGAAACGGTATCACTGTATTTTGAAAATCCTTTCCTCTAAAATAGGTTTCTGGTTGCATTCAATTTACAATGTTAATTCACGCTAGATCGGTCCATTGTTTATATTTTGAGGCATTTACGATTGTGTTTTCACTGCACTAAAAAGACACTTATTCATTGATTACCTACTTTTCAATTTCTCCTAATTGATCACCTCTGACACGGAATGCTGCCAAAAGTCACATGACGGTTTCTACTGGGCATTCAACCAGGCCTGTTTGGTTATCTTTTTGGCTGAACAGATTTCTATCAAAGGTTTAGTAGAGGGGAAGAAAATGCTATCTGAAATCTTACAGTAGGGCGCCTTCAGAAACTTTATGGATAGGAGTTCCACCATTACATTCCTACTGACATTATACGATAACAGGGATATATTTGGACGTATGAATTTCATAAATAATAATTCTTCGTATTCAGCTTTTTTTTTCATCAATTAACACATGCTTTATGTCTGTTTATTGCAAATTTTGCCTTTGAATCAAATCTTACAAAAAGTTAGCTCAAGGAATTGAAACCACCTGGGTCCTAAAAACTCACGCTCCGTCTATCATTTCACTCTCTCGTCTGATTATCTCTTTGTCTGGAAAGGTTTCTATTTATACATACATTCATGTATCAATGCACACAAAATACATATGCATACATATCAGATACATGAATACATTATTCACATTTTGTATGTATTGTAATTTTTTTATGGTTCTTCTATGGATACTCATTGTTGTCTATACCCTGTTAATTTGAGTTTTTACCTTAACATCTATTCATATATTAACTCATTCTGTTCCTATCTCTCAATCTATCAATACATTTTCCAACAACCATCGCCCCAAGGACACTCATTTCTCTCTTGATAATTTCATTGAAACTAGTCAGATAAATCTTTTCTGCATACAGAGAAATACAACTATTAACAAAAAAAAACTCTTTTTATAAAATATCCAAGTTATTAAACATAAAATAACCAGTGTGGCTCTCGCTTATCTCTGGCTTATTTCTTACATTTATTAATATTTGTACATACATATATATATATATATATATATATATATATATATATATATATATATATATATATATATATATGTGTGTGTGTGTGAGCATTTGTGTGTATGTGTGTGCGTGTGTGTGTTCGTGAGCGTGTATGGGCATGAGGTTTTTATTTGAAACCAGGGTTGCGCACATAAATTCATAGATCTAAGTATTAGAACGTGAAAAAAATTTATACATATAGGTATGTATGCATACATTAACTTGACTTTTTAAAAATGTACATTTATTTATCAAACAGAAATACGCTGACCTATAATGATTTTGATTATTTAATATCATCATCATTATCATCAGCCTTTTATCATTCCTATTTGACATAAACCTTGACGAAATTCGCCCAAACTCTCTATAATGGGCGTTAGAGAGCCAATACTTCTTGAATATATCTAGTTTGTCTCACCATTTTATATTCGATCGGCTTCGGTTTCACATGTGATCTCTGGGGATCCACGTTATGAGTTGTGATATCAATCGTTTGTCTGTTATTCTTGCAACATGACCAGCCCATTGCCATTAGAGTTTTCTAATTGATTCTATGATGTCTCTCCCAGATACATTGTGCTGTCTTGCAATCCATCCATGTGAGGTTCAGCATGATTTTCTCATGTGCACGTTGCATGGTTCTCAGTTTGTGGGACTGTCTCTCGGTTAGGTTCCGTGTTTCAGCTCCATAGGTGACAATCAGACGGTTTGATTGGTTGTATACCTCCTTCTTAGGACTGATGTGATTTTCCTGATCTTGTAGGTTGAACTAGCTCAACCGAAACATTACCCTACTAGAGTGATTCTTCGCTCGTGGGGACTAAAACTATTTCAAAAAAGTAGGGGTCTGCGGGGCGAAGCATAATCATATGTAAATCGTTCTATTTTCACCCACAGCACCAAAATGGATACGTGTCGTGTAAATGTTTGTTTAGTTAGGGGCATACCCGCAACACAACAATGTGTCTTATGTGCACATGGTGCTAGTTCAATCAAAAGTCCGTTGTGATTCCAACGATGTCGCGGAGTAACATGACACACGAAAACGATTGAGTTGGAAAGAAAAGGAAGTATCAGAACAATACAAGATGAGAGAAGAAGAGAAATGATTTTATAAGTTCTTTTCCATTGCACTATTCTCTGCTGGAGAGGCTGTAAATAAAACTGTAAATTGCATTCTTGTGTTTGCACAGTAACACCATGGGGACAATTTGTTTTTGGTAAATGAAAGATTCTTTATTTGATTATTCCCACAAATGATCTTGGGTGAATTTTCTAATCTCAATCCTAAAACATTGGCCGACTTCGTGATTCTATTTACTTATTCTCGGCATTCCCATTATCCCAATATATCTTTTCCTCTTAGTAACGGGTCATTTAACTGAAAAAACATCTCCAGTTTATAGCTTTGAGACACGTCTGCCCTAGAGGGCTTCCATTTTCCAACTGTTGATTTTCTTTTCGAATCGGCCATATTTTCAAAAATTGTGTTAGTCAACTGCCACTTGCAACCAAATGTTTATATTACATCTGTTCGTTAGATTTAATAAAACCATGTTTTCTAAACTCTGAAAGACATAAAATAGAATTCACATTGAAAACCGATAGAATTTTAGCTTTAGCTGGCCAGAGACAGACAGGCCAGCTACGCTTCCTGTTAAGTGATATATATGTGTCATCTCGCCCACACTACTACGTAGGTGTCTGCTGTTGCTCTGACCAGCTTACATAAGTATACTATCATACACCCATACAGTCCTGTTTGTACTGAAACAAACTGCTATGGTGGTGGGATTTTTAGTGGGCTCAAGTGACAACCCACCCTACCGTATTCCGAGAAAAGATGAAATGGTTTTCTACTAATATTAAAACCTATTACCCCAATCCAGTGGACACGACTAAACATCGGAAAGACATACGCACTGTTTAAGTCAAGTAACAAAGGGGGTAGTGATGTGACACTAAGGGGCCAGGAGTCCCCCGTGTCCTGAAAATTACGAAAATTACTATGGCTGTTACTAAAAATTACTATGGTTATTACCAGTAATTACTATTGTTATTACAAAAGGAGTTAACTGTGTTAAAGGGGATAAACGGCTGGGCTTAGTATAGTTTGTGGGACCACACCCCAACAAGAAAAAACCCACACTGATACAATCTCTTACACATGCAATCCGAACGAAAAAATATGAGCCAATCTTTTTTTATTCTTATAATTATTGGTGGAATATGCAAGACCGTTATACGACAGTGCAGGTAGCGTTTGTGCTGGAAGCACGTTTGGGTATAGAATGACTTTTCCCTTGATTTCATTCAGAAAACTGAGCCATATGGTCAAGCTGTCCGATACCTGATTACAATGAACTGCAACAATGTTGTTTCATTTATCTCCAACTGCCTCCCATACTTAGTCAAAGTTCCGAATTTTCCTCCCAACAAATGTGATCCTAATACGCTGAAATATGATGCTGAGATCTTTTATATGATGGAAAATGCTTGGCATATCTTTTCTTTTCACAGGAGCGTAGGCATTCGTGAATAACACACACGCACATGCACACATACACACACACACACACAGACACACACACAAACACACTCACACACATACACACGCAAAACACACATACACACATTGAGCCTTTCTTTCACTAATATGAATTCACACTTGTTTGAATACAGGCACTCACTCATATTCACTCTTAAACAAATGAACGCATTCACACTCTCTTACGAACAGGTTGTCTTCTTGGGGAGCATAGGGCCGCATTGCGATTTCGTTTGCAAGTAGGTTTCACAAGATGGAGTTGCTAGGTCCATGCCAAAAATTGACTGCCTTACAGCGCTAAATGACTCTAATAGCTCTGTTACTCAACCTAACCTGGAGCGATACGCCGATTCATACCATCCTCAGGGGCATTATCGTGAAGTAAACGTAAACAGCCTTGACCGGAACTCGAACAAGTTTTCCGTGTCAGGAACTATTCCACCACTCCGGGCCTCCATCACATGAACATTTTACTCTCTCTTAAAACTGGCTATTTATTCTTCATTTAATGTCCTTATTCTGGCTACAGCTTTGCTCTCCATCATCTAATTAATTTTCACTCTGTCCTAGTTTGCGATATGGGGAATAGATTCCACCGGTACTATCACACCCATTGTTTTGAAGAAAGATGGATTAATGTCTTTTCCAAGGTTATCACTGCAAAGTCAACGCAAAGTGTCTCAAAGGGAGTTTTCTCTCATTATTCCGCATTTATTTTACAATTATAACAATTATACATCTCTATCACACGCTTTTTGGCTCTTTGTCGGTCGGTCCCACACACGTTAATCAACAGGAATATGAAAAAAAAGGAAAAGTTGTGAAGTCAGTAAAGGTGTGACGTCATTCATGCTATGATGTAATAATAAGCTAGGTGAGCAGCATTTTTGTATTATAAAAAAAGCCATTTACGATTTTTTTTTATTGATAATGACTCATGTAGAATATTTCATATCACAATATTTTACAAGTAAGAGGATCTACTGACTCGAAGAAATATTACTTTTTCACCTCCCTTCTCTTCCTCCTGCTCCTACTACCACCGATAGGAGACGCATGGTTTGTACACACAGACGCAATCAAGCATTGTTTGAAATCGAATTTCAAAAAGCGCCCCCAAAATCGATTATCCAGGGGCATTAAAGACGTCCCCTGTGATTGGAAAGTCGGGAAGAACGGTACGTGATCAAAGGTAGACAATTGTGTCCCTTTCATTATTTCTCTGAGCCACAGTTTCCTCGCCATTTGAGCCGTTGTGAATGAGACGAATTTTGTATTAAATAAAAGGCAAGTAAAAATGTATAAGTTAACACACGATTGGAAATCAAAGTGAATGTAGTCTGAGATTAAAGACTGCGTTTTGTGTATACAAAGGGAATCATTCTGATCAAATCGAATGACACAGTTGTTTATTACGGGGAAGGCTGATTCATTTGCTTGCCTATCTATCTATCCATCTATCTATTTATCTATTTATCTAGCTAGCTAGCTAGCTAACTCAGTTGGTTCTTGACTATACATCTCTGTACACGTCTATCTATCTATCTATCTATCTATCTATCTATCTAAATCCGTTCATATCTTTACATCTCGGTTCATATCCATCTCGGTCTGTTCATATCTATTCATCTATAGTCTGTTCATATCCATCTCCGTTCATATCTATACATAACTATTTCCGTCTGTTCATATATATCTATCAATGATCATCTCTCTCTCTCTCTGTCTATATATATATATATATATACATATATATATATATATATATATATATATATATATGTGTGTGTGTGTGTGTGTGTGTGTGTGTGCACGTATGAATATGTGTGTGTGGGGTGTATTGAGAAATAGACATTGTGCTTTGACCATGAAGTTATTAATGATTTAACGCAATTTATAATCACACACACACACACACACACACACACACACACACACACACACACATATATATATCCGTTAATTTCAATCCATTTATATATCTACGTCTGGTAATAAATATCTATGTTGATATCTATCTATCTATCTATCTATCTATCTATCTATCTATAGTCTGTGCAAATCTATCAATTTATCTAACTTATCATATTCATAGCTATCTATCTATCTATCTATCTATCTATCTATCTATCTATCTATCTATCTATCTATCTATCTATCTATCTATCTATCTGTTCATAGCTCTCTATCTTTTTATGTTCATTGCTATCTGAGTGTTCATATCAATCTATCCAACTGCCTATATATCTCAGTCCAGACACAACTATCTATTTATGTTCATATCTAAGTATTTATATATCTATCTATGCTCATATCTATGTATCTGTCATTTCATATCTGTCTCTTTATCAATCTATTTATACTTATATCAAGAGATATTGTCTCAGTGGATCTTACAATATCTAGATGCTAAATAGATATCTAAAATACCTTACTTATTATGCCTTCATCCAAAATGCTACACCAAAATATAAGAAATAGTATTCAAAAAATCTAATCAGATAATAATCGTACAAAATCCAATGTATGTACGATGCAATCCTAATTGAGATTCGATGTTTGTATTTTGGATATCAATCCACGGGTAAAAATATCAGAATCTCATTGAAAAATATTTGAGATACATCTAAAAACAATTTCATATATCAAAGTGCAACAGAAAATCTCTACATGTCACTATCATACTTTGCAACACCGACTATGCTAACTTTGATCTCTTTGTTTCTAGGTTCTCGGCATCAAATGAAGACCTTTTAGGGTCAGGTGAACAAACTTCACAAAAAAAGGTTACGTACAGGGATACGTTGACATCACAGCCTTTGAAGTTTGTACAGCGAGGAATCTATTAAGGTGTTTATTTAAGTTCAGTCTGATTCTGGTTATGATGCCGTTGAATATCTGAAAATATTAAAAACATAAAAAAAGTGATATTTTTTTTTTTACCAACTCTGTCGGCGGTCAAGAAAGATGAGAAACATACATGCTAGATAGATAGATAGATAGATAGATAGAGAGAGAGAGAGAGACAGACAGACAAAGAGAGAGAGACAGACAGACAGACAGAGAGAGAAGGGGGGTTAGGTGGTCGCAGAAATATCACAGGATCTATTTATTTATTGATTTATCTATCTATTCCAGCTTGTTTTATATTCAGGCTTTATCATTCATCTGTTTCAAATCTTGGAAGACATCAACAATGAATTCAATCATTTTTGAGTTTCCCAGGGCTGTACGTATCGTTCTGACAGGTACAGGAAATGATCCCAGTGTGGTATTAATTCAACAAATCAAAGTTTCTACGGAAAAATAAAGTTCACGTAAATTCGAAACAAATAAACGGAAGAGTCTTTTTACAAACATCCCATAAATATGTATAAGGTAAATTTATTATAAAATCTATCAACTTGTCAGTAACGTTTGGGAGATGTTTGCTATGTATGCATAAAACGTATTATTTCACGGTTTTATTTCACAATTCTTTTGATACAGATATTTGAAATTCGATGTACGTGTTTCAAAAAGCAATATAATGTTGCATTTCGTTTGAGAAAACCATCATAAATAAACTCACAAGAAATTATTTCTGCTATGGAATTACTATCTTTTCCCGTTCTTATTAGCCTAGGCTAAGCATGAATTAATGATGGACAAACAGTTAAATATATACAGAGAGAAATTGAATGTTTCAAAGTAGATCTGTAGGTATGTATTGGTATTTTTGCAAATGTGAACCCCAGGTTGTGTGCCTTTCATTATAAGGAGACCCTGAAGATTCTCAGTAAGAAGGATGTGTCGTCAGCAAATATGAGGTCACTTTGGTAATCACCTCCTATCCTCATTCGTTCTTTAGTTCAGTTTAAATCTCCGAATATCCTTTCGAAGTAGGCTTGGGGGAGTTTAAGGGAGCTGGTACACTTTTTGGTATCCTTTTTCGAAGCTGGAAGAGCTTAGGCTTCATATTGCCTCATAAAGGAAAACCTGTCTCGGGAGAAATTTTGTTAGACTCTTACATCTACGCTGTCTACGTATTCTTGCATTATAGCACCAATGACGTATGGGATTTTCAGTTGAAAGCCTTCTTGAAGTCAACAAATACCAGGACCAGTGACATTTCATAATTTTCTGCTTTCTGTTTTACTTGATTGTCCAATTACGAAATAGGCATTGGTCGAGTAGCTTCTTCTGAGGCTATCCTGATCCCTTTTTTGGTTTTCATCTAGTGCTTTGATGATTTGGTTGTTTATCACGTTGGTAAAAAAGCTTGTAGATGCTGTTGAGGAGGCTTATTGCTCCCAAGGTGTTTTGATCTTGTGGGTTATTGTTTTTGCAGTTCTACATTCTTCTGGGATTTTCCTCTGTTTGAGGCATAAATTGGATCAATTGGTATGGTTTCCTGGTAATGACTTTACCAGCTTTTGAGCAGGTCGATTGTGATGTTATCTTGTCTGACTGCCTTTTTGTTTATTTGATGGCTTGCTTTACCTTCTGCTGAGTAAAGTTTGGGAATTCGCTATTAGTATGCTTTGTATCTTGTTCATTTTCTTGTGTCCTTTGATTGGAGGAATAGATTTTTTTGAAGAACTTATTGATACGTTCGACAGTCTACTCGCTAGTCCTTCCTTTTCAAATTAGTCCACGTTATTTGCCTATTCATTTTAGTTTTGTTTTGAAACCGATACTTTTTTTCGAGACTTTGTTTATGACTGCTGTTGTGTATCTCCTTTCATCTTCTCATAGTTTATTTTGTATGATTTTATTCATTTCAGTTGCCGAGAGTTTACTGAGGGTTTATTTACTCTCTGGCTTAAACATATTGGTAACTTCTTTTTGGGAAGTTAGTTGTTGAACTGGTTGATATTCTCTTTCAGTTAAGTGAGAAGTTCACGTTCGTTTTCAGTTCAAGCTTCACACATCGAGTGAGCTCTTTTTGTAAATGATAGCAGTTTGATGCAGAACATTTTCCTGCTTTCTTCCTTGGTGTTATTTTGAATTTTATATCTTACAATTCTGTAGTTGCTTCCAATATTAACCCAAAGCTAATACTGATGATGTCCCATTTAACGTTTTTGATTTCATTTTCAACATCAGTTAGGTGCATGTCCCTTGTTCAGAGTGTTTTGACGTTGTCAGTTTCAATGTATGGTGTTGTGTTCTTGGTGACGTTCTTAGGGTTGTGACAGTCATCCTTGTAACACATCATCCCTAACCAAATCAATCGGGATTGGGCTTTTCACCCAGCAGGAACAGCGTGTATGTTATGATCGTGCAAATTATGGGTAATGTCCTGCCACACTCGTCCATGACGTTGTTGAACATAAACCTTTCCCAAGATTTGCCAGATCTCTCTGTCATGTGCATCACGGAGCCAGTACCTTTTGAACTTGTCTAGTTAGTCACACCATCTTATTTTTTGTCAGCCCCAGTCTCGCATATGATCTCTGGGGGATCCATGTTTTGGATCAACCAACGTCTACTTTTCAAAACAGTTCACAAAGTGCTCTTTCCAAATCGCCATGAGATGCCTCACCACGTTCTTCTCAATATTCTCCTCAGTCTGAAATCCCTTTTGGGAAGATCCTGAATTTGCTGCAATCAATATCTTGACTGCTGGGGGGGGGGACTAGAAATCTTGGCTGATGCATTCGTTTTCACCCCCGACCCCATAAACAATAAAATAAACAAACGAGCAAACCCCAAACTGCCTGAGACCTGAAGAATGATTTACATAAGTCATTGTGAATGCAACAGTCGCCACCTGTCGACTGAGCAACGTCACACAAGAGTTTCTCTTCTCCCTTGCACAGCAATGTCCCATCCGATTAGTTGCCAAGTTAAATAAAGCCGATAAAATTCTCAGGCTATTCAAATAGCAGGATACGATTGGACAAAACTTTTAAATATCCACAAACACTCTAGAAAACGCTCATCACACACTCACTCACGGATACATCCTAGTGCGCATGTGCAGACATTTCAGTGTTAGTGTGATGGAGATAATACGAAATCAAATATCGATCAAAATTCAAATTGGGTATATTTTTTTTTATTGTATTTCATCAGGTTTGACAAAATTATTCATGAATTCTGTGCAAGATTCGGTTAAGCTAATTGATCTGAATATTCAAGACTGTAATTTCAATATTAACGACAAAATAACGTTCAATTTGTGGACATTTCTCGGGGTTTTAAATGAAAATGTACCAATCTAAAATTAAACGTTGAAAATATATGAAAATTATATGATTGAATTATGATCAGTATTCTATCGTTTCTAATCAAGTTTCTTTGGTTATCACAACTTGTCTTCCAACCCCTATCCGGATACATTTTTGCCGCTGAGACTGACGGGTATATCGACATTATTCACGCAAAATCATTGAATAAAATACAGGAGGGCAGAATATTCCTATCCGTGCTGTCAGGGAAATTTTGGTTGGAACCCTGACACACTGTTTGCAGAAACTAAATTGGTGCCCTTAATTGCAAACAGATAACGGTTCAAGTCTTTGCTTTGGTGGTTATTTCATCGATTTTGAACAGATTTATCCAGTATCCGGCTCGAAAAGGGGGGAACATTTTTCATTTCGATAATGCACGCTTTCCCACCGCTTGACTGGCCAAAGATTCCGTTTGCTCATTAAGAATGGAAAAATGAAAATATGCGTCTAAAGCCTGGAAGGCTGTTTGGAAAAAAGAAGAAAAACAGTGCACTTAATAGCAAATTAAAAAAGCTGGAGACGTTAAAATCGTGGTTTGTGTGGATACTTCATTCATTTGACTTAAAGCTCTCCAGTATCTGTCGAGAAAAAGGACCTTCCTTCATCTTCATAATGCATGTGTTCGTGTCGCTCGACTGACTGAAGATGTTATATGGGAATTTGGTTAGGGAAAATGGTCAATCCACGATTCTTTCCAGACCAGATGACAACCGTTTGTTTAGGAGCTTGAAAAACTCTGTTGAGAATATTATTCCCGGTCAAAATCAAAGGAATTTCACAAATATGGTATTGAAACAACTGTTATCTCCTCCAGAACTGCTTGTTTTATCTAGCTACATCAAAGTGAAGGTCGCAAGGTTCTTATGCCTGGATTACAGGTTTGCAATAAAGATATAATCAAATAAAAAGTGGGAAAGATATAGGTGACGGTGAAATAATAAAGATCTGAAGTATGAATATATCTGTTAATTTTACTACTGCTATTTCGCTTCTTTTTTGTGTGCAAAGAATTTATACTTTTTATGTCATCTTACCAGTCAAAATTCAGTCAGACTTCACCAAAATGCACATGTGAACAATTAATTCAAGTATATATCATACCGGTAAGTGAATGATATATCAGATTATCTTTCTGTTCATGCAAGATTAGTGTGAAAAAACATCTGGTAAAAAAGTAAGTAATCGTCTCACTCAGAAGATGTTCACCTGGCTTTTTCTTCACTACGTGGTTTATAAACACATCACAGATATAACACAAATCAGTTTTTGTTTTGTAGCCTGAAATTCCGGCTCCAAAAAATATAACTCTGAATTTTTGAAATGAAGTATTATTATTATTTCTTTTATTATTCGGACCATCCTCATCTTGATTGTTTTTCATACAACGTTACGGCCGTTGTACTCTACGGCCTATATCAGGTATCATCTGGTAGGTGTGGGGAAGTAACAAACCGAACCCTTTATTTAACCGACAGGGGTATATTGACCACACTCCCCTCTTAGCATTAGTAGTATTATTATCGTCTCACACTGGGATTGAACCTAGAACCAATAATAATACTACTAATGCTTAAAGTGAGTGCAGTCAATATATACCCATCGGTTGAATAAAGGGTTCGGTTCGTTACTTCCCCACACCTACCAGATGATACCTGATGAAGGCCGTAGAGTACAACAGCCGAAACATTGCATGAAAAACAACCAAGATGAGGATGGTCCGAATAATGATAGAAATAACTCAAATTATATTTGAATATTCAAATAATTGGTATATTTCTTCCAGGTCAAGCGGGAAAATGCCGAGGAAAAATATGGAAGCATCAACAAAGAATAACATATAATTCTTTGCTGACCCTCCTTGCACTTTTGTGATATCTTGTATCATTTGAAATATTCAGTTCGCGAGTGAGAAATAATGTTTTCCGTCAAGCTGGTTCCAATATTCTCTAATTGTGGTTGACAGATCAATTTTGCAGAATGGACCATTGTCTTGGAAAATCAAATTCCATCCTGAATTTCCCATCGGAGCGATATCTGAATTGTTTGTTGGCCGTATCATTAAGTTGATATGCCTTTCATGAAGAAAAACTTTGACGCTTCTTGTTCTGTGACAAGACGTATTATAATCCTGGAAAGTGAATTCATCGTCAACACAAATTTATTTTCTATCGATGGAGTGAGACGAGTGTCGAAAGTTCAATGTGTGCCAGTGCATTGATTGTTTGAGTAATGATTGCCATCTCCTCTTTCGTCGCTTATCTGACATGGAACGCCGTATGATATAAAGGTGCATGACCGTCTGGAGAAAGCAAGCAATCTCTCCGACTTGTTCATCATAAATGAGTCATGAATTTTGCATGTTTTCCTCAGACTGACATATTCATAAGTTCCATGGACAGAAGTTCCAGCTTCATCACCTTTGCTAATGATAATTCATTATTAATCACTGAATATCACTTTCATCCAATCATCCACACTTCATGATTGTTTCTCTTTATCAAACTGTAACCTTGTTTTCATCCGTTTAGGAGTAGTTTTTGGTTTTTAATTGGCTTTTCTATAGGAGTATTCCATTTCATTCTGCTGATTACTTACAGTTCTTTCACAAATATGAATAAACATTCACATATTATTCCAGGTCAGAATGAAAGGGATTTCACAAATCTTGTATCGAAACAAATGTTGTTTCCTTCATAAGAACCTGTTTGCAACCCTTTTATCAACCCAGGCTTCTTCAAAGTACTGGCTGCAAGCTCCTGCTGACTGGATTGCTGGTTCACTACAATTATATAATCAAATAAAAAGTAAATGAAAGAATATCGATGACAGTGAAATAATAAAGATCTGAAGTATAAATATATCCAATAATCTTACTATAACTACTTTGTTTCCTATTTTGTATTAAACGATATTCTTTTTATGTCATTTTACAAGTCAGAATTCAGCCTTTTTTTCACCAGAATGCACATTTTTTCTCCTATTCGATCAGGAAACATATGCCGATGATCTGAATGATTCAATCAAATTTTTTAGGTATATACCATGAAACCAAATGTAAAGCTATCAAGTAAAATTGTTTCGTGTCATATCTATGATTTATTTATTGGCTGTGGATTGTAAAAAGCTGGATAAACGTTGTGTGAGTGTACTGATTCAATAATTTTTGTCGGAGTAGTATTATGTTATTGTAGAGGATATATGTCAGTGGGTTGTGATTTTATTACATCGAACAGGTTTGAATAACTAAGATCTACACGTGAGGGGAAAAAGCCACTGCTGGAGTAACTTCCAAAGACTGGACAATCTGACATCAGGCTTTTTTTGTCAATCGGTTCCGTTACTCAGCGCTTGGATGGTCAATCTCTATGTACCATTAGTGCTTACGTTTTTTGATTTCAGTTGAATTCTCGTGGTATTGAATGGAATAATGGATAGTCTATAGCCACACTGAAGAGTTGTAATACAACGAAACAGCTGTCCGTGGATAACTCAATTATTTAATCATTATCATAATTAACGCTACTTATCCAGGGTTGAGTACTCTTTAAGTAAGGAAACTCGTTCATTATAAGTCTATGCAATAGGAAAAGAGAGGAATAGAGAACTCTAGTGGATGGGGAATTTTGCTTCAGTAAATATATTGCTTGAAGTTGACCTTACTGACATTCCAATTTTGCTTAGGGCAGAGGTAAAATGCCAGCCTCTAGGTCTGAAGCGAAGGTTTCGATCCTATCTCGTGGTACTGGATCGGATAATGTATAGTCTATAGCCATACTGAAGAGTTGTAATACAACAAAACAGCTTTATGGATAACTCAATTATTTAATTATATAAATATATATATATATATATATATATATATATATCAGATTTGCACTAATATTTTAAACTACTAGATTCATATCAGTGCAGTAATAGTCAAAAAATAGTGATACTGACAATAACTACTGTAGTGTGTTCTCCAAAAGTGTGGCTTCATGTCAAACTAAGCTAAACACATTAACTATCGAGTATATTCTACTTCTGTATTTGAAGTTCATATACAGCTTGGTTTGACACAAGTTCTCAATTGCAAAACTTTGTATTTCATAAAATCACTGATATGTTCAGGGATTTGAAAAAAACTTGAGATTTCATGGAATCAATAGTTCCACAATCCTACTGAAACCCAGGCACACACACAGACAGACAGACAGATAAACACACGTATAGAAATATATAGTATACATAACCATTTTGTTAACATTTACTGTGACCTACATTAATAGATATTGAAAGAGATGCAAAAATATAGATATTTGTATTGATGTATACATGATTATAAAGGAGTTCTCGCTATGCATACTAGAGATAAGATGAAAAGGAACACACTGAATTATTGAACAATGTGGGCCAGTGCATACGCTCTTTTTAAAAAGGCATACATTTCCAAAAAAATATTGACTATAAGCAAAATAGATTGTAAATACTTATTCTAACTATTTTTTCTCTTTCATCACAATATTTTAAAAAAAAATACCAAGCGAGCATTTCCAATTTCGCTTTTTTTCTGTTAAAATATTGAATTCCGTTTGAATTTCCCCCTTTTTTTTCAATAAAAGAAAATGATGTGCAGGTCTGGTTAGTCATTCAGTAGAAACTGTCATATGCCCAACGTTTTTTGACAGCATGCTTTGTTAAGGGTGTTCAATTAGAAAATTGGGAAAGGTATGATCACTTAAAATTGTCTTAATCGAAAAAAACCAAACAAACTAATAATTAAACAAAAATGCAAACATGATTGCTGCTGGACACCAGCTTCGGGATCGATTGGCAAAAACCCAAATTGTGAATCGACCCCCCCCCCTGCTGCTGCGAGCTTATCTGGGTGTCAATTTGAGAGAAAAATCCGAAATGCTTTATACATCATAAGAATTAAATATTTAGGTAGCGATTTAATAAAAAACAAAACCCAAAACGTTTTAGACACAATGAAAATTAAGCATCTCGGTAGCTGGTGATTGAAAAAAAAATGTAAAAACGTTTTACACATTAGAAAATCGGATATTTAGGTGGTGATTCGAAGGAAAATCCGAGACGTTTTGAATATGATAAAAAAAATATTCAGGTGGCGATTTGAAAAAAAAATTTAAAACGTTTCGGACATGATAAAAATTCAATAGTAAGGTGGTTATTGAAAAAATCTAAAATGTTTCAGAAAAAAAAAATCAAATATCTAGGTAACAATTTTGAAAAATCAAAAATATTTTAAACATAATAAAAATCAAATATTTACGTACCAATTAAAAGAAACCTGAAACGTTTTAAACATAATAAAAATTGAATAGTTCGGTAGTTATTAAAAAAAAAATCTAAAATATTTTAGACAAAATAAAAATTAAATATTCAGGTCACAATTTAAAAAATTCTGAAATGTTTGAGATATAATAAAAACTAAATATTTAGATGATAAATTGAAAAAAAATCTAAAAAATATTTATACGTACAAAAATCAAGCATTCAGGTGGTGATCTAAAAAAATCCAAAACGTTTCAGATATGATAAAAACTAAATATCTACTTGACGAATAATAAAAAAAAAAAAAGCAGAAACGTTTCAGACGTAATGAAGAGAAAATGTTGAAAATGTCAGTCCTTTAATGCCATTGATACAGCTTGAACTCGTGATGGATACAAAGCCAATCAACTGGTCCAGTTGATTAAACCTATGTTGACAGTATTGGTGACAGTTTTAGTTGACAGTTTCGAACAGATATCGGAAAGATAAAATAAAATGAAGAAATTCAACAATTCTGATTAAGAATACCATTCATAGATCATTGAAGCTATGACTTAAATCAATCTTTATGCTTTATTTGTTTCAATACAATTTCTTATATAACCGTCCTATTTCCATGAGTCTTCCGAAAGAGTAGAACAAAAGAGTATAGGGAGCTTGAAATTTCTGATACTTGCATACACACACACACACACACACACACACACACACACACACACACACGCACATATAAACATACATGAATGAAGGGAAGACAGGCAATAGACAAAAAATGATGTTTGATATCAGATTGGATTTAAAACGAAAAAAAAAAAGATGGAGTGGATGAGAAATATCAAGTTAATAAAACTGAACTTGCCATGACAGTCAATAACTGAACAATCATAGCGTCAAATTTTGACTCCATGTAAAAAGACTCAATCGAAGAATAAATATGGTCGGAATAATTGAGATCGCTGGCGTTTTTCACGACCTTAAAGTATTTTTTGGAACATTTAGATTTACATTTATAAACCTGTCAGAATCAGATCAAAAAGGTCCAAAAAACTTTATTCTCAAAATTAAAAAAAGAAAAAAATTGAAAGTGTGTAGTGGATTATTGGTTTTAGTTTTCTAGTGTCTATAGTCTGCAAACAAAACAGTGTGACCGTAAGCGCTGGACCCAACAAACAAATAGACAAACAAACAAATTAAAACACGTGCACATATAAAAAAGGATATTATCCCTCGCCATTATTAGTGGCGATGATTGTTCAATAAAGCTAGAATTATTTCAGGCTTATAGCCAATAGAATAATGCCAGTAATGACGTACGTCGTTACGAAAACGTCGTCTTTGTCAATAAGATTTCCAATGGTCCATCGCAAATTATTTTGGTGTTTGGGCATCAGGCTTTTATCTTTCAAAAGCTGTTGCCCGTTGAGAAAAGATCTAACAGATCTTTTGTTATTCCGGTTATAAAGATTTCAAGGTTGACTTGATGAAAGGGTTGGGCCAGGCAAATGATAAATTCACTCGATTACTTGCCTGTAAACATGGCTAGTTACATGCAAGCCTATAACCGAATAAGTCTATTCAACCACAATTTAGAAAAAGGCTATTATTCTCTTCCAACTTTGCTTTTGTGACCGAGACAGTAATAATTTGAAATCTACTCATTTCTAATTGGACAACAGGCGAATCTGCACGTTCTCAATCACGTAAAGTGGGGAAAACAATAACATATGAATATCACCGTTCTGGTCACAATAACAAAGTTTGAAGGGAATAATAGCTATTGTCTATACTTTCTATCTATAAACAATTAGAAAATAACACTCTCTACCGTGGAACAAAATAGCGTTGCATTCTATCTATCTATTCATCTATCTATCTATCTATCTATCTATCTATCTATCTATCTATCTATCTATCTATGTGCAAACGCAGTTGTACCGGTGTTTGGATATATATAGAGAGAATAAAATGGTACAATACACCCATAGATAATAAACTGGCTCAGATGGAAGTTTTGATCACTGTGCTTTCGGTGACTATTTCTGGTAACTTTACCACATAAATCCTCCGATCACTTCACGCGACTGAAACCGACACGGTATGAGTCTGTACGAAGCATCTATAATCATCCTTCCTTTCATTCGAGAGTGACAATCGTGCCTTACTTACTTACACCTGAAAATGAAATTTACACCCCATACACACATGCACATACACACACATACATACTCATACACGTGGATACCAGACGAAAGAAACTCCGAGAAACATGTTTTTGCTTTTAGTTTGATATCAGAATCATCATGGCATTGTGACTGGGATTGAGACGTGCTGTGCTTTGTGGATAAAGCAATACCTTGTATAGTCCAGGTTTGATTAGTATGGATTCTGATATAGTACAGTCAAAGTATTGCTGTAGGAACTTAGGAAAGTAAGTATAGGCTGGTATAATGTAGTTTTGAACAGTACGAAAAATTTGGGAACAGACTGCACCTTAAATGTCCGTGCATAAACTTGTGTATGAAATAACTCAAACCTGTGTAGAAAGATAAGAACATGGTGCTCTTATTGTAATGAAGTAAGCAGTATGCAGAGTCAAGTTAGCTAATATTAACGTATTTGTTCCTCACTAGGTTCCACATCTACACTTTTTATTGGAAGAGGAGCATTAACCATCATTCGAGGCAAGGGACATTACAATCAGGTAATACAGAGTTGGATGAATGGGCAAGCCATTGGAGAATATCACAAAACAATGAGGAAATGAATAAATAAATTCAGAAAATTCAACAATACTCATCTAAGTTTGCAGCAATTTTAGTTGGTCTGGGGACTTCATTTTAGCAGTTGAAAAAGTTTGAATTTTTCATCGTTCGTTGCTAAATATTTCATGCCTGTCTCCCAGCAAGAATTTACTACTTAGATTAGACAGAGCACCGACCAATTCAACACTTGATTCGTTTTCGGAAGAGGAGCAATTGCCATAAAATCGAAAGAGAACACGTTTTGGGGCTTTTCTCGAAAATAGCGGTCATTGTATGTTAGGATGAACCTTTGTAGGATAAGCGGTGGTAGGTACAGGGATTTAAGTGTAGGGGGAAAAAGAGAAGGTGTGCGCTGCCTCTATGAAGGTTCACAGCAAATCAAACGCTAAACGCTGTTTTAACTATGCCTTCATTTTTTAAAAGCTAAACAAAGCGGCATGAAGCGAACTTTCGTAAAGCAGAGACATCAGAAAATGAGTCGTTAGAGATTGGTATGGTGGGAAATACTACGGGCTGAGTCGTAGAAGTTGGGAGAGGAGAGTGTGCACTGCCTCTATAAAGGCTCTCAGCAAAACACTGAACACTTGCCTCTTTCCGTAAAAGCGAAAAAGTTGCGTTGAACAGAATATCGTAAAGCAGGGTATACCTGGATATAAATCGATAGAGGTTGAGATAGCAGGAGGTATTGGGGGTGGAATGAAAGGGGGCAAAGAAAAGAAAGTGTGCGCTACCTCCGTTGAGGCTTATGTCAAAACAAACACACAGCGCTATTTTTGCCACGTTTTGTAAAAGTAATAAAGTAATATAAAGTGGACCTTTGAGAAGCGGGGTATATTTGAATATGAGTAGGCAATGGTTGGGGTGGTACGAGGTGCACGGGACTAGTGAGCAAGTAGGGGGGAGAGTATGCGCTGCCTCAATTATCGTTGCAAATCAAGAGCTGAACGCTATTTCTGCTTCTCTTTGTGAAAGCAAAAAAGTTTGCCGTAAAGCAAACTTTTGTAAAACAGGTTGACACCTGGATATGATATTTTGTTCCCAGCGTATTACCTCAAAGCTTCTGATAAGTTAGCAAGATAACAATTTCAACGAAATAAACGCAGAATATGATAGGTATTGATAGTCACTCAATAGAAACCATCATGCGACCATTATCTTTTGGCAGCATACCATGTTGGGGTGATCAATTAAAATATTGGAAAAATAGATAAACGAGAAAGTTACATCTCTTGCGTTCTCTGTCCAGTGATTACTGAAAAATATTTTGATTTTCTGAAAAACAAACAAACTAGCGGACACTAATTGAATCAATTCAGTATAAAACAACATTACAAATTTACCCCCCCCCCCCCGCCTGAAAAATACTTTTTTCAATTTCAAAGAAATAAACAAACAAACAAAAAAAAATAATTATCTCTATTATTTTTCGGTCTATCCTCATCTTGGTTGTTTTCCATACAACGTTTCGGTTGTTGTTCTCTACGGCCTTCATCAGGTATCATCTGGTAGGTGTGGAGGACGTAACGAATCGAACCCTTTAGTTAACCAATACCTGATGAAGGCCGTAGAGTACAACGGCTGAAAAGTTGTAAGGAAAACAACCAAGATGAGGATAGTGCGAATAAAAATAGAGATAATAATAATAATACCACATCTCAAAAATTCAGAGAAACACTAAAAAAGAATAATGTCCACATTCTCAACCCAATAGCAACATTGGTTTGGCCTGCATGCATGATATATACATAGCCAGCCAGACCAGCTTAAAACTGAGAGAAAACTGGGTTACAGTTTTGGTTGATGGTTTCTGATATGATAGGAATTCGATGTACGATAAGAAAACAGATAATTTTTTTTTCCTTTTTTTACATTTCGCTTTTTTTGCAAATTTGGTTTGGGAATTCAATTTTTATTTTTGCGCAAAATGGGAAGACAACTATTTTTCGTCCAAACAGTCAAAAATGATTGATATACCAACATCCAAGTCTAGGGAGGGGAAAAGAGAATAAGATTGAATTATCTACCCTTCTCAAAACGTTAACGCCAACAGCAGACGCTGAAGTCAAGAAAAATTGAAAAATGCCGAACTGTTTGTAATTCGATGGTCATGAGACAAGATTTCCCTGGTTTATAAAATGAGTTTATGATATCATATATACATTTTTACTGCGAAATAAATTCAATATAAAATGTTTCAAGCAATTTCGCGAGTAGAAGAAGAAAAGAAAAACATAAAGTTTTCTTCTATCGGTGAATGCTCAAAGAATCCTTATTTTATTTGTATGTTTATGCCATCGAATTATTACAGAGTCATTTTCCTAGATATTTTCTTCACACTTTATGTGATTTTCGTTAATACCCTGCTTTTGCATTGAGTTGCAAACTGCCGTGTGTTTTGCTCAATCATTTGCTTTTTCAGAGTCAACAATAACAGAAAAAAAATCGTTTATTGCGTTTCGATGTTTTGTTTTTTTTAAAAAAAAGTCAAGTTAACTTACTCCATGTAGATGAGAGTTATACAAGAAAGTAATATTCAATCGTACCGTCCCGAGATCAACCATAACGATGGGGGATAGAGATATGAAAAAGCCAGGGGTTGGGACACAGCTATTGAAAACACTAAAAGTAACCGCTTAACATATGTAATACGAATGTAGCTTCGGCTCGATTTTTTTTCTTTTTTCTCCTCTAGAACACATCAAAACAGTCATAGACAACTGAAATTGTAATATGTAGTAGCTTATTTATTTATTTATTTATTTATTTATTCATTTATGTATGTATGTATGTATGTATGTATGTATGTATGTATCTATCTATCTATCTATCTATCTATCTATCTATCTATCAATCTATCTCCGTCTATCTATCTAACTCTCTCTCTTTCTCTTTCTATCTATCCATCTATCTATCTTTTCCATCTATCTATCTATCTATCTATCTATCTATCTATCTATCTATCAATCAATCTATCTTTCTCCGTCTATCTATCTATCTATCTATCTATCTATCTATCTATCTATCTATCAATCAATCTATCTTTCTCCGTCTATCTATCTATCTATCTATCTAACTAACCCCCTCTCTTTCTCTTTCTATCTATCTATCTATCTATCTATATTTCTCTATCTATCTATCTATCTATCTATCTATCTATCTAACTATCTATCTAACTCTCTCTCTTTCTCTATCTATCTATCTATCTATCTATCTATCTCCGTCTATCTATCTATCTATCTATCTATCTATCTATCTATCTATCGATCTATCTATCTATCTATCTATCTAAAGCTCATCAGAAAGGCATAGAATGTCAATATTAGATGATGATCGAGGTATACATAGATAATTAAATGAACAAATGAAATTGAACAATAGCTTACATTCAACCAACAGTTTATTAAAAAGTTCAGTGTCGAAACTGCAACTTATCAAAATTTCAGATCTCTATGCCCGATTAACGAACCAAAACCGAATTCATACAATAAAAGAATCAGAATTCATTCAATCAAGATGGATGATAGAAATAGAAGCTAAATCATGAACATGAGTTGAAGCAAGATCGGCTGGAAATTATTCAGTACAAAATAAATCTAGATTGAAAAGCACCTTGCCAGTATGTTTGGAACGTAAAATAATCAATGCAGGTATGATATAAGCCAGGGTTTACGGCTGCTAAACATGGGAACTAACAAAGTCACTTGGAAACTAACTCAGGGGCCATTCAAATATCAATGAGTAGAGAGATGCTGTGAATGATTCTCTTCAAGTGATTGGAAGAGTTACCATGGATCCAAGTACAGACCATGGTAAAATATATCAGGAATTTGATTGAGCGACATAAATGGAGGTTGGCGGGATATATGGCAAGGAAGAAAGATAATAAGTCAATCTTTGAGAGAATTCTACTCTTGAACAACTATTTTGAATCAGCTATTGATTGATAACCTCTTGATTAAAAAAAAAACGGTAACTTGAGGATAGATCTCACTCTCATATATATATATATATATATACATATATATATATATATGAATAAATTTTTTTTTCTACCAGACTTCAATTTAAAATGTACGTTTAAAACAAATTGATCACTTAGTTCGCGTCCAGCAGCATTCACGCTTTTTTAAAAGAAAGTTTTGACTTTTTTAGTGATCACTATCCAACAAAATGAGGGGGAAGAAACTCATCCATTGATTACCCTCTTTTCCCAATTTTTTGATTGATCGCCACTCGAGAATGTATGCTGCAAAAGACAGTTGACATGTGATGGTTTGATGGATCTAACCAGACCTTTTAACATCTCAAGTTTGAATGTTAGACGGAAAGAAAACAATGAAAAACTTTTTTTCCACCTCCATCACCGAACTTGGAAGGATATTATGTATTTTTTGTATCTTTGCTTTTCTGTCCTTCTGCTTGTCAGTTTGACTGTTTGTTGCATTTTTGATTGTTTTTCTAAATTTTTTTGTTTGATTTTTTGTCTTTTTGATGGTTTACTTGAATTTTTGATTGATTGTTTGTTTGATTGTTTTTTTTATTGTTTGTCTTTTTGATTGTTTATTTGTCTTTTTGATTGGTTGTTTGTTTAATTCTTTGTTTCTTTGATCGCTTGTTTGATTGTTCGTCTGTTTCATTGTTTGCTTTATTATTCGTCTTTTTGATTGTTTGTTCGATTGTTTGTTTTATTGTTTGTCTTTTTGATTGTTTATTTAATTGTTTTTCTTTTTGATTGTTACATTGTTTTTATTTTTGATTGTTTATTTGTATTTTTGATTGTTCGTTTAATTGTTTTTTATTGTTTGTTTAATTATTTTTCTTTTTGATTGTTTAATTGTTTTTCTTTTTGATTTTTATTTAATTGTTAGTCATCTTGATTGTTTGTCTTTTTGATTTTTGGTTTGTTTCTCTGTTTGATTGTTTTCATTTGATTCCTCGTTTTTTATTGTATGTTTTTTTGCTTGTTTGATTGTTTTGTCTGTTTGATTTTTTTTTGTCTTTTTGATTGTTTGTCTCTTTGATTGTTTATTTTCCTTTTTGATTGTTTGTTTGTATTTTTTATTGTTTTCTGGCCTCAGTTAAGTGATTGACTAGTAGATACAGAAATGGTCAAAGGTACCACCCAATGTGTACAATTTGATCAGTGAACCAGCCCTATCTCCTTCCAAAACACAACATTCCGTGCATGGTATGGGTGAACTTGAAGCACAGATCAGGCTACGTCGAAACAAGACATTTTTCGTACCCCCGCCCCAAAATGGCACTGAGCCACCGATGCTTGGGTATGCTGTTAAAGGCACATCTTTACCCAATGCTCAATTCTGAAGCTCACCAGCGGAACCACAGGCTTCAAGTCACTGGACTATGCAACTATCGATTGGCTGACAGGCATTGAGACAAAGGACGATTTTCCAGCTTTTCCAATGTGATAACGTCAAACGACGTCATCATAGTGACGTCATCATAATTGAAACGCAGTTTGACGACTAAAAAAATATAAATGAAAATGAATTATTGCTAATTTTGTCATGGCTTCGTCGGGGATCTGTTAACTGACAGTTCATTTTCCATGTTTTTTCTTGGTCACCATTTTTTTCCCTGTTATACTGAACTTCTTAACTTCGAGTTCATAGAGTTCTTATTGTCTTCAACTCTTGATAATCCCGAAGGAAAATTCAATCAATTAAGCATAAGGATAAAAGACAGGTCTAAATAGTCTCTCTATAGAAACAGTCGAGTGACCAACATCTTTTGGCAGAATGCCGTGTTAGAGATGATCAATTAAAGCATAAAAATTTGGGGTGATCAAAGAATAAATTATTTCTCTTGCCATTTGATGGACTAAAATATCTGAATTTTCAAAAACAATTTAGACACAGACTTTGGACAAATTTAGCATAAACTTAGATCTTGAACTGAACCCCACTAAAAACTTATTCAGTTTTTTGGGTGGGTTCAAACTGAAAAAAGTATTTTGTAAGTATAATAAAGAGTAAATGTATGAATGTTCAGCCCCTAACTCAATTTATCCAGCTTGATACATACGTAGCCAGCCAGCCAGCCAGCAAGCCAGTTGGACCGACTTGAAAACTGAAAGATATGTTGAGGGTTTTGGCTGACAGTTTTTGATTAAAAATCAAATCTTTTCTAATTTGTATTACCATGGAAGGTGTTTCAATCACCGCTATCCACAACAGACTAGTTTAATCATTGTAGCTGGGTTGAGGTTATCCGTGTGTTCTGACTATTATATGTATGTATCTTTCTATCTATCTATCTCTTTAGACTTCACCTAACCCTCCCCGTTCGTAGTAGAAACTTGACATTTTACACACACACACACACACACACACACACACACACATTTTAATTTTGAAGATCCCTCACTTAAAAAGGTTTTATCCGGGGATCAATATGCAATATTCATTTATGTGAAATTGGTCAATGTTTGTGCCCGCTTATTCTTATTTCTCAAGTTGGGACCTAGCAAAAGGCGAGAAAAGTAACTCATTTATTAATCACTTCTTTTTCAACTGTTTAAATGATCACCCCTAACACAGTATATGAGTTGTGGTGAAAGATAACCTCTTCAAGAATGCTGGTTGTATTCAAATTATTTCATAATCTAACTGCAAATGAAAATCTTTGACTGGATGAAATAATAATCTGATCAAGATTGGAGAAATGACTGTCGGTTCACGTGTGTGCATGTACTGCAATCACTCCTCAACTGGCCCTTGTACAAAGTTGACATTTGCGGGTTATATTGATAACCGAACAACGGTGTGTTGTGTCGAGTACGAAGTTTTTTTGGAACAACCTTTCGTCAGTAATCTGATGAACATAAATTAAAAGTTACAGATTATAGATCTTGTAGGTGAAATCATGGATCTAAATTTAGATATGAAATATCTAAATTGGCAACACTGAAGAGAAGTAATCGAAATACCTCGAAGCTGTAGTTTTGTACGTATGACAGAGATGTATTTTATATAACTATAATGGCAAGATGGTCATGTTGCTAGAATGGTAAACAACTGCTGGACATCAAGGCTAACAGCAGTGTTCCCCAGGGATGATACGTGGAACAACGGTCAGCAGAAAATAAGATGGTGTTACGAACCAGACAAGTTTGGAAAGTAATGACTGCGTGACAACCATGATCAGATGGTTGCCGAATTGCCAGAAAGATATATGTCCAGCGACGGACGCTCCAAAGGCTGATGATTATGATGATGATTATTGTAGGGTGCTCAAAAAACCATAAAGTCCGGCCCCTTCTGAACATGCTCCTCTGTTTTATTTTCCTTATAAAAAAAAAAAAAAGAAAAAAAAGGAAGGATTTTTTCTGCTCAAGCTGTAAACAAAGAAACTTAGGAACTTTATTACATAATATTTTCTCAGCACAGAAAAATTTCAAAGCTTTATAGTCTGTGTTTCATGACGACTTTGTTTGAATAGTTATATTAGAAAAAACACATTTATTATCAGTCTTCGTCGCTTCACGTTAAATGATTGTTCTTTTTGGTTCTGCATTTTGTTTACCTCCCCGCCACCGTCGTTTTGTTTTCTATTGCATTATTTCCGTTGGTTCCCATTATTTTTTCACACTCTGATGATCTGTTTTCTCTATTTCAAATCATTCCATTATTTTCTCTTTTCTTTGTTTTTGTTTGTACCATTATTTTCCTATGATATCAGCCCAGTTCGTTTCTCCTAGTTCTTTCCAATGCAGTTCACTTTTTCAACGTACCCCAACCACAAAAATCAAATTAACTCCTGAACATCAAATATCTTTTGTGCGACAATCCGAGTTTAACAGACTGTATCTACTTATATAATGAACACTGTGCTTCTCTTGGTCCTCTGTCCGTAACCCGGGGCTCCTCCACTTATTTACTGATATAATGTACAGTGTACAGTGTGCTTCTATTAGGCCTCTCTCAGTAATCTGAAACTCACTCATTTATATAATGAACCGTATGATTCTCTTGGTTCCCTTTCTGCAACTACGGACTATTCCACTTATATACTTATAATAGTGAATAGTATGATTCACTTGATTTTTTGTCCCTAACGATGGACTCTTCCACCTATCCATTCTAACAATGTGATTCTCTTGGTTCTCTATCCGTGACCATGGACTCCTCCACTCATCTACTATTGAGCAGAGTGCTTCTCTTGGGTCTCTATCAGTAACCACTGACTCTGTCATTTATATAATGAATAGTTCATTTCTCTTGTTTCTCCATTCGCAACCATTGACTCTTCCATTATCTACTTATACAATCAACGATGTGATTCTCTTCGTTCTCTATCCGTAACCATGGACTCTGCTGCTTAAAGGTGACAAGGTTGCTGATTTGAAAGAGAAACACAAAGAATATTTTCTACGCAGATTTATTAGTATCCGATATTTTGAGCGTTATGTTCACATTTCAATGGAAGCCAAAAAGGTTCTCGTTCAGACCAAACTTCGAATAGTTTAATTCACAAGAAAGGGAAGATAGAGAGAAAATGGGCGGAGAGAATTTTTGTAACGTCTTATTACACTTTTCAAAAAATCGAACTAAAAAAGGAATGTGACGTTCACGAAAAAGCACTCGTAATTTAAACTACCTAAGGCCTTTACCAATATATCTCATAGAAACACAGTTCATGGATACAAACGGTAATGTGGTAATGCTCGGGAAAATCAGTCAGTATCCATTACCATTAAATTTAGAAAACAAATTTCCGAACAACTTTACAGTGAACGACCGTAGCCACCAAAGCGAGCAAAGGGTTCAATCCTTTTTTTAAAAAGTACTTTTGTCTGCATGATCGCACATTCATGTGTTCCAGTGCTCCCTACCTCACCGTTTTGTCTATAGTCCATTAAATTAGCATCAGTACTCCACTAGACCACTAGACCCATTCTGAAATTTTTATTATTTATTCGGGGAAAAAAAACGCTTTTCACCCTATTTTGAGTCCTTATTTTGCAAGTCTATTAACAATATCTAGATTCTCCAGAAACTCAGACGTTTTTTCTGCTTTATTGTAGATGTTTTCTAGTGGGAAACGCCAGTGATGTCATATAAAGATTTGATTCAGACCATATTTATTCTCAATAGAATTTTCTTCAAATGTCTTTAATTTTTGAAGCCATGGTTGTTCGGTTAATGACTATGATGGTGAGTTATTCATTTTAGTCAATTAG
>OY735236.1:6417146-6439646 GCA_963457665.1 Thysanoteuthis rhombus | reverse complement strand
TTTCTTTACTTTTGTTCAAGATGAGGGGAAAAAAGAAGAAATTCAAATGTAATTCAATATTTTATCATAAAAACCAAAACAAAAAAAAACTAAGAAAAACAAAAAAAACAAAAATACTTCGGAAGTATTCTTTTGATTTTCTTTCTCGATATTGTTATGAGAAAAAAACCCTTTTTGAATAAATATTTGAAGTCTAATTTGTTTATAGTCAATATTTTCAGAATGAATGGCATCTGAGAGAAGAACGAACAAACACAGAACCAAAGGCACTCTCATAGAAACACATATTTGCATGCTGACAACACACACACCCATACCCATACACACACACACACACACACTCACACTCACACTCACGGAGGCAAAAGTTCTTTTATTCAACGAATCATTGAGTCGGTTCCTCTCGCTATGTCATATACCGTCTACTATTTCTTTCTTGTTTTAGTCTAGAGATGCTAAGCTTAGTTCACCTTGTGTAGTCCTAGTGGGTAATCGGTTAACAGTGCTGAAAATGGACTGACCATACCGTGTTCAAATTCTGACTGAAGCTGAGTGGTACATGTCATTGGAAAAGTCATTAATCCGGAACTCCCAGGCAGGGGTAAAATAATGTACGGTGATATTAGTCACCCAGCTCCTGGTACTTGTCCCATGGGGAGAAAATGAAGCCACCGTCAGCGTGAGAGCACTTACTAGCGTACAACTACGAGGTTAGTGCGCCTATTCAAGATAACATTAAGTAACTATCGAAACAACATACTGAGTGGTGATGATTACGGTAACTTTTAATCATATGCTTTGTATAAATGTATCCATCAGAATGAAATAATCCCGTGTGGAATGGTATGACTAGTCATTCTAGCTCTGTCAGTAAGACATCCCGTTCTTCATCGGTTGGTCTTGCGTTCAAATCACCGTAGGGGAATGTTCATACTTTTCATTTGGGCGAGGATTGTTCTTATTACGGTAGGAGAAAAAAAGTCAACTCCAGACTTTGACCTGGAGTTCAACAATAGAGTATGAATTGCGTGGTAATATCAGTACTTCACAGCGTAGAACCAATCTATCGCTATCCATCTTTCTCTCTCTCATATATATATATATATATATATATATATATATATATATATATATATATATATATATATATATATATATATATATATATATATATATATATAATTGATTGTGTCATCCATAGACTGCTGTTTCGTTGTAATGCAACTCTTCATTGTGGCTATAGACTCTCCAATATATCATCCAGTACCGTTATGTAGGGTCGAAACCTTCACTCTGGACCCAGAAGCAGATCCTCTACCCCTGCCTTACGCATATTGGACGGTCAGTCGGACTGCATTCAAGCGATATATTTACTTTGGCACAATTCCCCATTCACCAGAGTGCTCCATTCCAGAATTGGAGCTGCATTGTTATAATAGCTTATAATGGACGAGTTGTCCAATTTAGATTGCTCAACCCTAAAGAAGAGAATGTTAATTATGATAATAATTGATTGTGTCATCAACAAATAGCCGTTTCGTTGTAATACAACTCTTCAATGGGATATATATATATATATATATATATATATATATATATATATATATATATATATATATATATATATAAGATAGTTTCGTTTTTTTCAGATAAGTTTTAGTACACACAAGATTGACAGTGTACCATGTATGTGAAATACGGAAAAAGAGTTACGGTCTTTTATTATCTAGTAAGTTTAGTTTTGTCCTGGTACGAAAACGTAGCCATGGAGCAGTACGTAAGGATATACTTGACAGCAGAAGCATGTTAATTTTTTGAGTCTGATTTGCTAACCACTGGGCCAAGGTAAGTTGTTTTGTTACAGTCCTTTTTAAACGATAGCAGATACCTGAGATGTCTATTTGAATATCTATGAGTTGAACCAATAGAAGTAGACTGCTAAAAACATCAAATTTAACCCCTTCTTAGGTCAACAAGAAAAAACTATTTCGTTCGCCTAAAATCTCACCTCCAATTGATTTTTAAGGGATTTTAGATTTGTTTTAAATATCCATGCTGAATAGAGATACAACACACACACACACACATATGTATATAAATACATGTGTATGTAAATTTGCATACAGTGTGAGAATAAAACCAACCCAACGTATTTAATATTCACAACAGTGAAAACCCAATAGAAGTGACACAAACAACAATTCACGTCTGCTATTTGATTTTTTTTATTGATCCTTCATCGTCAAATACGTCTTTTTAGTCAACCTACGTAAATAAGCCCGTGTTTGAAAAAGATTACATAATATTGTGTGTCGCATAAGATAACATCGATATAGAATAGAATATGATGATACTCTATATGCTCTATAAAGAATAGCAAACTGCATGTAGTATGTAATGATCTATATATCAATATCATAGTATAAAGGGGGGGGTCAGTGTTTGATTAACGCTCCCGGGACGCCATTTTGATAGAAGTGTTTTGTTTTTTGGATCCCCCAAACGGTTCCTAAACATAGTAAACAACTGATGGAAAGAGAAAAATTTCAAAAATAGTACGAAGTGTGGACAAAAATGTTAAAAAAAAACACCGAAAAAAATTACATGAATAACATAAACAGATATTGGGAAATAAGTAACCAAAGTGACGCCAAAAAAAAATTGAAATTTTTTTTCTTTAATGTGTTTGGTGTTTAAATGTTTAAAGGCGTTAAATTTTAAGAACGATATATATATCTATAAATATATATATATATATATATATATATATATATATATATATATATGTATATGCTAAATTGGTCCTTAGTTTGTGCCCGCTTGTTTTTTCAAAATTCAGACTTTATAGTGATCACTACCCAACGAAAGACAACAAAAATAAATTTTTGATTTTTAATTGATCACCCCCCGTACGCTATATTGCCAGAAGTCATTGGTCGCATGACAGTTTCTATTGAGTGACTTCTCAGACCTATCTATCTATCTATCTATCTATACAAAAAGTGAGTAATAGACTTATATCGATCAATACGTAAAAATACAGAGCTCACACAGAGGTGCTTATCTAATTCACTTGACTTTTCGAGCTAAACTCATTAAAATTGTCCCCCCCTAATCTGCTAAAGAGTCTACTCAGCATTTTTACCTGTTGCTGAGGGTCGGGTGATTCCATAGCTTTCCCAAAGGTATCCTTTCAAAATGAATACGAACAATTTCGACTGGACATCGAACCTGGCTTACCAATACGTTGTTGGCGCTGCTAACCACTACACCGCTTGTACCATTACAAAAGACGAATAGCCGTATACATGTACATGAGGGCATGATAGGATTTTAGAAGAATTACTAACCTTACAAATTAGTTTTTTGTTTTATTCCCTCTATGTATATATGTGAGTGTGTGTGTATGTGTGCTTTTGACGTATTCGTGTCTGTTTGCTTGTGTACGCGCTTCACATTCACTAATTCTTTCGGCAAAAACACACTCTCAAATTATTCCCCTGCGCTATGTGTGGGTGACAGCGCTCATGAGTGTCAAAGGAAACACTTTATTTAGGAAGTTGTTTTTTACCGATTTTTAGAACTATAATAATTAGTTGTTTTTGATTGTATATTTGGATCCTGAACATTGAACATTCGATAAACAAGAATGCACAGTGTTTGAGCTTCAAGTAGATATATAACGACGACTGAGCAGTTGAGCTGGAGAATAATGAAAATATCGACTTAAAAAAAGGGTCCGTTGTGCACTCTTGTATATATATATATATATATATATATATATATATATATATATATATATATATATATATATAAGAGTGCACACACATAGATATATATATATATATATACATATATATATATATATATATATGTATTGCATCTATATATATAATTAAGAATGGTGTTATATTACACAGAAACATTTATTTGAAATGATATCCCGTCGTTACACGATTAATATATCACTCGAACTAGACAACGTAAATAGAAGGAGCAATTCACACACACACATATATATAAATATATATATATAAATATATATTTATATATATATATATATATATATATATATATATATATATATGAATATGTAGATATGAATAAACATATGTATCAATATGCATACTAATATTCGTAAATGTATACACACACAAATATATTCGTACATATATACATATATTTATATATATATGTATATATATATACACTCATATATCTATATCTTTATACAAATACACACATATATGTATACATATATACGCACATAAAAACACGCACGCACACACACACTCATATATATATATATATATATATATACACACACACAAATATATATATACGCATATAAATATACACATATATATATATAAACACATATATATCTATATATGTATACATTTACGTACATATATATATATGCATACATACATACATACATACACTCTTGCAAACACACGGACACACAAATACACGCACACACACAATATATATATATATATATATATATATATATATATATATATATATATATATATATATATATTACATCGGGATGACGGTGATTTTTTGGTATCGATCCATATTGATTGGTATGCCTGATAGCTTTTCTATGAGTAGAAGGGACTATTTTACCGTGTGCATGAATATGTTGGCATAATTGAATTCGTGCCCAACCGTAAGACAGCGGGGCGGACTCTTCTTTCTTCGATCGACCCTCGTAGCGAAGAGTAAAGAGGTCGGACGAAATGCAATTTTGTCATACTTCAAACTAAGCACCCGGATGTGGAACTATCCATTTTCTACTTGTTGTTTTCTGTTTGTTTGTTTTTTCTGATTTGTTGTGGTTTTAGTGTGCTTTTGACTTGATAATTGGTTGGTTCTCCTCATTTCGTCGTAAAATTGCTTTCTTTCGCTGTTTTCTCCGCCTTCAAGTCTGATATCTTTTCCTCTCTTACTTCCTTTCTTGCTCCTTTCATTTAACTTTGTGTACAGCTTTCTGTGTTTTGTCCTCCCTTTCTTTCTTTATACTTCCTTTCCAAGTTCCACTCACCCCTAAATCAGTTTACTTTCTCTCTTCTCTCCTTCCCTACTTTTCTCCTTCCTTCCTTTCTCACTACTTTCTAATCTAGCTTACTGATCATCTTTAATTCTTTTCTTGCTTCCTTTCACTGTTTGACTCGTTCTTAAATCTCTTTACTTTCCTTCTCTTCTTTCATATCTCTTCTTTTTATACCCTCCTTCTTTTCTTTCCTTTTTTCCTTCCTTTATTTTTCTCCTCCTATCCTTCTTCAGTGTCTATCCATGAATACCTAATCTTTTTTCTTTTTCTTCTTCTTTCATTCAATCTCCCTTTCCCCTATTTTTCTTCACCTCCATTCCTCTCTTGTTTTCCCCTTCCTTCCTTTCTTTCTTTCTTCCATCCATAATTTTTCTCTCCTTCCTTCCCTTCCTTTTTTCTTCTGTCCACGTTTCTGTTCCAACCTAATCCTTAATTCGTCACTCATTCATTATGTGTCTCTTTCTTCTTCTCCATACCTTTTCATTAATTTCTTCTTTCCTTTTTCCTCCAAAAGCACATCTTTCAATCCTTCTTCACTGTACTTTTTCATTCATTTCCTTTTTCATTCCCTTCAAATGCACATCTTCTGTACACATCCCATCCTTTTTCCTTTTTTTTTCATTCATTCCTTTTTTTTAAAAAACTTTCAATCAAATGCACATCCTCTCTACACATCCCATCTTTTGTTCTTTCTTTTTCTTTTTACTTCCGTCTTTTACATCCATATTTTTTTGTAATTCCTCTAATAATCTGATTCGAAGACAGTCTTACATTCGTTTTTCATTCTCACCATTTTTCGCAGACATGTCTCCCTGCAATTTAAAAAAAAAATCTTTCGAGACACTTCCAAGACTTCTTCGGAGTTTCCTTTCAAACTGACAACCTTATCGAGCGAAAAGATATCGGATCCTTAAATAACGGTCGACCTGGAAACTAACATTTTTTCCTTCAGTGTTTTGAAATAATAATAATAATAATAATAATAATAATAATAATAATAATAATAATAATAATAATAATGATGATGATGATGATGCAAAACTAATGCTCTTTCATGTCAATATTCGGATGGTACCCTCGTGTATGAATAGGCTAGACTCGAATTCGAACGTGGGTTAGAAAGTAGCTGACTTGGAATAGCAATCGCTGGCTAGACTCTCTACCATCTAGAATTTGGACTCATATTAAATCAAGACCTAGAAGAAATAAAAGGGAGTTATGATCACACTAGTGCGTAATTAGCTAAATGACCAAGCTTAGTGCTTTAGGTATTAAGTTGGTGGTGAAGGACAAACACCTTTCTACACTTACATGTTGCTCATACCCATATGGCTTCTTCTGGTGAGAATATACCCTGAGTGCAAAGAGCTGGTGGTGCTCTGAGGTTACTTCTGAATCACATCAGTCCTAACCAACTCATCAAGGTCTGGTACTACCTTAGAGAACAAAAAAAAAACAGAAAAAATCTCATGACAGAACAACCTAATCAATGCACCACGATAAATGGGGCACAGATCCAAAATTTTTGTGTCATAACCGACAGGTGCTCTCTTGTTAGCCACGAAGAAGGACCCGGACGTAATCCTGTTACTGATGGACAAAACCTCGACTCATGTATCCTTAATGGCTTTCAGGGGGACACAGGCGTTACCTAGCTACTATTGGCTGAAACCCCCAACTCATACCCAACTAACCATACCCAGAAAGGGTACAGCCACCATCGAGTGGCTGTAAAGCAGAACAAGAAGATGAAATGGTCAAGAGAGAAAAACAGATTAGTAATGTATTGCTACTACGAAAGCCAACCATCTGTGTGGTGTTATAAGGAATGCATGCTCAAATTATGGAGGGGAAATCCGCCCGGAGGTATCAAGCCAGCGCCTGGCTGACCAAGTAAAACAAACCCAGAAAAACAAATGGCTCTCCAAAACTGAACTTCAAGAGATCCACAATGAAATAGAAAAGGAAGAAAATGGCTTATCCAAAGAAAAACCTCACAACACAACCAACACAGAAAATGATAAAACTGAAAGAAACCCAAGCAAAAACAACATCCCTGAAGAAAAGCATACACCAGATGGAGACAATGACACCCCAACGGAGTAAGAGGAAACTCAAATACTAACTTTGAAACAAATCATGCAAAAGGAAAATCGAGACCCTCAACTCTTACAGACCAGGACAGAAAGAAACTAATAAAAACGAACAAACATGTCAACTGCTTCCTGCAGCATATCGAAACCAACAACCTTTTGGAGCTCAATAACCTAATCTATGCCGGAGCCAAAATGGTGACAGAACTTTTCACATCACAAGAAAGAATTCCAAATGAAAATAGGAGGGAAAAACCCAACTGGGAAAGAAGATTTGAAAGACAGATCTCACAACTACAGAGAGGTGAAGTACTTCTAAGATATGCACCACATATGAACAGACCAAATGTAAGACTTTAGGACAAATACAAGATAAAACGAAAGGGCATCCTTGCGGCAGTGGAATAGATAGATCAGAGGAGACTAGCGTCGGAGGCAAGGCTGAAGAGATACAGGCAAAGAACTGCCCACTATACACAAAACCGTACACTCCAAAACAAAGAGAGAAAGTTTCACCAAGATCTGAACGGAGAAACAAGACAGAAGATAAAGCTGGATGCTGCAGAGACCAATTAATACTGTAACAGCATATTGGGACACTCAAAAAGACACAACGAAACCCCAGAATGGCTTGAGTAAATGAAAAGAGAACTCGAAGACATAGACGATGGAGAATAAATAGATTTAAATGAAACCACATCGACCACATTTCCAGGAAAATAGCCAACTACAGAGTGCCAAGACCTGACGGGATCCACGGATATTGGTTCAAGAAATTTACCACACTACATGACATGCTCACCCACGAAATTCAAAGTTGCCTAAATGAAGGGGAAGTACCAGAATGGATGACCAGGAGTGGAACCATCCTCATCGAAAAAGACCCTGAAAAGGGGAACGTGGCAAGTAATTAGAGGCCAATCACGTGCTTACCACTCATGTAGAAAATCCCGACAGGACAAATAGCAGAGAGGATGTACATATCCATGGAAAGAAGAGGACTATTATGCTAGAAAAACAGAAAGGATGTAGGAAAGGAACCAAGGGGTGAATGACTTGCTCTACATCGACCAGATAATCTCAAAAGTAGTGAGAAAAAGGAAGAAGATAATTGCAATGGGATGGATAGACTATAAAAAAGCACACGGCATGATTCCACGTAGCTGGATACTCGAATGCTCCATAATGTTCAAGATCAGTGAACCAGTGGTGAGACTCATTACCAACTCTATGAAAAACTGGAAAATAGACTGGACAGCCACAGGAAAAAAATTCAGCAGAGGTAGGTATAAAAAGGGGAATCTTCCAGGGAGACTTGCTGTCTCAACTGTTATTTGTCCCAACTATGAAACCTTTCAATAGAATCCTGAAAAACGGCAAAGGATAACATTTCTCCAAAACGAAGGGAAAAGTCAACTACAAAATGTACATGAACGAGATAAAACTATGTACTCAAAACAGGGGAGAGCTCGAAGTGCCGTTCAACAAAGTGAAAGAATACATTGGGGTGGAGTTAGAAATAGAAAAAGGTGCAATTATGGTAATGCACAAAGGAAGGGTTGAAAAGGCAGAAGGAATCAAACTCCCGGACAGCTGGAAGATTAGAGCACTGACAGCTCAAGACCGATACAAATACCTGGAAAAACAGGAAGAAATGAAGAAGAAAATAAAAAGAATATACCTTATGGGGATTAAGAAAATATTACAGCCCAAACTGAACAGCAGGAACCTTATAAAATGAATGAATACATGGGCCGTATCGGTAGTAAGATACACAGGATTATTCCTTGGTTGGGCAAAGGAAGAACTCCGATTAACTGACCAGCGAATAAGGAAGTTTATGACTATGAATAAAACCTTACACCCAAGAGATGACACAGATAGACTATACGTAAAAAGAAGGTGACAGGGGTCTCTTCAGCATAGAGGACTGTGTCCAGAAGGCTAGAGCAGTTCTAGAAAAAGTATGCGCAAACAAACAGTGAAGACATCATGAAGAGTGCCCAAAGTAGCGCAACGAACAAGCAAAAAGTTGAAAACAATGGAACGGCACAGCAAACAAGGAAAGAAAATGGGACCCAGAAAAATTATAAGAAGAATTTAAAATACGGATTTTAGATTTGGCAGACAAGAGATTATGAACGTGGCAATGAAAAGGAAACCTGAAGAGAGAAACGGAATCACTCATCATGGCAGCTCAAAACAATTGTATCAAAACATCATCATCATCATCATCATGATCATGATCATCATCGTCATTTTAAATTCCCTCTTTGGACATAGGCCTTCCCTGGGATCGCCACACTCCTCTATTTTGGGCTTTGCGGAGCCAGTATTTTTAAAATTTGTCCAGTTCATCTCTCCATCTTGTATTTTGTCGGCCTCAGTTTTGCATCTGAGCTCTGGGGATCCATATTGTGATGTCCATTGGTTGTCTGTCATTCTTGCAACGTGGCCATCCCATTGCCATTTAAGTTTTCTAATAGATTCTATGATGTCTCAGACTTCTATTTTCTTATTGATATACTGTGCTGTCTTGTGATCTCTTCATGTGAGGTTGAGCATGATTCTCTCATACGTGCATTGCATGTTTCTCGGTTTGCGAGTCTGTCTCTTGGTTAGGTTCCATGTTTCAGCTCCATTAGTGACTGTTGGGCGGATGCATTGGTTCTATACTCTTCTGTTTAGGATTATTGGGATCATATGGTTTTTGAAACTTGAGCTTGCTCTGCCAAAAGCTTACCATCCTTGGGTGATTCTTCGCTTGATCTCTTCCTCTTCCGTGGGTTTAATAGATTCCTTGTCCTCGATAGATATAGCGGTCTACTTTCCCCAGTTTTGCATCTTCGATTTTGACGGTTATGTGATCGCTGCGCATAATTTTTGTTTTACTGAATTTCATGTGTAGGCCAACTCTTTTGCTTTCTTCATTTAGTTCATCTAGCATTGGTTGGAAGTCATGTAAGTTCTCTGCAAAAAGGTCAATGTCGTCTCCAAATCTTAGGTTCCTCAGATATTCGCTGTGTATTTTAATTTCTCTATTCTCCCAGTCCAGGTTTCGGAAAATCATCTCAAGGTAGGCTGTGAAGAGTTTGGATGATCCGGTATCATCTTGTCTTATTGCTTATCGGAATTGGAAGGGTTCAAAGTCCTTATACAGCCTGAGAAAAGAGTAGCTGAGATTGTATTTATGATGTGGAACTTTGACGTATACAGGGTCAACACTTTGTAGAACAAACTGTATCAAAACAAAAATCGACAAAACAAAGACAAGCGGCAAGTGCCGCCTGTGTGGTGAAAGAGAGGAGGTCGTAACAACATAAATAGTAAATGTAGTCAACTAGCCCAAAAGGAGTATAAACACAGACACGATAGAGTAGCAACAGTGATACACTGGAAACTGACTCTGATACCACGGAACGGAATATTGAAAAACAGTAAAGAATACCAGTTCTCCCAAACAGATAGAAAAGTCAAGTACTTAACGGACATGGACGACGTATAACTATTTGAAGAGAGAAGAAAAAGGCCCCGAAACTTGTTTAGATTACTGAAAAGATACAGCGATGATATTGGGATGGAGTTCATGATATAAAAAGCTAATGGATACAGGAAAGGATCATAGCGGCGGAAGGAATCGAATTACCGGATAACCGAAATTCAGAGCAACGACCACACAGAATACAAATTCTGTGAAGTCATGGAAGTGATGCAATAAAATGAGAAGAAATGATATTGAAAATGAAAAAAAGGGAATATCTCTGGTGGATAAGAAAAATATAAGTGACCAAACTAAATAACAGAAATTCAATGAAAATAATAAACACCTGGGCAGTATCGGTAATAGGATACAAAGGTCTATTTTTTGGATGGGCAAAAGAAAAAAATCCAATCAATGGACTGTCAAACGAGGAAGCTTACTACAATTGAGAGGGCTCTTCACCCTAAAGATGAAAACTAAACTGTTTGTGAAAGAGAAAGAAGGTGGCAGAGGATTCATCTGCATAGAAGACTGTTTTCAGGACGCCAAAACAAGATTAGAGGAGTGTGTGCGAGCAAGCAGTGAAGATTATACAAATTGCCCGAAGCAGTGCAGCAAACAACAAAAAAGTTTCAAACGAGGGAGTAGCAAAACAGACCACGAAGAAAGAAAAATGTGAACAGGAACAAACTACAGGGGTTATCCAAAAAGACAACTACAAAATATCACAGAAGAGAAATCATAGACATGGCTACGCAAAGAGAACCTAGAAAGAGAAACGGAAACGCTTCTCATGGCAACACAAAACGAATTCATCAGGACTACGTCAAGATGAAGATCAAAATAACCTCAAAACAAAGACTGTAAACCACATGCCCAATGGATATAGTAAAGTAGCCTTGAGGAGTACAAGGATAGACATGGCAGATTACTAACATTTATACACTGGGGACTGGGGACAAGACTGGAATTCGGCCGTAGAGAAACATGCAATCAAAATGATAGGGTCCTAGAAAAAAGAATCCAAACCGACCATCTCATACATGCAAAAAAGACCTGACCCGGTAGTCGCGGACAAGAGAAAGAGAACTTACCAAATAATAGACGTAAATATGAGAGAGGTTGGAAAGCTGGGAAGATACGAACACATGGAACAGGAATTGATGATGGTGCCGAACATGAAGATCAGGATAGTACAAATAACAGTATGTGCTCTGAACCGTACTAATGACACTGAAAATGAGATTGGAGGAGCTGGTGACGAGAGGAAGGATTGAAACAATGCAGGACACAACAGTGCTGGGGTCTGCACAAATACTGAAGAGAGTACTAGAAATATGGGATTTACGACCTTCAGTTGTAAGCAATGGCTTAAAAGCCAGGAAATGGGCATGGTGGAGACAGTGGAGGGGGCGGAGAATGCCAGGGTAATAACAAGACAAAAAAAATTTGAAATAATGGATTATATCTTGTTGACCACTCTAATCACTGATACAAGTATTTGTGGTTCATCTCGCCCTTGAAATAAAGTGTATTAGTCTTTTGACTACCTGGTTCCTGATTTTATCGCAGACAAACACATCTTACTAAAGATTATGAGGTCTGCACGATTACTGAGGAGAGCACTAGGAATATGGAATCTGCAACCTCCAGTCGCCAGCAATGGCCAACGGCTAAAATGAAAAATGTATGGTCAAGACGATACAAATCACAGCGCTGCTGTTATATTTGAAGACGATGGAAGGAGGACTGGAGACCTGAGGAGACTTACTGTCACGCATACTTCAGCGGCAACCATTAGGTTTGGAGGTGTGAAAGTGCAAATCACAGCGTTTCTTCGAACTGTAAATATGTTGAAAAGGGTGTTGGAGACTGAAAGAGATTTGCTGTCACTCAGTCTTCAGCGACGACCCGGTGACAGGTGTGAAAAAGAAGCGAGTATAGATTGAAAGACCTGGGAATAAGAGGAAGGATTAAGACTATACGGACTATATCATGACAAGAGATTACACAAATACTGAGGAGGGTCATAGAAATATAAGACCTACTGCCCAGCTTATAGCAGGGGCTAAACAAGGAGAAAGAAAGGGAAGAGAAGGAAAATGGTGTTGGAAGTACTAACCACAGCGTTGCTGTGATAGGGGGGGGATATGAGACGAGGACTGGAGACGTCAAGAGTCTCACTGTCACTCAGACCTTGGCGATAACCACCGGACAACTGGTGTGAAACTGTAAACCACAGTACTGCTTTGGACTATGAGAGTGTGAAAAGTGGGACTGGAGAACTGAGGAGACTTGCAGTCACTCAATCACCAGGTACCTGGTTTGAAATTGTATAATAATAATAATAATAATAATAATAATAATGACCACTGGGCAACCGGTGTGAAACTGTAAACTGCAGTATTACTGTGGCCTATGAGAGCTAGAAGAGAAGGGCTGGAGACTTGAGGAGACTTGAGGAGACTTGCTGTCACTCAAACCCCAGCAGTTACCACCAGGCAACTGGTGTGAGATTGCAAATACTACTACTACTACTACTACTACTACTACTACTACTACTACTACTAATAATAATAATAATAATAATAATAATAATAATAATAATAATAATAATTGTGACACAACAGAACACTCAATTGAGAGAACATAGCAGAATATTGAATGTCATCTCTGTGGGAACACCGACTATGAAAATAGACATAACTAGGTTGGAACAGTGATCAACAGGGAATAAAGCAAGCCATTGTAATTTGACTACGCAAATCAATTGTATACGTGGACCAGAATAGAACATTTGAAATTCTCTAGAAATTAGTTATCATATCTACGAGACCAGAACCCGGAAACCTAAACGAGGACATTAGTCAGTGGATTCTTTCTGTTTCGGCAGACTGTCAACTACAGTTGGGAGACAGTTTGTAAATGATATTCCAATGGTAGCCACGCTCCGTGGTTGGATTCGAGTGATGTCGATTACTTCTTCTTTCCTTGTTAGGCCTGGGTATCCATACTCACACCTTGTTGAATACTGGAAACCGCATCGAGTTGAACTCTTGACTCGTCTGATGTACACTCAGTTGTCATGTTGATGTAAGCTGTTTCCCTGATGTCGATTAGGTGTTTGTCAGACAGATGCAGAATTAATTGAAGCTGATCTGGCTTCAGCTACTCAATAAAGACAGGGTACAGAAATCCAGGTCTAACAAGAAAAGAGAAAAAATCGACTTAACCATAATCGAACATTGTATCATGACTTCAATTGGAATATTCAGAGATTACATAGTAAGAAATCTGTAGAATGGATCGTCCAAAACGTTGTGTTAACAACACAAGCAGCAAAACTTTATGAACGTTAATGACCCTCCTCAAGAACAATAGACGGTACATTTGCAATAGTATCATGGTTGTATAACAGATCAGAAGTGGACTTCATCCGTAAGTGGAAGGAGTTTTTGTTGGAACATGCTGTTAGAGCAAAGACAAGAAGTTCATATAGAGATCGTCCTGATAAATTTTGGGAGTATCATATTTTGTATTACGATAATAAAGGCGGAAATCAAAATAACACGGGAAGTAGTTTAGAATCTTGGAGTCCAGTGGGTCAGATAAACCAGGAGTTGGTCATCTCTGCTTTGACAAACACAAATTGATGGTTGTTTTTAATCGGTTAGGCAGCCCCAGGGGTCCTCAAAGTCTCCAAAAAGTATGATTCAGTCTATTTAATATATATTTGGACAATAATTTCAAAAGGTGCTTTAGATGCTGTTTTTGTTTATGTTGTCGTTAAAAGCAACAATCTAAACAGAAATCGTCGTTAATAGTAATAACAATCAAAACATAATGTTTTAAAATGGCTTTACGCTATTCATGCCATTAAAATGTCGCTCATAAAGGCACAAAATATGGTTATTCTTGGGATAACTTTTAATGTACATCAAGTTACCTCCACATACCGAGAACCGCTGATCCGAAAGACTCCAGACTTGACATTGCTATGTTTGGTGCGTTGACCAACATATAAGGCGAATATCATTACCATGCAATGGCCAGTTGTTTAGTTATCTTAGTACACACACACACACACACACACACACACACACACACACATACACAGACACACACAGACAGGCAGACAGACAGACACACACACACACACACATCTGTACAAGCACACGAGATCTCACAAATCATTGTTAGAAATTGTATCATTAATGTAAAAATGAAATTAAATGTCCGTCTTTTGACCTTTATCTAGAGATTTACAATGTCAGTTCAGCATGTCAAATGTGCTGTTTCCCTCGAACCTTGTCGAATTCATGGTGTAATCGTTTAATTCAATCATTGCATTACTTTCCGATGATTATATTGTTTAATTACTCTCTTTGATAATTTTTAGGGCTGTCATATGACTTTTGTTAAACACCAGCAGAGGTCTATATACGTCAATGCAAAGAATACCCCGGAGTCTTCTGAATGCTAATTGACCGCTTTCACAATATATTATCTAATGCTCTGGACATACGAGACAAGGCCACTGGCATATCACCAGGACTCAGATCAGACACCAACAAAGGTCGATACTAAACTGTCTTTGCCCTTGCACGTTCTACTAAAGGAAAGTTCATGGAGTATTCAAAAAATGCACCGAAGTCTTGCTAAATATGTCATACTGTCCATCAAACTACAAAATTCAGAAAACATTAAAAATACTGTCAGTAAAAAGCAATGTACCGTTGGAGCCTTTATGGCACGAGGTAGGGAAGGCTGTCCTGATTGCAGAAATCAGAGAACCAATTGAAAACTTTTTGATTAGATTATAAGCCGATGAAAACGTCAAATCCAATTTTCTTCCCCTTTCATTAAGTGTCTTATTTCTTTTTATTTGCTCGTCGTTAATAACATCGAATAATGGAGGGTGTAAAACTTTACTTTTTACAATTGGTACCCCACTCTAGATCTTACCAAGGAGTCTTTTACTGTTTGTTGTTTTTTTTACAGACACTTAGATATTTCTGCAATACAAAACACCATATGCTACAGATTCCAACTATCCTTCAGCGCAAGAGGAAGTGCCTGGAAGATAGAGAAAGCAATGGTGTCAGAGAACATTTTTTCTCATCTAGAGTAACAGACCCATAGAAAAACCTTTCCAAAAAGACTGTATCATCAAAAAACGTTAACAACTCGAAAATTAAGCATGAATACAAATTCCTGAACAAGTTTGATTTAATTTCATATATTGATTTTTCTGCCTTGGTGAAATATCAAGTTGATGATATCGCTGAATAATTGGTAAATTAAGTTAGAAAGAAAAAAACGTCGACTGCTGAAAGGTTAAATCACAGACTCAAAAATACTGCCATTTTTATGCTAAAGGGGAGTAAGATAAGATGACACCAGCTCACCCAAAATTTTCACAGCCTGCCTCGAGACGATCTTCGCAAAACTGTGACCGACAAAATGTAAGATGGTGCAGCCAATTAAACAACGTTAGAAATTACAAGCTCAGCGACGCCCACGATAAAGAAGTTTGGCAAATCCTGGGGGAGGTCAATGTCCGACAACTGACGCAATAAATGCTGCTGAATCATCAGCACTTGCTACGAGTCCCTATACGTTCAGGATATAGTAGTAAAATTAACAATGTGGTGGTTTTCTCTTTCAGATCGAGGCTAAATTTTTCCTGCTTTTAAATATCAGTGAAATATGGCAGAGAGTCGTCAGAAAGTCTAACAAAATATATTCTAATAAAAATTCCAACTTTCTTATGATGAAAAGATACATCCCTACCTTGCATCGATGAATTCCAATAACCCGTTCATGTACAAAAACTAATCATCTGAACAATTATCTGAGGTTATTTAGAAAAAGATCTTTTCTATCTAAAATTATCTGGAAAAGATACTAGCCGAAAATTTAAGGATTGTCGGCCCGAAATGTCCATACTGATGATGAAGATGATGATGATGATGATCACCACCATCATCTGTCATTAATCGTCTGTCGTTGGACGTAGACCTTTCTTAGGGTTCGCCACACCTCTTTATCATAGGCGTCGTGAAGCCAGTACTTTATGAATTTTTCTAGTTCCTCTCTCCATATTGTATTCTGCTGGCATCGGTTATGCATGTGATCTCTCAGGATCCATGTAGTGGACAGTGATGTCCATCGGTTGTCTGCCATTCTTGCAACATGACCAGCCCATTGCGATTTAGGTTTCTCGGTAGATTCAATAATGTTTTGGACTCCTTTTTTTTGTCCCTGATATACTGTGCTGTTTTGCATTCTCTCTCTCTGAGGTTGAGCATGATTCTATCCTGAGCACATTTTCAAGCTTCCCAGTCTACGGGTCATTCTCTTGGTTAGGTTCCATGTTTTAGCTCCTGAGGTGACTATCGGAAGGATGCATTGGTTGAATCCCTTTCTTTTTCGGACGAATCGGATCCTCTTGTTTTTGAAGGTTGAGCTTGCTCTGCCAAAGTTTGCCACCCGAGAGTGATTCTTCGCTTGATTACAACTTCTTTTGTGGGTTTAATAGAGATTCGTTGTCCTAGGTAGATGTAGTGGTCTACGTTCTTTAGTTTAGTAACTTTGATGGTCAGGAAGTGCTTTTGCTGTTTGAATATCTCTCTCAATCCCTTCACAAAAAAAAAGAAAAGAATAAGATCACCCCAATCAGCCAGTCAGGCCAACATAAAAACTGAAAAAAAAAACAAACCCAAGTTGGGAGTTTTAGGGACAGCTTTTACGGTTGACAGGTTCTAATATGTCCACACGTCAGAACATTAGAAAATAGGAAAATATCGAAAATTCCCTAGGTCCGTCTTTTTACTGATAGTTGTAGCTTCATTGGTTTGGTTGGTTATAGGTGGGTGGTTGAAAGGCCGTTTATCTTACATCGACACTGAAGCAGAATATAAGAAAATGATCTACCTGTCAATATTTCATAACGTTCAGCCCTTTTTTCCAAATCACAAACTTGTCAAAATGGGGTAAATATTTTCCTGTCAGCCATTTTTTAGCGGCTTTCGGTAATACAAAAAATGACGTGTAAAAAATGAAAAAAAGTGTCTTTTAATTTCATGGTCCAATCGCTTATATGAAGCTGTGCGTATGCGCTAGCGCACACAAAAGCGTACACTCAACCACAAACAATGATATACACAGACACTCAAGGGCACGCACATTTGTAACAAAAATTACATCAGCTTCTTTTATACGTGTGTGTGTGTGTGTGTGTGTGTGTGTGTGTATGCGTAAATAAATATATTGCTTAAATTCAGCCTCACTGACCATCCAGTTCCGTAGCTCAGAGGTAGAATATCGGCTTCCGGGTCTGACGCGGAGGTTTCAATCTTGCCTCGTGGCACTGGATTGGATAATAGAAGAGTTGTAATACTGTCTGTGGATTACACAATATATATATATATATATATATATATATATATATATATATATATATATATATATATATATATATATATATATATATATATATATATATTGTCCTGTTATTTAATCAACAGGTCAGTTTTACTGTTGGAAAACTCCCACAAAGGAGTGTCAGACTCTAGTTGGCATCTACCAGGAGAAGGACTCTTCTGCCAATCCTACGACCGAGGGACCATGCTCCCATTTGATTAACCATAACATGCAAACACTTGGTCAAATCCTGGACAAGTCACACTTCACTTTAAAACTCCATTGCTTAGGCTAAAGTTTTATTTCACACACATACCATAGTGAACAGTCAAACTGGTGGGAAAAAAAATCCTCACACAAATCTTTGTTAGCGGAGTCAAGTTAACGTATATATATGTATATATATATATATATAAGTAAGTGAGATTTATACCACTAATCATATATATCAATACGAAAATCTCCAATAGTGTTCGAGACAATATGTATATAAAATGTAGACATTTGGTCGATAACAATGATTAACCTCCATTTGGTTACTTTCAACACATTATATAGACGATGTGATTGGGCCTGCAAATTATTTATGTACCATTACTTTCACTTTGATCTGAGATGTAACGATTGGAATAAGTTGTAATTTTGTGGTCAGTCTCCACTTAGGCAGTGTCGTACACAGCGATGGTGTAATTCAGAAGTTAGTTTGCAATTAAATGTTGTGGTATTATATAAGTTCATGAAATGGTAAGCTAAGTTAAAACTTTGAAAAGATGAGGGAGAGGTGAGAACAGACAAATTAACTCTGAACATTAGAACATAAAACCACTTGGATCATTCTGTGTGCTGAAATCGACTTTGAAACTAAATACTACTGTCAATCGAGTGCTTCACTTTTCCATTTCTAGGATACGACTGTCAAGTTCTGGATCGTGTGGACTTATAAGCCCCATCCAACTGATCTAGTGACAGTATCCCCTACGGTCAAATGCAAACACCTTAAAGCAATTTGCGCTTATCACTCGGCAGCATCCGAAGGACCGAGTAGCTCAATTCTGGATCAGCGCTATTTACTCCACATGGAGAGGGGTGTAGAGAAAGTAGCATAAAAAATCTTTACAAATGTTTTTTTTTTTATCAACGGGGGCTGAACTGCAGCTCACAAGTCACACAGCTCTTTGACATTCACTGTGCAGCTTGCAATAAATATGTGGGCGGAGGTCCTACGTTCAATCTTCAACAACATGAAAGTTCCATTAATCCTAAAAAGAAGAGTATACAACTAATGTAACCTCCCGATAGTTGCCTATGGAGCTGAAACGTGTAACCTAACCACGAGACAAACCTGCAAACGGAGAAACATGCTGCGTGCACATGGAAGAATCATGTTCAATCTCTCATGGAATGACTACAAGACAGCACAGTATAATAGGGGGAAAACAGGTGCCCAAGACATCATAGAATCCATTAGATAACTCAAAAGGCAATGGGCTGGTAATGTTGCAAGAACGGCAGACAACCAATGATGATCACGGCTCATAATATGGATCCACAGAAATCATATCTAAGACCTAGGCCGTTAGATTACGGGATGGGAGCTGAATTAAACAAGGTTAGAAACTATTAGCTTTACGATGCCCATGGTAGAGGTCCTCCGAATCTTACAGAAGGCCTCTGTCCTGCAAAAGACTTATAATGAATACATAAGGTCAGTACAAGGATCGTAATTATTATAATTCATTAGGCATGAATTGTGACTCCACTGAATTAAAACGTAAGTGTGATATAAGAAGTCAGTAAAAAATTATCTTGCTATATTGAATGCTAACATAGGATTTAACACAGTCTTCAGTCGAAATTTTGAAACCACTTTTATATATGTCGACTTCGTGATTACTGAAACAAATTCAAAGTTTAAAAAACTATGTACATGAATATGTTATACAATTGTGCACACGTATTTGGCAACACACATTTACAATTTTGAATTGTGTAACAATAAAAGGGTGTAAGTCAATTTTATGTATTTGTTGCACTTCTGGAACATCTTGAGTTTATTGTGTACATATCTAACAGTGAGCAGGTTTGGCCACTACTGTTCTATATATCTTATCTTTTCCTTCCAACCTGGTCGGCTTATTGTGGCCAATTGAGTGGACCCCAAGGCGCTTGCACTACGCAAAGCAAAAACAGAACTTTGAAGAAACGGAAAAGATTTTTGAAAACCTGCCAGCTGGAATGTTAGAACAATATGTAATATTGTCAAGGAAATTTGAAGACAGCTTCGATCTGCCGAAATTACACTACAAATAATATCGCTTCGAAGCTCGCCGACTTACCAATTGGCTTCATACATTTATCATAGCACAACAGGTATCACGCTATACTCTTCTGTATGTGTATACTAAAACTCTCAGCGTGGGCCAAGCGAAGAAAATAAAATTCAACTCTGATCCACGTATCCTACAAATAAAAGTCCCGAGAACGGACAAAATCACCGCCCACAGTGACTATATCTCCAGGGTTTTGGCACAACGGAAGGCGTTCTTGGGAAACATGGTGTGGGTAATCCGAACGAAAATGTTCAGCTTCCCCCTTGGGTTTTCTGCTGAACGAGAGCTATGCATCAATAACTCAGAAATTCAACGGAGAGATTGGCTGAAAACAGCTCGGACGCACCCTTGAGCTAAACAATGGCACCTCATAGACTATGATCAGGTATGTTAAATTGACGTTCACCAAACCAGAGTGATGCCTAGAGCAGAGTTCGACGAATGAATTGCCCAAAGCAAACCCAGCTTCCATTCCAGAAGCCAAATAAGAATGGGGTATTTAGCCGACCCCCAAATAAGGATAATAGGATTGAATTCCAAGGGTAAACGGAATATCGATTGGAAACAGTCAACTGTCTTAAAGACATTTAAACGTGAGTTTTCTTGGGTCACATGAAATCTGAGTTTTTAAAAATCTTCAGATTCTCATGGAAAACCTGATTGGTTTGATGAGAATAGCCAACAGATCCAGGAACCGCAGATGGCCAAGCTTGCTGCTCAGCAGGCTGCTCACCCAACCAACATGTTCACGTGAGAAAGCCGCCTTCTTCTGGGTATCTTACGCCCTTCCACATGGCCTCTGCATTCTACAGCACAAGTGGTGGACAAACCTTGCAGACACAACCCAAGCCTGTGCTGACACCGGGCACGCTAAGGGGCTTTTAATATAAAAGCAGTGTATGGCCCAACCTTCTAAGCCGAAGACACACTGTGTAGGGAATATGGCTAAGTGCACCATAGTCTGACAAATGAATATATAAATTAATGCAATAATGTAAAAGCTGATGAAAACTCATAACATTTTAATGAAATCTTAAATGGTACGGTATTATTGGGAAATGACAATTCTGAAGGCTTGGGTTAAGATTAAATCTCTTATTTTAGCTTGACGTTTCGCTTATTCATCATAGCTTCTTCAGAAAAAGTGATGGAGATATAGAAAATTGTCTTTTATATAGAGCCAATTTTAGTTGGATATTAAGTGTTTTCGATATTAAAGATTTGAATAATGTGTCTTGAAAGTGGGTGTTTATTCTTCCAGTGTTTGATATGTCTAATGGCGTCTGTCTTTTTTATAACGTCAAACAGCAAATACGATTATCTTAATTTCATTTGGATGCTACATTTGCCAACGGAGAGTACGTGTGAAGTGTCTCAATATATCCCAATTATAATGAATATAATAATGTGTGTATATGTTAGTTCACTAAAAAATAGTTATAGTGTGCATGTGTGTTAGCTGAAAGGGACGTTTAATTATTTAGAGGTTTAGGGAATTCTGAATTGTTTAATCATAAATGTATTGAAGCAGCCTCGTCTTTGATTGATGGTGTTATACTGAAAGATAATTGCCGAATCGATAGATTTCCTTTTATTTTTGCTAGTTGCACAAATTCATTGAAATAGTTGGGTCTTTGATCGATGGTGTTATATGGATGTTATTTTTGCTACGTTTTTCCTCGGGGATGCAGGCATGTTGTACGCCAAAATTGTGGCCTATTTGAGTACGTTGTGAGTACGTTGGGATGGTCATCTAGTTTGAGTGCTCATAAACTATTTTTTGTGGTTCTCTGATGTATGCTTTAGGGAACTTCTGACAAAGGATTTCCTATTTCAATATGCCCCAGAGTTATTCTTGTTTCGTTGGTAGGTAATCAAATCTTTGATCGTTTCATATGTGCTTATAGTGGCTCATATATAGAGTTGTCTTTTATTGACAAGTATCAAGCTTTGTGAATTAGTCGGTAATGAAACGTACGTACGAGGTGTGATTGTGCTTTTGTTATTTTCGCAAACGCTGTGAATGATTTTCTTTTTGCCTTGTGTTTAAAATGCTGGGGGTAAAAAGAGTCCTTAAATCTGTGTTCACTGCAATTTTTCCTACTTTAT
>OY735236.1:6304646-6407146 GCA_963457665.1 Thysanoteuthis rhombus | reverse complement strand
TTCTTTTTCTTCTCCTTTCTCTATCCAATTATAATACACTTGATGATTTTTATGCTTCAGTTTTTGGTGCAGAAAATGTGGGGTTTGGACGAGAACATCATGAGGGACACGAGTTGCCAACGTCTCTAATCTTTAAACGACTATAATAAAATATACAGAGAGAGGTCTGTTCAGTAACCCGATGGGAACCGTCGCTTGCCCAACGTGTTTCGGCAGCATGCCGTGTTGGGGTTGATAAAGAAAATAGGATAAGAGCTGATCAATGAATACATTACATGTCTTGCTTTTTTATGGATCACTAAGAAATTCTGGATTAGTACACGGGCACGTAAGAACTAAAGGATTATTTAAATATAAACGTACTTTTCAAATTGATCCTTCGCTGAAAACTTATTTAAGGGGGATTTAATAAAACAACCCCACCAAAAACCGTTTTTGTTGACATGATAAGGAGTAAATGCTGGAATATTCAGCCCTCCAGCTCCATAGGTACCGTCTGTGCGCATGATAGATACATAGCCAGCCAGCCAGCCGGAGTAGCTTAAGAATTTTCAGAAACCTATGTTAACAGTGTTGGTGGATAGTTTTGAGTAAGGATATAATATCTAAAAATAAGATATTATGATCAATTTAATGAAGATCAAATATATACGGATAAAATATATTACTAAAGCAAAAACAAAGAAAATATATACAATTATTCAGCAAGCTATAAAACCTGACATTGGAGATTTCTTCCACAAAGGATTCATAATCTACACATAAGCTATGTTTTCTACATGAGGATCTACGGAAAGATAACGCTAAAATCATCAAGTAATCCAGTGTAATTTCATAGATTAAACGTGATTCAAAAACCTTGTTAAATAACAACAACCATTTTAAGAGGAGATACAGAAAAAATTGATCAACTGTGGCGACCAAAAATGTGAGTTCCATGTGCGTGTGTGTTTGTTCAAGTGTGTGTGTTCCAGTACCTCTTGGCCATACTGTTTTGTCTTCAGACTTGAAATTAGGGATCAGTAATCCAATAGGCACTTTTTGAGAGCACTTTTTTTATTTCAGCTTCGAGACTTTGGGGACTTAATCTTTCTCAAGATGATCATAAATGTTTTTTTTATTTAAATCTTAAAAGTTTCCTGTGGAAATAATATTTAGATTCCCAAGAAATTAGATATTTCTAGATAATTTTTGGATGTTTTCCAGTTTAAAATGTGTGATGCCATGAATCTGACCATATTTGTTCAAGAATGGAATTTTTCTACTTGACTTCAAATTTTAACGCTACGGTTGTTCGATTCTAGACTGTGACGGCAAGTTTACATTATTTTTAGAGCTACAATACACAGTAGTTGTTTTTTAATGTATAGCTTGAGCACTCAATGAATCATAATGCAGAGTTTCCAAACTTCAAAATGAAAAATAAAAAAATCTGATCGCACTAAAAATAACCAAAATATCAACTTTTCGATAATGGTTCCTTGGGTACTTCTCATACATAACACTCATAGATATCTTCTGTGCTTATTCTTAACACTGGAAGAATCCAGTGATGTCATAGATAGAATTAAATCTGACCATATTTTTTCTACGATATTTTTTACATGACTTCAGATTTAGACGCTACGTCGTTCAATCATCGATTGTGACGTATTAACATTACGTTGGTGTAAATATGATAATTCAAACTCCAACGCTTTTTGAAAAATAAAGTATCATTTAAGTGTTGATGTGATATGCCATTTCAAAGTTAGAATTTCGCTTTATTTATTCAAGTTAAACGTTTTCTTTTCACTATTTATTCTAGATTATTTGAAGTTGTCAAATCAAATAAGGGAAAAACGCAAATTCAAGCAATTTCGTTCAGAATGGGACTTTAAACAGCGGACACTGCACGCTACACAAGCCATGTATTTAGCCATGGTCGGGGGACGTCAAAAAACGTACTGATCAAAGTTGGCCCCCTAAATTTTCAAAAAGCCTTGACAACGTTGAAGTCTTCCTGTTACGACATCCAATCGACGGCCATTATTGAGGTGGACCTACACAAAGCTACTTAAGAGGTTGCAGGGTAACTAAACTTTGACCATTCAAAAGTTGTTTGACATCTGTACCAAACTGGAAGAGCAAAAAGAAAACTGGACATATCCTGTGGATAACCCAAATTGAAAAGCAGAAAAGAGCTTGCAGATCGCACGAATGACTCTGCAGAATTTGAATGAACAACGCTTGGAAATTCTAGCTGACCCAACTTATTCACCTGACCTCTCTCCGACCAACTACCACCTTTTCAAGTATTTTGACCACTTCCCGCAAGGAAACGTCTTCAACGACCTAGCAGTAGTTCGAACACCTTCCAGAATGAGTTGACTTGTTTCTAGTTGGCAAAAATGTGATTATTCTGAAGGTTCTTATTTTGATCAGTAACTTTTATTCTAAGATGAGATGTACTACGAAATTGATGGCGAATTTTGTTGGCCCTGGCTTAATCTAATTATACCAATACACCATGAATATTTATTCAATCATATATTAATAGCCATCAGTTTTATAGTTATTAAGAAGACTACCACCTGATCGAAATTTTTTTCAAGAACCCTAGGAATGTTGCTCATGTATTGCATTCAGCACCTTTCATTTTTTGGCAGCGTGAACATCTACATTTACAGCTATTTTGAAACCAATTTTAGCACTATCTCACAGCAATTTTTGCTTATTCCTAGGCATTTTCGTTAAATATAGACATTTGTATCTATTAATAATTGCCATGAGAAAGCTGATAGTAATTTGAAGTGTGTTTTTGGCGTCTTTTGACACTTTTCTTCGGGGTTGATTTACTGAAAAAAAAGAAAGCTTTTTTGAGTGGATGGCTGATAAACCAAAAGTTTTCACATCAACTCACTTGTCATTTGCATCTCAATTTGTGCTGACTTCTTTCTTTTAACTCAATTCATTTCTGTTCTATTCTTCCAGGTTATAATCAGATGCCATAGAAATAACAACTGGTTTCTTACCACTGAGCTCAAATATTAATTCAGGAGATCAGAGAAGCTTTTTTTTTACTCGAAGAAAAGTGTGGTTTTATATTTGTACGCTCACATTTAATGTTAGGTTTCAATTTCAGGAAAAAAAGGTACGTATTTTACATTAGTATTCGTTTTACTTAATTCCAGGGTGCTGATTCCTGATCTGCTGTAAAACATTCTTGATTTCCTGTCGTTATTACAAGATAGCGCCTGTAAGATCAAGGTTCAAATTGAATTTATATGTTGAAACGTTTGTTTCATGTGCATATCAGAACTTTGAACTGCTGAAGGATCCTGAAACTTCGATATTGTATAGAATCAATCGAGTGAACACTAATTAGATGTTTATTGGACGGAAAGACTGTGATAATTATTTCAAAACTTTTATCTAACCCTTGCCTACGAAGTTAAAAAAGGGTTCGCCATGAGTAGATAAGATGGGCAGTAGACTCTGGAAAAAATAATTGAATGATTCACGTTATCTTCCAGCCACTAATCTCAAATATCAATACAGTGGACCAGTAGATCTCTTTAGACCTAGATGCAATAATTCTGATTCTATTTTCCTTCACTTTCTATTTAATCACTGTCCCACCACAGCAATATGTGACACAAGGTCGGGCTTAACGTGGGAAGAAATAGTAGTAATATTTTCCTTCACTTTACGTCATGTTAACATACAAGTGTTTGTTATGTAATATCACCTCTCCAGTGTAAGTATTCTATTACCGATATATGCTTCAGAGTCTCCAATATTGAGATATGGTAAAACCTGAAAATGAAATCATTTCTCAATTAACTTAAAAGGTTGGTGTTTATCATTGTATATGGAGATTTAGTGGAGTCTGTTCACCGTATCGTTTTTCTTTATGAATAAAGGATATATTCATAATTATCTTATATTATTTAATTTTATGAAATTGAAGTTTTAGGGGATTTTACGCTGACGTTCCATCCATATCCCAGCAATTGATAAGGCGATTTTTGACTAGGCAGAACAAATTCTGTTGAAAAAACAAACTGTGGGGTTGTATATTCAATTTATCTATTTCGAGATTCATTTTTGGGGAAATAGGCAGATCTTGCCAGAAAATGAATGATTCTGTAACCCTCTTTTTACTTTCACTTTCACTTTTATGTCTTTATTAGCGCGCTCTTCCTATTCCCTGATTCAATTCACTTCCGTTGAATCCTTCCGATACATTAATCAGAAGCAATAGAAACGATGATTTGTGCTATCTCCTAGCCACTAAGCGCAAATATTAATTCATGGGATCAGCGAGGCTGTTTTGATATAAAGATGATAATTTCAGGTCTATGATTTTACTCTTCTTTCACGTCATATAAATTTACTTATTATATACTCAGCGACACAGATATTCTCAACTGATATCACTGACGAATACTTATCTGAAATGCCTCCAGCGTGGACAAATGGCAACAAATTGAAATAAAATTAACTTAATGAAATTATCTCGACAGATTTATAAAGTTTGTGCCACGTAAAAAGATTTCGCAAAATTTTGTAATATATATTCATACATTGGCTCTTTTTATCAAGAGAGGATATATTGTATTCTTAATTATCTTGCCATATCCATAATTGACATTATCTTTAGCTGGATCCTGTGCAGTCGTTTCAGCAAAATCCCTGCAATAATATTGTTAATGGATGAGCTAGAGTCGACGATAAGGACGTCGTAGAAAAATTCCAAGATAGGGAAAATATTCTACCATCTTAGAAATTACCAACTCTAACGAAAATAATTGATGGATCTATATTTTGGAAAGGCTGGATTCAAAGAATACCCCATAGCCTCTTCTTACTATCAGTACTCATAGAATCATTTTGAAATATTCAAATTATTCTTATATTGAGCACTTTAGTTTGCTATTCAATAGAGATACAATTGATAAACACGGGCTAGATTTGCAAAAATTCCATCCTTCTGTCGAGTCTAAACTTTACTTTTGTTGTCGATTGCTCAAGCCAAGGTTTTCCTCGAATTGTTGAATAACGGAAGATCCTGGGTTCGATATTATATCAGGTTCCCATGGATAACGATAAACAGGATGTGCAAATGCAGAAAAGCATCCTTGGGACATCTCGATGACAGGTGTTGGTGAAAACATCCTGACGAGTGTATTGACAAAAAGACATGCCCGTTCAGTTTTCCTGAATGGGGAGCAAGAAAAACGACAAATGTTTTTAAACTAGAACAAGCCACATCCGGGTAGGTGGATAGATCAAAAAGCGTAGATGGATGTGAATGGAGACATCAAGAGGTGTGGGTGAATCCACCAAACGTGTGAGCGTAGATTCCCTATAAAAAAGGTGATAATTGCCGTCTTGGGCAGACCAGATTCCCGGTGATCATAGACAACAATACACCAAGACGGCTCCCGTGTGCCCATGCGTCGTCCTGAGCACTACTCTATCCATCCAATCTCCAGACGCCACTTCAAACTCTACCAAATAGAAATATATGCCTATATCTTTATAACTCTGTATCTTGACTTCCTTTATGAATAGTTCGAAGTTTCAGGCTTCTGTAACAGAATGGTGAGCAGAACCAACTTTATTGTGAGAAGAAAAAAACAACGAAAAATGTATTCGGCGTTTACAGGGACCAACTAAAGTTGCTCTTTAGCTTTTGTACGCAACTCATTAGATTTCTCTTGCGTTTCTGTTCAGGTGTCAATTTATTGAAGGAGGTGTCTCTCCATACATCGTGTTCTATTGTGAAGCCTTCAATACAGAGAATTTCTTAAGATTGTCCTCCAACTCGTCCTTTTTAACGGAGAAGAAGCCTGTCTACTTCGTGTAGTGCATCTTAGAGCTGCCCATCAAAAAGCTTTTTTGGAATTCTTTCATTTTTTATCCAGAAAAAAGTGTCTTGCCCATCGAATTTGGACCTTGATAAAAAAACAAAACAAAACAAAAACACTGTAAGGTATTCAAAACTTCGAAAGGAATCCATTATTTCCCATCTTGTCATTCAATTCAATTAAACTAATTTCATTACGCAACACATATGAAAAGATTCAAGCTGGTTTATGTGCTTCCGATGAGGAATCCATAACTCTACATCATAAAGAAGCGTATTTATGATTTATATTAATCTTTTGAAGAGTTTTTTTTTTAATGTTTAGTGTCTAAAGCTGTGAAACTTCCCTTGATATTTATTCGGATTTGATATTAACGTGGATTAACATTCAATGGGTGACTCGAACAGCAAGTCATGTCTGTTGTTATACTTTCTGATCTGTCATCATTAAATACGTTTTGGGGCTAACCTTCGTAAGTAAGCCCTGGATCAAAAAATAAATGATACGTAGTTAAAAAAAAGTCAATATACAACACACACAATACCCTATATAAAACAGCGAACTACTCGTATGATATAAACTATGTAGCAAGAAAGCGGAGAGGTGTTTGGTCAATACTGTTTGGGACGCTATACATGCTTTTCGAATCCCCTAAACGGTTACATGGTGAACAGCTGATTATCCTTACAAGAGAAAAATTATACATTGTACGATAATTACAAAGTTCATGCAAAACAGGGAAAAAAACACTACAAAACTAGATAAATTGCATTAACAGATACAAGGCAATGAGTGACTGAAGTGACACAAACATTTTTTTAAAAGTGTCTGTAGTTTCAAGTTGTAAAGCTTTCTAGACTATATATATATATATATATATATATATATATATATATATATATATATATATATATATATATATATGTATATATATATATATATATATATATATATATATATATATATCAACTTTGTTTTCAACGGAACATGTATTCCAAAGCCTTCCATACAATTTACCAAATGCTGAGCCTGAATTATTCATTCCTGCTTCAATTTCCTTATCAATTTTAATTCGCTAGTGACAACCGATCCAGATATGCTAACATTTTGTAATAGCTTGCCATCAACAAAGACAACCGTCTCAGTGAATTGATGTTTATCGTATACAGGCTGATAGAGAAGTTCCGACTTCTTTATGCTAATGGTAAAGCCAAAGACCCTCACTGCGCCAGAGGAAAAGCAAAAAATGCAAGGATTATCCTTCAGAGAGTCTTCTGCAATTGCACAGTCATCGACCAAAAGGGAGTCCCTTAACAAGTCAAATATTGTTGGAGTTCTAGTCTTGAATTTTAGCTGGTTATATAATCCATACAAAACTCTACCTACTCAGAAAACTATTTAAATGCAACGTCAAACATGGAGAAAGAACAGAGCAAACGGCAGAGGAGCCAGAACAACCCCATATTTATCTCAAGAATTGATAACATCAAAATAATCTGACCTTCCACCATCAGAATGGACAGAGGCTTCCATTCCGTCATAAAAATAATGATGTTTAGAATTTTTTTCAATGATGCCGAGCCTGAGAAGAACTTCTTATCTCTTGAGACGGTATCAAAGGCCTTTGTAAGATCTATGAATACTCTCTACAGCTTCTTGCCAGGTCATCTCATTCTATTCCTGCAACTGGCAAAGGCCAAATACTATATCAACTGTACCCTTACCAGATCTAAAGCCACATTATGATCCAGGATATACAGTTTCTTCGAAGAAAGATCACACATTCCTGCCATAGACAACAGAAATGTAACCCTTTGACTGTTATATTCACATCTCTCAGTACTTTTAGAATCTATAAGAACTTATTTATGAGCATTCTGCCACTACACTTGAATATTTCAACTGAAATACGGTCTTCAACAAGAGACTTTCTTTTGTAAGTTGCTTAACAGCTAATAGGATTTCTGATATAGAAGAGTAAACTGAGAGAAATTCAATGACAAATCACCGGAGAAAATAATTCACTACTCATTCATTTACAACAAACTTGATGATAAGAACATTTGAGAAATATTTTGCCCATCGTTTCAGAATATATTTTTGTCAGTCAAAGGGGCCTAGAATGGATCTTGAAACATCTAAAATTAGTCCAAGTTCTCCTTTCGAATTTTGATTGTCATATTTTTAATCGCTTCTTGCAAGGACTTTACTTTGTTTTCCACTAAGTTTGTAAAATTTCTCTGGACTTTGATTGAGATTGATATTTGACAGCTCTAAAAACTTGTTTCCTTGAAGAGCTATTTTTATTAGAAATCAGCGTATCTTGTCTATTTCACGCATATTTTTCAAAAGGTATTATATCTGAGTAATTGGAGTCAAACCAGTCGTGGTATTCCTATAGATATATATCAGTGTTTCCTTAGCTGAATCAGATATTTTGTTTCTCAATTTTGACCCAGTGGATTTGATATTGTCAATGGTTATTTCAATATTGGAAAGTTTTTGATCATAAGCATATTGTAAAGATTCCATATGATCAGGATCTTTTAGTTTATAGCCATCTACTCTACGGAGTAATTGCGTGCATTTATTCCTTATAGTTCGTTCAGGTGTCATAGATACTAAAGATAAGATTAACCGACCGACCCTCTTCAATTGAATATGAGAGAGATTCACATCACATCAATCCCGAAGACGTATGATGCCGGAATCGTTCAGAGGGTAATGCTTAGATCTTGGGTGTTTCCAGCTAAATTTGGCAACTTAAAAAGTGCATTTGTTACTAATAGATCAAATTCACTACTGACAGATAATAACATTAGACCGTACGAGTTCAAGTCCGCAGCCCCATAATTACCAATTACTGTGCACCAAGAGACTTTATCCTGATCAATGCGAGCATTTAAGTTACCCACTATGACGACCTTATCATTGATTAGAGTTTCCCCCAACAGATTGCTATGATCCTCATGGAAGTTGCTCTTCACCTCCAAACATGCATCAAAAGTCGGATAATAGTAACTTACCAGTGAAGCTAGCCTATTATTGCCAATATGTATTCGCTGTCTCATGAGACATGTCGGCTTACAGGCAATATGTCAAGAAATTTGGCTTAGTCAGTCGATGTGGTAAAGGCAACTAGAAATTCTCTTACGTTTTCTACCGATTTTCAAATCTTGAAGAAAGTGTACGCACCTTCAGACTTTTGAATCTGTATTGGCTTGTCTTGTTTCTTGAAAAGTAGGTACACTTATTTTCTTCTCCTTCAGGATGCAACCGACTACACCAGTCCTTCCTCCCAGATTTCTCCAATCTTAAAGTATAACTTTTACATTCACATTTAATCTTATTTTGATTTCTGGTGCAATATTGGATGCCAAGTTATTTGAACCTAACGACAGAGACTGCTGGAGCAAGCAATGTTTAGATCACATTTTCTAGCCCCCTTTTCGAATCTAAAAGGAAGGAGAGTCACCCTGAAGAAAGTCTGCTTTGTTATGTCAGGACTGAACCAAACAATTACTCAAAGAAGCATGAGGGGGCCATCTACCTAGCACTACCCTCAGGGAGAGTTCAAACTAAGGACCGCCAGTAACATTCTTCTCCTCTCGTTGTTGCAATAACCCCATCTCCATAAAGTCCGGCAGTACTAGATATCAAACAAAAAAGAAAGTAAGAATTTAGTTTACCCAACAAACTTCACAATGGAGTAGTTTTAAGTGTTTATTACCTTTGTTAAACAATAATCACTCCTTTCGTCAAATTAGTACTGCCTGTACTTGCATACAGTGAGCTGCTTGTCAGATACCAATACGATCGAAGGTTCATTTCAAGTAGCGGTCTCTAAGAGTGAGTCAACCTGGACAAAAAAAGTGACTATCTTTCCATGAAGTGAATTGTTCCCCGCGTTACACCGACCTGGTATCTCATTTATCGATGATATATACGGAAAAAAATCATATATATATATATATATATATATATATATATATATATATATATATATATATATATATATATGTGTGTGTGTGTGTGTGTGTGTGTGATTGACCAATGTATTTGAGAGGGTAGACGAAATTTGGATATTCATATCGTGTACAAATGAGGTTTATCTAATTTGGCGTTTCTTTATTTCATATCCAACTTTTTTAAATACGTGATGGAAACACAAAAAAGTGGTCTGTTTTTCAGTACACTTATGCTGTTTCGGGGATTATGTCCCGAATGTGAGTCGTTGTGAATAATTTCAAACCGTGCGTTCTTTAAATGTCCTGAAAAAAAAGGGTTCAGAATATTTTTTATCATCAGCTAACCTGCGTGTTATCGTCTCAAGTATCATTATATATACATATAATTGTCTGCGTTCAGGAACAATAAAGCAGATTACATAGTTCAATGGCAAGATCAGCGTTGCACTAAGACGGTTTCCTGTCGAACGCAGGTTCGATTCCTGCAGCAGTTTGTTTCTTTATCTTACTTACTCAGTCTAGGCCAACTTACACATTTGCCGTGAAATAACGAATATAGTGCCAGAGTAATGATGATATCTTAGTTGCCAATACCGAACAGTTTTATAAACATCAAGAGTAAGAAAAGGCCTCGGGATATTCTTCAAAACCACCCTTTTAGAAATATGGATCGAATGATTTTCTTTTTCGAAGTTTGTGGTTTCTGAGATGGTAGAATATTTTCTGTATCTTTGAAATTTTTCACGGCGTTGTTATCGTCGATTCTAGCTTATCCATTAACAATATTATTGCAGGGATTTTTCTAGAACGTCTGCACAGGATACAGGAAAGGATAATGTCGGTGATGGATACGGGAAGATAATTGAGAATAGAATATATCTTTATTTGATTAAGAGAGCTGATAGATATACGAAGTTTGGGAAATCTTTCTATGTGGCAAAAACTTCGTAAATTTGTTGTGTTAGTTCCATTAATAGATTATTCTTATTTGTCACTATTTGTCCTCATAACCATTTCCAATAAATATTTATAAGTGATAATAGGTAAGACTATAAACTTTATTGATATAATGTTACATAATAAAAACTTGCAAATTTATATGGAGCAAAAGAAGAGTAGAAAACGCTGACAGGAATTGTCATTTTTATATCAAAACAGCACCCCTGATCCCGTGAATTGATATTTAAGCTTAGTGGCTAGTAGATAACACGAATCATTGTTTCTATTGCTTCCGTCCAGTCTTTCAGAACAATTGAACGGAAGTGAATTGATCCGGGGAAAAAGGAAAATCAAGCCAATAAGAATATGAAAGTGAAAGTGAAAGTGAAAGTGATATTGGCATTTTTAGTCTATGTATGGATGATTTCAAAAAAAATTGTATACAATGTTGCAGTTTTTGAACAGAGTCTGTCCTATTTCTTGATTCTTTGGGGGGGGGGAACTCTCTACGATTGCTTATCGTCGCGCCGAGCTTATCCATTACAGGGATTTTGATAAAACGTCTGCACAAGATCCAGGAGAGGATAATACCAATGATAGATACGCCAAGATAATTAAGAAAAAAATACCCTTTCTTGATAAAGAAAAAAGCTGATGAATTCACGAATTTTTTTCCCAATACTTTTAAGCAACATACACACACACACACACACACACACACAATTATAACACAACCCTTGTGGCATATAAGACATAAAAAAAAACAATTGTCTATTGATCATAACAATTGCGTGTGACTGATCGGTTTAAATAAAAACTAAGAACATCCGTGTATATATTTACGTTCTATCTGAATAAAATTGAGTATTTTCACAATAGATCAAGCAACACAGTATATATATATATATATATATATATATATATATATATATATATATATATATATATATATATATATATATATGTGTATATATATATATATATATATATGTGTGTATATATATATATATATATATATATATATATAAATACATATAAATACATGTATATATGTACACACACACACATATATACATATATATATATATATATATATATATATATATATATATATATATATATATATATATATATATGAGCAGGATAATTTTAGATACTGCGTCCTAACGGAAAATTTGAAAGTAATTAGGTTAAAAGTAAAAATAATTCACCACTCATGATAAATGATAAATGGATTAACCAAGGAAAACACGTCAGATGTGTAGTAAAATATAAAAGTACACCACATATATATATATATATATATATTTATATATATATATATGTGTGTGTGGGGGGGGTCCGTATATATATATCTATTTATATATATATATTCTCATTTAATTTATTCTCATTCTACTGGCTTCTTTCAACGCGACTAATTGATATAACGCAATTTAAAATAATTCTATTGGATCATATATATCCATTTTCAATACATAACAGTCACAAAGAATTTGGTTTGAAAACAGTTATTCAGGCCTTTGCATTAGTGACAGCTGTTTAGCTCAATGGTTAGAGTTTCGCTGCATTTAAGGTGAAATCATCTCGGTGGTACCTTCTTTTCCAACTATAGCCCCATTTCCTTTTATTGTTTATTGTATTTTACATTGTCTTTGCTGAGTGATAGATTAAGCGTGTAAAAACAGAAATAACTACAAATAAGTTTCGATTTGATATAACACAATTCTTAATAATCATATATAATGATATTTGCTAACTTATATTTTACATGTTCTGCCATACGTATGATCATTATTCGTCAAGATTCACCAGGCTGCTCTCTAATGGACGTTGCGACCAGGACTCCATACCTACAAATTTTATAACCACTCCCTTGGTAGGATGCAAGTCCTCCGGAGGGATACCCCCTTTCTAATCACACAGCTTGCAGTGTACTCAATTAACTCTTGAGCGTATACTGTAACTCGTGCTAATGGTGAGTTTTTCAACACTCTTTCCTAATACCAGGAATCGAATCAGGGACCTTCTACACGTAAGGTAGATGTGCTAACCATTACGCTGTCCAAACGGACTGGTGTGACATCATCAGACTTTTAACGTCCGTTGTTGGACATAGACTTTCCCAAGGAAATTGCCACACTTCTCTACCATGGGCATCGCGGAGCCAATACTTCCTGAACTTATCTAGCTCGTCTCTTCGTCTAATATTCTGCCGGCTGCGGTTGCGCATGTGATCTCGGGGGATCCATGTCGTGAGCCATGATGTCCATCGGTGTCTGCCATCCTTGCAACATGGCCAACCCACCGCCATTTGAGATTTTTAATGGATCCTATGATGTCCCTGACTCTTGTCTTTTCTTGGATGTACTCTGCTGTCTTGTGGTCTCTCCATGTGAGGCCCAGCATAATTCTTTCATGGGCACATTATTATTTAATTTGTACACCAATGTACTCGTCTGCATTAATCAGAAATGCTTTACATAAGGTATTACTGTATAGTACAGTGTCACTAGTGAGATTTAAAAGTTGTGCGTTATATAAGGTTTGTTATTCTAATCTATCTATCGAGACTTTCTGGGAACGTACCGTAAATAACAGATGTTCTTTCCAGCGATGTACTCTTAAATTATTGATGATTCCTTGTGCTTTCTCTCATGATTTTATTAGTTCATTTATCCGTGCACAGAATCAAGTTCTAATAAGAGTCCAGTCGTCTGTCGCCACCCAAGTAAACCCCAGAGTATGCCAGAATAGATTACCTCCATCAGGAACTCTTTTGTTTTATCAATGGCAATAAAAGATTATTAGTCCGTCAGCGTTATGTGATTAAATGTAAATTTAGATCATGCAAATCAGTTTTAAAGTTTTACCTAAGACTAAGAGATGGGGGTTGCCCAATGGTTTGCTGCCAAGATAATGGAAATTACAGTTGTGGCAGTTTGACTTCATTTCGCGCTATTACTATTGGGAATGGCATGAATCCATCTCTTTGCCTCCACAGCTATGGCTGAATTAGCTGGAAAGACTAGGCTCTGATCCTAGAGTGGGAGAAGTCCAAACCCTCGTATTTTGTAGTGAAGAGACTGTTAATTGACAGGGTAGGGAAATTAATCCTGAGATGTCCGGTTGATAAGACTCTGGTAAGCCTTCAACGGACCTTGCAAGCCGGAAGTAGATTATTTGGAGTTAGAATTAGAGTAAAAACGGACAATTGAAATAATGTGACTGTCATTTGAAACCCTCCAAAGACGCCTCAAATGGAAGATTTAAGGCACACACACACACACACACACACACAGAGACACACACACACACACACACACACACAAACACACACACACAGAGACACACACAGACACACACACACAGATACCCTTGGTAAACAATTTACTCAGCGTCGTTAACATAGACGTACACGATTAAAAATGTATTTGAGAGTCGAGAAAAAGTTCAATTTTTGGCGATGTAATAAGGGAGTGGAAAGTATTGGGTTTATGCAAAAGTATCCAGCATTTATTTCGAACTCCTGTACAAAGTCTAAAGTACACTCCATTTTCCTATCGTAAAAACAGCAAGAACAAGAATAGTCTTCACTAAAATGAAAAGTGTGAACCGATATGCAAAAACCACATTCACCACCAACTGATAACCTGGTGTCTTACATACTGAACTGAATCGACAAATCTTTGATGTTAACGAAAATTCACTAAACAGATACCCAAGGGCTTATTTCATTGTAATAAATAAATACATACATTCATGTAAAAAGCATATACCTTTATAATTTTTTTCGATTTATCATCTGTACAATACAAAAGCTGCAGTGATCATCTGCAGTCAGAATAGAATAAGAAGTGGAGTTTGACCCTGCAGCAGTCGGTCTTGTCTTTTCTTTTCTTATAAAATCGTTTGATCGTATCTATTCATAGTCCAATTATTCAGTCATCAAAGTATTTCCTCTGGACTTTCATGACCTTACGATACTTTTCAACTAAATTGTGTATTCACCGTAAAAAAAAAATCTGATGTACATTCAATGGATTCTCCCAAGAAGTTTCTTACATCCTTGTATTGTGGGAACGGCTGACTAGAGACGATGTATCCATCATCACTATCATCAGCAGCTTGAGCTTTTTAGCAATCATCGTTCGGTAGAGACCCCTTCCTCACCAAAATCGCCAGATCTCTCTATCGCAGGCGTCACGGTGTCAATATTTCCTGGACATGTCTAAATCGTCACGTCTTCTCATTTTTTACCGGCCATAATTTTGGAAACCTGCCATTTAAAGGTAATTAGATCATCCTGTTGTTGAAAGCTGTTGGAATGATGTTTCCAGAGGAGAAAAGTTACATGAAATAAAAGGATTGATAAGCTGAAGACAAAGATATGGAAAATATTGAAAATATGCTGAAATAATCTTCCCTTGTTGCTACGTCGTGTTTGTAACATTAAGGATAATGTTATTCAACAGTTATAGCACTAAGTTGATTCTTCTTGGGAGCCTCAACAGGGTTTAATGGGTATGGATATGGAGATAATCTCTTCAACCATTACTCCTGTAGGGAAGAGAATCCTTAGTAAGTGTTCAACATATGTAGTCTTGTGCCAGACCAATATACGGTTGGTAAGTGTCAACATTGCGCCGTTGTATCGCGAAGCTCAGTCTCAGCTTTCCCTGCTATCCGAAAGTAGAGCGTTCTTCTAATACCTTCCCTGTTCAGGAATGGCATAAAGCGAGGAACCAGTTACCGTCAATTTTTATGGGAAAATTTTTGAGTGTACCCAGACCCTCAAAATGATGATGGTGTTACGTTAGACTGAATCATTTGAGGTTGAGGTGATCAGGGGTAAAGATGACTAGGGTGGGGGATAGAAAGATGAAGAAGATGCACAGTAGTAAGCAAGTGCTTTTGCGTTGACGACAGCAGGGCTTCACGTGTGAAAAAAGAAGGAAATAAGCTTAGAGGCAACAAGCACCTGAAGTGGCATCACTCAATATTCTATCCATAGATTGGGAAAGGAGTCAGATTTTTGCCTACTACAAGGGCTTCAATGCCAGTTTTAGTTTGAACTCGGCTCTCCTAGGCTATTTTCTACGCTGTTGGGCAATCAGTCATCTGCACTTCTGGAACAGGTAAGTGCTGTCGGTATCAACGCTGGTAAAAAATAATACACTACGCTATTTTCGCTTTTCATCTTTTTTCTTTTCGTAAAAGCGGTAAATTGGCGTAAAACGATTTTCCAAAAGACAAGCGATACCTGTGCATTATTGAGTTGATTATGTTCCAGAAACTGATAAGTGTCTCGCTCTGAATCCCGTGACAGGCTTGTGAATAATTGAAGGCATCGCTTGAAATGATGGTTAAATATTTAGTCGAATCTGTAGTGTGAAATTTGAGATGCTTCCTCAATGTCCGCTTCTCTGAAAAGTCCAAGATGCAAGCGAAATACTCGCCAATGACGCTGATGACGTTAAATGAATAAAGAGAGAACAGGTCTGGTTAGTCACTCAATAGAAACCCTCTTTCGATCAACGTCCCTAGGTAGCATGGCACATTGACGTTGATCAATTAAAAAAAGTGAAAAAAAAGGTTTGATCCATGAAAAAGTTACTATTTCATTGTATGTTGCATCATTAAAAAGTTTGAATTTTCCACCCAAAACAAACAAAACCAGCGTAAACACTGCGGGAAAGTAAAATACAAATTTAGCATAAACTTACATTGTAAATTGAACCTCACCAAATTCTTACTTGTTTGATAGAGAGGGAATTAAATAAACCCTGTTTTTCTAGACCTAGTAAGGAGTATCATCATTAGAAGTAGTAAGTTCCCTTGCTCGACCAGGCACAAAATAAGAATTCAATTAAGCATAAGCACACATAGTATATTCAACAGCTAAAAAAATATTGGGTCGGGGGGTTCACATATCAAAAGTTTTTCCCTCATCTTGGTTTTTCTGTAAGGTTTTTGCCACATGTGAATTAGACTTGAAGGTAACAAGCACCTGAATTAGTGTAACTCACTTCGCCATATGATAATAAGGAGTGCATTTTCAAATTTTCAGTTGTCTGGCCCCATCATTCTGACAAGAACACACGACACAGTCAACCAGCAAGGGCAAATAACTTAAAAGCATGAAGAAACAAATTTTAACAGTTTTTGTTGAAGGCTTCTAACATGCAAAGAGAACAGGCCATACGGTACAGATTCTGAGAGGATGTTGAAATACGAATGTAAATAACATATTTGTACAGAAGAAGTTACTCATTGTAATCCCTTATAATGCTATCAGTCGGTTATTTTTTTATCGATCCAAAGCACTCTATAGCACTGCTTATATTCTCAGCTGTTCAATATGATCTAAAAAGTTCCTGCCGACGGTAAGCGATGTACGTCAGAAAGGGAGCGAAAATGGGAGATGGAAGGAAATATCGAAAATCCATGGGAAAATCTCTAACGGCAATTTTGAATCTGCTAAAACTGGCTAGATTCAAGGAATGTGAAGTGATTAGTATGCTGTGCGATTAAAAACATGATTTAAAGAACAATATTTTGAACAAAAATTTTATTTTCATCATTTTGTTCATAACTGATCAATACGTTGTATGATTGTACTTTATATATATATATATATATATATATATATATATATATATATATATATGTACTTTTATCTGTTCATATTCAAAGAAATCTTTGAGGAAGACTCGAATTTACCTGAATCTATACTAATATTAATAACAGAGAGAGATAGAGAGAAAGAGAGAGAGAGAGAGAGAAAGACACAGGGAGAGAGAGAAAGACAGACAGAGAGAGAGAGAGAGAGAGAGAGAGAGAGGATTAGCCAAACATTGTAGACAGTTCTATTTCACAATTGAGAACAATGAATTAAAAAATCCGACGTCTGCAGTATTGATGTTTCTATGGACGGTCTCGATTCAGTCAAGGTGTCGGATCTAATCGGTTAGTATGTTTTACACAGCTTCATCCGAAAACTTGATTCTTAAAATATAGAACTATACCGGGACGACGACTAACTAATCGTACAAAAATAGCAATGACCAGAAATCTGAAAAAAAAAATTAAAAATACCTCATAAAAGAAATAAAAAAAACTGAATTTTGAAGTCGAACCTAAGGCAGATATCACAATTCTGCTATTTTTAGATGTCATTTTAATTCAAATAATAACAACCATAAACCATATAGAAAAGAAAATTCTGTAATTTAATACATCAATACAAGTTCTAATCACCCAAACGAAATTATTAAAAGAATCAATAGGAACGAGACTGATATATAATTCCTCAAATGGAACAACATTCAACAACGTTAGAAATGAATATATCAAAGCCTCAAATAATTGCAGTTTTATAGAAATGAACTTTAAATATGATAAAGAAGTCGAACCCAATGGAGAATATCATAGCAACAAAAAAAATAGAGTTAGGAACATTATTTGGTTTACACCAACATCAAAACTACAACTGAAAACTAACTTACCAAAAGTATTCATCGAATTGATAGGAAAAAAATCCCCCCGTAAGCAACCCATTGAGTAAAATATTTAACGAGAACAAACTGAAAATTAGCTTCAGTTGTTCGGAAAATCTTTTAAAACTAATTACAGAACATAACAGCAGAGTAATTAGAATTATCACTAACGAAGGAAGCATCAATAAACAAGATTACAATCGTACAAACAAAAACAGATGACTTCTGCAAAATAAATGTCTCAAGTCGGATATTGCATACCAAGCCAAACACATCAATCTAAAAGGAACCCTAGGAAATGAAATATTACATAGGAATATTTAAATCACCCTTTAAACAAAGATAAGCCAACCACATATCATCTTTTACAAACAAAAAATTTAAAAAGAATAGATCACTGTCGATACAATGTTAGTGACAGGGTGATAGCGATCTCAAACCTATAGTAAAACTAAAAATATAGAAACAAACGTCAACAAGGCAAAATATTGAAACCCCATGCCAATTACGTCCGAATGGGAAATTCGGAATCATCAATTTTGCCAATAGAACAAGGGAAAAACAAAACAAAACAACAGAATTATCAGATAGGAAAAATGATGAAGTATGAAATACTGGCACTGCTCAAAGATTTCTATCAACACATCTACATACACTTAAAATATCCTAAATATTTTATTCACGTAGTAATCTTAAAGAAAGATCGAATCACCATGATTATCTTAGACGTGAAGAAACGGACCGAATTCAAATAAACAATTAAGGGAGCTGTAACATCGTGAAACAGCTTAAAGCGAGAATAAAGACTCTCAAAGAGGAAATAACTTTATATATTTATACTTTGTGGGGCCTTTGTATCCGTTTTAGAGCGTATAATTTTACCTGGAAACAAAATACAAACTCTCAGCCATATTTGGGAAAAAAGTAATCATTTTTAGCGATCCTAAATTAATGATTCAAAATGGCCGTTCAAGAGTAGCGTTTTTATCAAGATTGCTGGGATTATCGATACTATAGGTCGTGAAGTGAGGCTGCTGACGATGAGGATATGTTACGAAGAAAAAAGAAGAGTTAGTAAAAGACAAAGAAATGGGCAAAAAAATGATGAAACAAGCCCGGTTGCTGCATGGCATGACTCCATCCCAACTTTTCTTCCGACTGAAGATGTTTACTACAACTTTTCCATCGTATATAAAACAAATAAAAAAATTATAAAAACATATCATCAACAGTCTTTTGACGTCCATCGTTGGACATAGACTTTCCCCAGGATCCACCACATTTCTATAACATAGGCATCGCAAAGCAAGTATTTCCTGAATTTGTTTAGTTCGTCTCTTCATCTTGTATTTTGTCGGCCTCAGTTTCGCCTGTGGTCTCTGGGTATTCATAAATATATTTAACCGTTGTAATTAAATTAAATCATAAATAAAAAATAATTAGGCTCCTGCATATTTTTAAGGCATATTTTGTAGATATGTAAGACTTATGTTTGGCTAAGTCGGTATGAAGGTCATCTAACAATCACTAGGTTAGGATTTAATTCATTAGAATGAAATAAACACTTGCACATTTCCGACATACATTTTCGTACATTTGTCACACTTGTCAATTTTGACAATCACTGAAGATTTTATTCCCTTAAATTTGGTCAGGATTATTCTTGTTCTTGATATGGTAGAAAAACAAAGTCAACTCCAGACTTGGAAATTGAGTTGAAGATTGGTTTTGTCCTTGTGACACAATAAAAACAAAGTCAACTCCAGACTCGAAAAATTGTTTGAGGATTGTTACTCTTCTTTTGACAGTAGACGTACAAAGTCAACTCTAGACCTGGAAAATTATTCGAAGATTGTTTTTCTTCTTTTGACAGCAGATAAAGTCAACTCCAGACTTGGGCCGAAGTTTGACAAAAACGTGTAATCTGAGATTATAAACCAGCATAAGAAAAAATGATTAAAAAAAAATTCAAAAGGAAAATGAATTTAACAATAACGCTATTCTAATGAGGTGTCCACGTATCACTGAAAGGCAAATCGCAGATAGAGGGGGACACCGACAAGGAAACTGCAGATAAGGTAGAAAGGACCACTGAAAGATGAACCATAGACAAGGGGTACCCCAGGAATAGAAATCTTGGATGAAGGGCTAGAAGGGAAACTATAAATCATATTGAAAAAAAAATCATCTATAATCTTGACCGTGAACGCTGATGACGTAATTTTTATGTAAAGAATAAATGATTGTTCATTGATGACAAATAGAAAGCGTGGCACTGACAGGGAAAATGCAGATATCTTTTTTTCTATCTCTAATAAATAAATGACGTCAGTTAACTGGGGACAATTGATTGAATAAGAAGAAATATTTGACGTCGGTTAACTGGGGACAACTGATTAAATAGAAATGATATTTGACGTTAGTTAACTGGGGACTGAGAGACAAAGTGAGTTATAGAGACCTTGATCACATCTAAAAAAAAAGGATGAGAAGGAAGTATGGGAGGAGTGGGAGGAAAATGAATGACAGAAATAAGAGATCCAATTTAGAAAAAAGAAAAAGTAGAATAAAGTAAATGAGATGAGGTCTGGTTAGTCACTTGATGGAAACTGTCAGGTAGGACTTTAATTTTTGGCAGCATGTCTTATTTGGGATGATCAAATAAAAATTTGGAAATAAGGGTGATCAATAAGCGATGATCATCGGAAAATTATCTGAATTAAAAAACAAAATAGCATGAACGAAATAAGGGACCAATTTAGCATAAACTTACAATGTAGATATAACCTCCTGCTAAAAACCGAATTTTAGGGCTAGCGTCTTGAAGCAAAAACAAAAAAACATGAAGGTTTAAATTTTCAATCACGTAGATTGCTTGGTACTGCTTGATTGCATGACACTTATATACATAGATAGAGAGCCCACCCGCTAGACAGACAAACTTATATAAGAACTAGAGAAACATATGTCGACAGATTCGGTTGGTAGTTATAGTTTCCTGTTTTTAAGAAGCAACTGGACATAAAAGACGAAGAGACAGGCTCACCGTATTTCGAATGTCACGGTTTCAGGAATTATTTAAGCTCATCACTGCACGGATATATTACCAATGTTCAAGGGCGGGAGCAGACAGACAAACACTATCAGTTGTTTCATATTCTCATTATAGATTTCGCAATTCCGGCAGACTATAGGGTAAAGCTGAATGAGAAAATTTGGATAAATATATTGAACTTTCCAGGGAACTGAAGCAACTGTGAAATATGAAGTTGATTATTGTTTATAGTGGTCAGAGACCTGGGAATGGTACTGGAAAACCTTGCAGTGAGGTGAGAGATACGGAGAATCAGGAGAAGTTCAGACGACAGCATGATCTTTTAAAATAATGAAAAGAAAGGGAATGAATATGATAGGATTATCTTCAACACGGTATATGTTTTAAGTGACCAGGGTTGTCTTTACTTACGAACTGCGATTGTGTAAGAATTGCGTATAGTAAGTATGACAGGGTGGAGTTAAGTCCTGGAAATGATTGAAGGGGGACTGTGGGGTATTAGTCAGGAGGGTCAAACCCATCAAATATTGCACCGGTACATTTTCATCCACTTGGGGGAGCGGCCAACATCCCAGAGTTGACGTCAATAGACTTAGCATGAGAAGAAACGATGGAAGAGAAAGAGAGCCATCACCATAAACAGAGTTTTGATAAGACTATTAGAGATCTAACGGACTACACGAGGCAGCATCAAGAGTCAATAATTACGACTGCAACAGTGGAACTAAAAAAAATTGAATAGAAAAGACAGGTCGAGTTAGTCATTCAATATGAACTGTCACATGACAAACATCTTTTGGCAGTGATGAATTGAAAAAATTGAAAAATCGTGATGATCAAAATAAAATACTTCTTTCGCCTTTTGTTTGGTGGTGATCACTGAATCTCGTTAAAAAAAAAAGATGAAAACTATCGGACGCTAATCAGAGGACCAATTTATTACACCAACTTTGTCTTACTGATATTACCTATATCCACACAATATATTTAATGTGATAAGCATTGACACAGTCTGAAGACTACAGCAATGGCCTTCGGCTAAATCTAATCTAACACTATATTGTATGGTATCGTATCATTAGCAACATTGTGACTGAAGCACGACAGATATAATACTCATACATTCAACGCTCGAAATACATGCGCATTTGGGAGAATTTTGGCATCCTGTTGTGCCACGACACGCACTTCGGAAAATAAGCCGAAATGCTATTTACTAAGCTTAGCTTAGTTTTGCAACAATGTCAAGCACGAGGCATCCAGTCAGGGCTAAACTCACTTCTCAGTAGTATTGATCTGCAGGACCAGATCTCTAATTATTACAATACGACGTGGCAGTTCTACGCATTAGAAAAGTCGAAAATGTAAATCATACGATGGGCGAATGTACCGAATTTCTTTGGGAGATAGGCATTGCTGTCAAGATCAATGGTCCACTGTGAATCGTGCAAAATTTGACTTAGCGGGCATCTAGTACAAACAGATGTCAGAAGCTCTTCAGCAACAAAGAAAAAAGTAAAACTGTTAACATTTAAATTCATATGGATCCCCTTACTAAGGAGAGAAGTCGTCGTAACCAATAATACCTTTTGGATGCAGCCGTTCCAGAAAACTACAATGCTAAACAGAAAAACAATGTACAGCTAGACAAATATCTTGACATCGCCTGAGAATTGGAAAAAAAGAGCTGGAATATGCTGGAGAGCTTAAAATATCTAAGAGAGCCTTGTGAAAGATTTGAGGAATCTGATATCTGAATTCAGCCCGTTTTGACTACATAACAGGTTGAATTGACAAGAATTCAAAGAAAAATGTTGTAATCCTTATTATTACATCCATTAAAACAGTTGTTCCGTGAACGCTTCGAAAATGACGTCCGTCTCGTTTGGTCGTCAGACTACAAAAAAAAAAAAAAAAGAAGGTATCATTACGGATTTAAAAGAAAATTGCCGGCGGTTTGCAGAAGTCAGGTGATGTATATTCATGTCAGTTCATTAACTTATTTTCGGTGGCAAAGGTGATATCCCTCCGTCGATTGTATTTTTTACACTGAGTGACGTAATTGCAGTCGTATTCTGTTGTTGGTCGAATTGTATAACTGTTAATATTAGTTAAAACACTTCAGAACCGAAAGCTGCAATAATCCACTTTCTTTATTCCTGAATTGATATTGGATAAGTTTGAAACAGATCTTATATGTGTCTAGATCATATCTGATCTAATCCTTGATAGCCCTCTACAATTCTGTAAATACTACTTTGCTCTTGCTGTCAATAATTAGATAATTTTGAAATTGCAATGTGCTGATGAAATATAAAAAACATTATGTTGTTCTGCATTTCCTTGTTTACGTTCAATATTTCCTCATCATCAAACTAATCTAAAGGTAATATTAAGTGAATATACTATTTATCAAATTTAACGTGGCATAAAATTCTATTTCATCTAAGTTACGCCATTAGACGTACCAAACGTCAAATACACATTGCTAATTATCAAATGGATGATTTTAAGATTGTCCAGCTCTGAACGTTATCATATTGCAAAAAAAGATATATACTCGTTCAGTATCCACGAAATACAACTTCAGGCATTTCAATGAGGTGTTGTTTTCATTTTCACAATAGAGAAAGAATCGAGCGCAATCGTGTATAAATGAATATCGCCTTCCTAGAGTTAAATGACATCATCTATGTGGCTTGGGGTGCTTAAAGTGAAGGGGATAGGCTTGGAATATCATTGGGGTAGGCAAACTATGGCTTCAACCGATTTCAAAAGGTCTGCAAGTATTGGAATACTATTTTTACTTTTGAAGACCCTCTGTTTTCCAAAAGAATATCTTCATTGAAACTAATTGTTACTAAATTGAGTTTTCCAATTACTAATCGTCATTCTTAGTCGAATGAAATAGTTTTCTAAGTAGCGTTATTCATTGATCGCTGGCAAAATATGACTACATTTATTCAAATTAATGATTCCAATATTTCAAGCTTTCTGTGGCGTATATCTGATCCATCGCTCGCTCATCAGTACGTGATCGAGCCGGCAAGGCAAGAAGAGTTGCTGACCCCGGGTACATCAGCTGCCAACTTTTGCTTCATCATCTATTTCTGTTAAACAGAGACCCTTCTCTTCTTCCCTTATAGATTGTACATCTGAAGATGTATGTAGAATAGATTGGTCAAAACATGGTGGTGACAACAACGGCAACACAGACAAAGATTACAGTTTCTAACCAATTCTGCCAAAAGAAATTAGAAACCGTCAACTAAAACTGTCGTCAACAATTCCAAATCAGGTTCCTTCATTTTATAGGTTAGCCTGTTGACGTATACATGAATGAATGCATCCATCTCTTATAAAAGGCGTATAAATGGAGCTAGAGGTCAGAAAATTTTAAACATTTAATTAACAGTATGTCGAGGAAAACAATCTTCTGATATGTTACTGTTCTCCCTCTAAATATGGTTTAGAAAGGGTTCAATTTTTAATTTAAGTCTACTCTAAATTAAGCCCTGATTTTGTACCATGCTTGTTTTTCTTTTTTGGAAATTCACACTTTTTTTCCTTGATGATTGGCCAACGAAAGGCAGAAGTAGAAACATTATCATTTTTCCAATTTATTTCTTCTTTACTTTTATGGGCGTGCCCATCTCGAACAATGAGTAGACAGCATGGAGGGAGGAATATTTTTACACCTCTATTTTTCAAATTTTGTCAAAGTTTAGCACTTTTCTTTCTGACACGTATGGCAAGAGACGCCATAGAGATATGCATCATGACACCTACAATGCAGAAGAACTCTGATGTTGCTAGATAACCATAACAAGTATTTTATTGAACCAGCAAATCTTGTAAGTTGCTTGGTCTACATATATATATATATATATATATATATATATATATATATATATATATATATATATACATATATATGTATAAGTAAATTTGAGACAATGTAGGAGTACGTCTGTGAAATAATTCGTTTTTTGTATTCTTTCATTTTATTATTTATTTGGTTCCTCTAGAACACATGCTTACACATACAGACAGGCAGACTCACACATACACATACACACACACAAACACACACACACAGACACACACACATATATTTATATATATCAAGAGAGTGTGTGAGAGACAGAGAGGGGATGTAGAAATGTACAAGTAAATTCATGACAAAACAGGAGTATGTCTGTGAAAGATTTCATTTCACAATTTTCCTTTTTATTATTTTTTTTGTTCGTTTGCGATATATATATATATATACATATACACACACACACACACGCACACACACACACACACACACACATATATATATATATATATATATATATATATATATATGAGAGTGAGGGTTAGGTGCATACACGCACACTCACCGTAGTCGTTCCTATCCTGCTATTTTTGAAGAGTTTCTTATCTCCTCGGCGAAGTTATGGTATTTTTAGCGCCATTTCGTCTCTCTTCATGGCGTTGAGAAGGTTGTATGAATCTATCGGAGCATAATTAGATTTGGAACTGGGAGACACAAAAGATTGAAAAGATTGAAGTTCAGATGCCTGTTAACTATTATTATTATTATTATTATTATTATTATTATTATTATTGCAGTCTCCTCAAGTCTCCAGCTCACTTCTCATATTGTCCTTACCTATCAAAGAAGAGCTGTGGTTTATGCCGTCCATTCTATCCCTTTTCCCGGTTTATTAACTATTGGGAGTCCTTGATCTCATATTTGCAGGACTTTCCCCGGTATTCCCACTGTCCCCAGTAGGGCTGTTGTATGTATAGTCTCAATCCTTTCTTTTATCCCCAGTTCCTCCAAACCTGTTTTCAGTGTCTTTTCGACTGTTCCGAGTACACTTACTTTTACTGGTTCTACCCTGACTTTCATGTTCTACACCTTCTCCAGTTCCCTAGCAAGGTCCTGATATTTATTTTGTTTTTGCCATCTTTCGTATTTAATCTGTGATCTGCAAGCACTGTCACATCTATTATTTGGTAGATTCTCCTTCTCCTGTCCACAGTTGTCCGGTCCAGTCTTCTAGCTTTGATGGGGTCGTTAGTTTGGATGTCAAAGTCCTAGACTAATTCGAGACCTTCGTTTAACTGAGCTGTCTCCAGTTTGTCCTGATACCATTAGTCCGCATGGTCAATTCCCAGCCATCCATTCAGTCCCAAGTATATCACTGTTGCAACGCTCACGGGTCTGTTTTCGTACTCTGTCTCAGGCTGATGGCTACATTCACTGGTTATGTAGTTTACGGTCTCATCTCTTCCTCCAAATAGGCAGCATTTGTTGCAATCATAAGCATGTCTGTCTTTCTCTTCAGGTTCCCTTTATGTAGTCAAGTGCAAAAATACCATGACCTCACCCGAGAACTAATATAGCAGTGGAATATGATGGTAAAATCTGTATGCACATTTGGCAAGCCATAACTGGATTTAAAATTTGAAGAAGAATTGAGATTTCGTAAATGATTGCAATGGCGAATTCTGCGAGGATTGAGTGGAAGTTACCGTAGATTTGAGAGATTAGCTATCATTCGGTCCACGGTGACAACTTCCGAAAATTTGGTATTAACCAGTAAATTCATTTAATTCAGAGCTCTCATCATATCTATTGTCTGGATAGTGTTTGTTCTTCCGCAGATTCCTAGTTCGTACAGTCATTTTAGGTTATTTGGGATCGTTCCCAGTGCTCCTACCACAATTGGTACTACTGTCACCTTTATATTCTACCTTTTCCTTAGCTCCATTGCATTACTAACATGTATATTAGCCATAACGGGCAACGGTATTTTTTTCTATAAAATGGGTGGTCCAATAGATAAGTGATGTAAATTGGCCATTTTTTTTTGATCAGCTAAAATGATTTTTTTATGAATCTTAATCTTATAGATAAGCGGCGTGAGTTCACGATTATTGTTCGAACAACATAAGTCATTTTTGATATATCTTATCACCCAAAATTTGATTTTAAAAATTCACACCTTCGCTCACTTGATTCACAAATCAAATAATATGTATTTATTTTTGTTTGTTTTTTTCTTAATCTCTTTCTGAAAAAAAAAAAAAATATCGGCGCGCCAATTTTGATATCGAGTGAGTAGGAGTGTGAAGTTTGTTTCATATTTACCCATAGCAATCCGATTAAAAGATTTGAATAATCAGCGCCTTTTTTAAATGAAAATCAAATAAGTTTTCAAAATATTCCGCACATGTACGTTAATAAAATTTATCTAATAATTTCACAGGTCATGTTTTAATTTAAAAGAAACGTTAATATTGATATAGGCTTAAAAAATTATAAAGATATCTGTACCTCACATGAATGAAGCACTATAACCCGCCTGTGTACCAAAACTAATTCAAGAATATATTCAAAAATTCATCTAAAAAACAAAGCAAAAAAATAAACAAGCACAAACACAAGATTTGGGTATTGTTGGTCCTAGATGACCATAGACACCCAAAAAAGCACGTTTAAAAAAATGAAAAATAAAAATAAAACTTTGTTAGATGGTGCTGAGTGGTGAACTCATGCACATTCCCAAGGCTATCGCCATATAGCTGATGTTACCAAAAGCGTCTGGAAACAAGCATACGTACACACACACACACACACACATACGCGCGTGCGAACAGAGATAGACGAATCTGCAACCCACTTCACTGGTTGGTCGGATGGGCCATTTGTGGAGTTACAGCGATTTGATTAGTTTCATCATAATCTATTCAAATATAACATCTTATTTTTTTATGCGTTGTACTTGAAATTTCGTTCAAATTAGATTTAGAACTTCGCAGATTATAAACACTTTGTTGCCAGTAACAGGTTTTATGATGTGTGGTTTCAGTAAGTTCAACGTTTCAGCTTCAGAAAATAAACAAAAAGGCTGACAGAAAATTGTGAATCGATTTTTTTAAGGGAGGGCAGGCAGATGATTTCCAAGGACTGATTTACAGAAAATCTTTCCCAGGGTCAAATTTGTACACGGAGGAATTTTCTATGATGTTAAGTTGCTTGATTTTTTTCCAATAAAAATAAGATGTATTCATTTACGCTATCGGTAAAAAATGATTTTTTATCTCTTTCTACGGCTCATCTCCAAAGTAACCAATGTTCTCCCTCTAACTCTGTCACCCTCTCTCTAAAAGTGATGCAAAGTAACCGCTCTTCCCTTGACTGACTGAAAAATGTAGCAGTCAATACCAGTTGAGAGAAGCCAAACACAAAAGAAGCGTCAGTTTCGTTTTCTCTCAGTTCCTTGCTAAATTGACCAATTATCATCATCATCATCATCATCATCATCATCATCATCATCATCAGTCTTTTAACGTCCGTCGTTGGACATACACCTTATCGAGGATCTGCCACATTTCTCTATCATGGGCGGTGGTGAGCCAGTAATTTCAAAATTCACCCAGTTCATCTCCCCATCTCGTATTCTGTCGGCCTTTGTTTCACAAGTAATCTCTGGGGATCCATCTTGTTAGTCGTGATGTCCACCGGTTGTGTGTCATCCTTGCAACAAAGCCTGCCCATTGCCATTCAAGTTTTTTAATAGATTCAATGATGTCTCTGACTCCTGTTCTTTTCTTTATGTACTGTGCTGTATTGTGATCTCTCCATGTGAGGTTGACAATGATTCTTTCATGTACACGTTGCATGCTTCTCAGTTTGCAAGTCTGTCTCTAGGTTAGGTTATATGTTTCAGCTCCATATGTGACTATCGGTAGGATGCATTGGTTGTATAATCTTCTATATATAGGTTGAGCTAATGGAGTTACAAGGGTGAAAGTTTGAACATTCACTCCTCATCATACCTGAAACAGAGGGATTTTCGTTTTTTGAAACCACCCCTCCACAAAAAAGTTATATTGTGTATGGGAAGTCTATTTGCAATCTATGTTTATGCTAAATTTCTCCCTATATTTCCATCCAGCTTTTTTATCCTCTTTAAAAATTCGAACACGAATTATTCATTGATCAATCTGTCCGCTTATTTTTTCAATTGATAACCCCCTAATATATGCTAGTTTTCATTTGTTCACATAGTCAAGACATGTTGCAAGCCAATTCCTTGTGTATTTCCCTGTGCCTAATTCTGTTCCGAGGTTACGGTTCTGTTGAATGACCGTACCTACCAGAATTCGCAAAGGGGTTTATCCTTTTTTTTATATGCACGTTTGTTCGTGTTTATGTGCGGTCCAGCTCTCTTTGCCATACCGTTTTGTCTACAGACTTATAAATTGGCATTAATACTTGAATCAACCCTTTCTACGAATGGTTATATTTATTGGTGTGTGTGTGTGTGTGTGTGTGTGTGTGTAGGGGTGGGGGGCTTATGTTGACCAGTTCATCATTAACCACTAGATTTTCCAGGATGTTGACATTTTCTAAAATTCTATTTAAGCTATTTTCGAGAAGAAAACGCCGCTGATGTTATTAACAGAATTCATTCAGAACATATTTATTTTTTCTGATAGAATTTTTTCACACGACTTCCAATTTTGTGTCACGGTTGTTCAATTATTGACTGTGATGGCAAATTCTCAACTGCTTTAATCAATGATTTCAATTCTTTTTTTGTTCAATACGAAGAGTTCAAGACATCTATTGACTTTATTCGATAGCCTACTTCAATCATAAATCTGTATCGTTCTTCAACTTTTTCCAAGGTCTATATTCAGTGTTAAATATCAGTGGAAACCATAGTCTCATGTAAGACGTTTTTCCGTTATTTACTTCGACCCAGGATTTTCTTTCACGAGATAATCAATGAATTTTATAAATTTTCGTTGATTGTGAATAATTTCGGACATTCGAGGATCGAGATCTTTGAGCTTTTCTGCAGTCAATGAATTGCATTGCTGTAATTTTCATTTCTTCTTTTCAGCAAAATTGCGAAAATTTAATTTTAAAGATGATCAGTCCAGAGCGCTATTTGATACTAAACTGACCAGAGGGTCAGGAAACATTTCTCACATTGACATCTGTTGAAGGTCATAACACATTGTGTTCATTATAATTGCTGTTAAAGACAAATTCTGATCGTTTAGAAATTTTATACAGAAAAAATATCTCCTTTACAAAAGAGAAAATATGTTTTTTAAGTATGGACACTTGCTCTGATAAGCAAAGCTAACAAAAACGCTGATATAGTAAATGAATGATGGACCCTAACCGCTAACGAATTGATTTAGCCTCGTTCTGGTTTTTCTTTGCTTTAAAACCATTGAGAACAGACGTAAAGAGTTGAAATTCTTATCTTTCATAGCTTATACGGAATAGTTTCCCAAAGGTCATAGTATGTTAAAATCAAATGATGACCAGAGTGTACATTGAATAATCAAATCAGCTAATGAAATTAAACATTAATATACACTTAACAGCTTATTTGAAACTTTATGTCTTAGCTCCGACATATTGAAATTTCAGCTCTTTATGACACCCGAAGGATTCTAGAGCAAAGTATCTGAACCAATGTCCGATTTGGTCCGGTTATTTCTAGCTCTGGAACCCTTGGAAACAGACCCAAAGAGTTGAAATTTTCAATACGTCGTAGTTTAGACCTAGAACTTTTCAAAGGTCATTGCATGTCAAAATCAGTAGATGATCAAGGTGTGCATCTATTTGATCACTGTCCCACCACAGCAATATATGACACAAGGTTGGGCTCCAACCGACGCGGCTACGGTTGAAAAGCGCATTGTAATAGCTAGACAACCTCCGCCACGAAAGCGTCCACCAGGGGAAAACGCAGCCTCAGTTAAACCTCATTGGCTAACGCTTGCACCGGCGCACTCAGTCTTTGATGTCAACCCACACACAATCTCCGGCCCATTCGACAGGCAAGTGTCAGTAACTGCACCTCGGTTTCTGCCTTGGAGATACTACACTTTGATCCCGAAGAAAAGGCCAGAAAATATGGGGGAGGGTAGCATAAATAATCAAATCAACGAATGAAATTAAACGTTAATATATACTCGACAGCTCATTCAAAGCTCTTTGTCTTATATATTAGAATTTCATCTCTTTATGACTGTTTCAAAGAATTTTAGAGCGAAGTATCTGAATCAAAACTAGATTCATATGATAAAAAGGTAGTGCTCACTGGTTGTTCTTGCTTCTACTGAATATTCAGTAGTCTATCTGCTTATATTTCTTTGGCTGCACCCACAACAGATCATATGATATTATACAGGATGCTTAAAATGTTACCATTTCTATGGAAGGAAGTACCTTTATTAGAGAAACAGATGTGATATCATGTTTTCAACTGTCTTTACCTGTTCAAGATCCCTCTCAAAACATTTTCAAGTCTTCTCTAGCTGTTCTCCAGAGCCTGCAGGTACATTACTCTCGGTATTGTTGCAATCACAACAGCAGTTCTTTCTTCGAGAACCTGTTGAGATTTCAACATTAGTTTTATTTCCTTGCTTCCAAATTATGTGAACACTATTTTTTTCTTGTTGCAAGTAATGTGAACACTATTTTTATTTCCCTGCTTAGGGGAAATGTTGACACTATTCTCATTTCCTCACTTTGGAAGAAAAATGTGAAAAGTATTTCCATTCCTTTGCTTGGAAAAATGGTTGGACGATTTAAAAATCTTTACGTAAAAAATGTTAACACTATTTCTATTTCTCTGCTTCCAAGAAATGTTAACATTATTTCAAATCCTTCATCGACACCATCTTTGTTTCTTTGCTTCGGAACAGAGCAAAAGCTATTTTGCTTCATTGCAACAATTTGAACAGTATTTTTATTACATTGCTTCCAGAAAACAATAAGACTTGCTATTTCCTTGCTTCAAAAATGTTTTTCATCTAAATCAAAACAAAGTGGAAGCTATTTTTATTTCAGTGGTTCAAAAAATATGAACACTGTTACCATTTCTTTGTTTCAAAACGATTTGAATACTGTTTTTATTCTCTGGCTTCGAAACGATGTGAAAGTTATTTTGCTTTATTGCAACAAGACAATTTGAACACTATTCTTATTTCGTTGCTTCGAAAATATGTTAAGGTAATTTTTTAATCGTTGCCCCGAAAAATGTGAACAATTTTTTTTTATCCCTTTTCTTCAAAAAATGTTGACGCTGTCTCTAATTCCCTGCTTTGAAGAAATAACAGCATTATTTCCAATCCCTGCTTTAAAAGAAAACACTATTTTTCGTTGTTTTTAAACAATATGAAAACTCTTTTTATTTTCTTACTTCAAAAATGTGAATATTATTTGTAATTCTATGTCTCAAAAACAAGCTAAGACGATTGAATCTATACCCCAAAGAAAAAAATGTGAACTTTTTATTTTCTCGCTTCAAAAAAATATCCACTCCATTGTTTTTTCTTGCTCCAAAAATGTTAACACTATTTTCAATCTTTTGGTTCAAAAGAAATATTCACATTATTTTTCATTTCCTTCTCCAAAGAAATATAAACATTATTTTCAGTGTTTCGCTTCAAAGGAAATGTTAACACTATCTTTGTTTCCTTACTTGAAAAAAATGTCACTATTCTTACTTCCTTGTTTCCCAAAAATGGTTACATATTTTTTTCTCCTACATTTGATTGAAATAGCAACGAAGTTGTCTCTCGAACAAAGACGAAAGATCGCTTCATGGATAGAGGTCTTCCAAGCACACACAATGGCTGTTAGCATTTCAATCAACTGCATGAAGAAGAAAATATTATCAACATTTTTCTGAAGGGAATGAAAATACTGGTAACGCTTTTTGAAGCACTCAGTATTGTGCTGAAATCTAAATCTTTCGATTATTATTTCCCAACTCTCTCTTTATCAAAGTAATCGTTCTTCTCCCGCAGGACCCATTTTATTGTACTAAGTTCTCTTTGTAAGTAGCAGACATTGCTATTATTGACTATCGGAGGACTTCTATCAACAATAATGTCTGGTGACGATCATATTTCCCATAAAGAGTAACGATTTTCAAAACTACTTGATTAATTGCTCTAATAAACTGGTTTTCGATTTCGAGTGCAGTGTAATTACGGACATATAATAACACTGAAACCAAAGGTCATAAAAATAACAGTGTAGTATATTAAAATCTCGAGTACCCAGGAGAATAGTTGATTTGTTGGTACAGTCATTGTCACTATGAAACGGGTAGATGATAAATTACCATCCTTTGTATTCCGGGTGTTTTTCTATGTCTTATTATAAGCCGAAGATTGGCGCCCTGAGTCTCTTTTAGCAAAGGGTTTGATTTTAATATATTTGCGATCCATCGGAAGCTCAGGGTTGATATCTAATCTCAGAGCATCTATTTCATCTGAGTTGATCAGTACACTCTGTCGATTCAGATTCTCGTAAAATACACGATGTTTCTGTTCAGTTTAAATGTTCCTGTGTCGCATGGCATATGAGACAATGTTTGTCTCCATTCGTGGAAAGATCCATTGAGATATAATCATTGCCTGTCGCAAACGTTTTTTTTCCTGACGCCTAGGGTGGACCAATTAACGGGGCTGAACGGCTCAGACTTCCCCACTATTTACCCCGAGGATGCAAAGAATGGACCCATGCCTTTCATATCAGTGCAAAAAACACAGTGTCATCCCAAATCTGTCAACCCCTGTCAACCCAGTTTAGATTTTTCTCTCTCTGAATGTTTAATTTTCCCGATGAGATTCAATTCAAGACCATGGACAAGATTAAGGAGATTCTAAGAGGGACTTAATGCAATTTTTTTTTTGTACTACTTCAAACGTTTTTCTGACCTATTGGTATCAGGTAACCAATGTATCGTTCAGTAAAGAAGGAAAAGAAATATTGTCCCCGGTGGGGGAAAAAAAAACGGGCACTATTATTCGTTCTGGGTGTCATCGTTATCGTCTCCAGTGTTTCTTTTTCCCCCAGTTGTTGGGTAATTACGTTAATCAATAATATGTACGATGCAATTTTGGCCATTCAGATTGGTTTGTTTAATTGTATAAACGAAGGCGTTTTTTGTTTACCGTTGGAAAAAAATGTCTGAAATCTTGACTGAAATTGGGCGATATTGATGACAAAACCCAAGGAATTGGAAAATAGTAAGTTACGGTCGTTCCAATTGTTTATTTACATTCCCTATGTGAATGACCATGTCAACATGAAAAAAATATTGAATGTTGGAACAGCTGAACCGTTTAGAACAAAAAGTATTATACAGGTAATTGGACACCCAATTACTGGGAATATATAACGTTTCAAAGAATTTTATAGTTACTATAAAAAAAATGGGTAATGATCCTGATAAACTAATCCCCCCTCTCTATATATCTTCATCATCAGTCTTTTAACATCCGTTGTTGGACATAGACCTTCCCCAGGATTCGCTGCATCTCTTCATCATGGATGACGCAGGGCCAATATTTTCTAAATTTGTCTAGTTCATCTCTCCATCTTGTATTTGCTGGCCTTGATTGCGCATGTGATCCCTGGAGATCAATGTTGTGAGTCATGATGTCCATCAGTTGTCTCTCATTCTTGCAACATGGCCTGCCCAGTGCCATTTAGGTTTTCTGATTCATTCTATGATGTGTCCGACTCCCGTTTTCTTCCTTGTATATTCAAATGCTAAATCAGTCACTAGTTGCTTTTGAAAATCCAAACTTTCCTGTGATCCAAATAAGGGCTATTTAAGTAACTTGTTTTAAAAGTGTGATATGCAAGTGATCTTGTGCCATACTTAGTTTGAATATGTACTTTAACAGCCGTGGCTCTGTCATTTACCCGAGAAAATATCGTTATTGACATGATATCAACAAAAAGGTCGACCTTCGTACGAGACCTTTTACTTGTTATCCCTGAATTACACTTAACTAATCCATCTAAAATAATCACACACCAAGATCGATTTTCTGCAAAAGGAATCTTGAAAAAAGACAGGCTTCGTCAGTAATTCGATAGAAGCTCTCTTCTGGCAAGTTGTGTTGGGAATGATCAATTAAAAGTTGAAAAACCAATAACTTTCATTATATGAATTTAGTTCTGGTTCGTATTTCTCGTGCTTTAAAACCCATAAAAACAAGACTAAAGAGCTGAAAATTTAATACAGTGTAACTTGAATATAGAGCTTTAAATAGATTGCATGTTTACTTTGTAAAATGATGTACAATTTGATTTGCTTATTCAATCATTCATGTACACACTAGTCATTGTCTCATATTGGTATGTATTACCTTCTTTCAAAGCTCTTTGTCCAAGCTATAACGTATAGATATTTCAACTCTCAGGTCTCCATTGTGAAGTAAGTTCCACATCCTCACCCTTACTATGTTAAAAATGACAAACAAATATAAAGGAAAGGGATAATTAATGAATTTGGACTGGACACAATTATCAGGTATTAATGGTGTCTAAACCAAATTCTCTTTTCTATCTGTACCCTAATTTCTGCTACCAGGACCACCTTCAAAACATTTAACAAAAACACGACTTCAACTATCAAATACTTTTTTTTTGAGGACAATAGAATATTTTTACATTTTTATAAATCCTTAATATAGAGTATAATAAAGATACAAAGCACAATACAAAGCAACAACTGGACACCCTCCCATGTCTTCCACGACCTGATGTATTTCTTTCATGAAACTATCGACTGGTTAGCAACATCTGTTTCGGACATTGCACGAATGCAAGCAACAACAAATAAAAAAACTATTATTTCCCAGTCTTTTTCCAGTTAGGACATGTCTTTCTCTGCAGCTACGTTTTCCTTCTTGTCCGTTCAATAGAACAATGATTAAGAGAATCAATGGTACGTTGACAGGTCCAGGTAAAGTAACATAACAAAAGGGTTGGACAGTAAAAGGTATCTCTTAAATTAACGATTTGGAGCGTTTGGGACTTGAAATAAGTGCGTGTCATACTGTTTACAGTCCGTTCGGATAGTATATTGGTTAGCACTTTTCCCTCAAACTCAAAAGGTCTTAGGTTTTAATTCCAGTTATGAGCGATGAGTATAGAAATCATATTGAACAATCTCCCTGTGCACCAGACTGGTAATTGAGTTTCTTATCTAGCTGTGTGATTAGATTGTTAATATTCCTTCGATGGATTTGTATCTCACCAAAGTGTTGGTCATTAAAAGAAAAGAATATAAAGAATTAAGTCCTGGTCTCAACAAAAGTTGAAACTTGCAATGATCACTAAGCTATAAAGAACGGGTATTTCATCAACGGCCATATACTCCAATGTTAAGTGTCAGACGCTTTACTTATTGTATACATATTCTAGAAACCTATATGCTGATAATCTATAACTTTGGGAAGTGTCATTAAGATTCTGTCTGCTTTTCGAGCAATCGAATTTATTCCTTTTGAGCATTGGTGCTGTACACACACTTTATACAACCTATACTCCAGCCCTTGTCAGATGTGCAATAAAAAGAATGATAAACAAAAGAAAATCTTCTAGCATATTAATAAACATAACGTCATTCACCAGGAGGAGAAAAAGGTTTGCCCCTTCTCTTGAATTATACGTCTGTCGAGGGCTGAAAGATGGATAGGTCGAATCGTTCTGTTGACAACATCAAGGCTTGGAAAAAGAAAATCGATTGTTCAAACAATAGCTGAAATTTATGTACTTATTAGCAATTTTTCTCATAAAGATGAGAGGATTATTTATAAATGAATCAGTACTAACGAGCCCAGAGCCATTTTATCAAGTAATTTGTTTTTAATTATCCAAGTATTATCATTTCGAGTTTCTTTTAAGTCTCAACTCAATATTGAATATTTCTTTGAGTAACCTACGAATTTCTTCCTTCTACTTTAGTCGCAAAGTCCAACAATTCCGCAGTGTATTCTTTCTCATTATATTACAACAGACTATCTCATTTCATTACAACCATTTGATTGTTTGAGTGCTTGTGACCTATTTCACGTGCACCAATCCATTATAACCTTGAGGTTATAACAGTATTTAGATAGGACGTAAAATCAATTGTACAATTAAACATGCTAATCCACATGTATATTTACAAAGCTTAGCTTAGCCTGGCACGCTACCACCAAATGCTGGAGGGGAATTGGGTTGTGCCAAATGTCCATGTTGGGTGGACCTGCATCCTTTGAAGTTCCGAAACCGTAGCTTCTACTTGTGCTCGGACACTCAACTCTGCGGTAGGAATTTGTGGAAACATTCTTGTTTTTGTATATCTATTTAACTTTCAGTCGACCCCTATTTCTAATCAGATGTTCACTAAACAAATTTGAGTAGAAAAATTGCGTTGTACCAACCTTTTCCGAATGCTATCCAGATTATTTCATGCAATAATAATAATAATAATAATAATAATAATAATAATAATAATAATAATGATAATAATAATGATGATGATGATGATGATGATGATGATGATAATAATAATAATAATAATAATAATAATAATAATAATAATAATAATAGACCTGAGGAGACTTATTGTCACTCAGCCTTCAGCGATAACCACTGGGCAACCGGTGTGAAATTGTAAATCGTAGAATTACTGCGACCTATGAGTACTGGGGGAGGAGGGCTGGAGACTTGAGGAGACTTGCTGTCACTCAAACTCCAGCGGTTACCACCAGGCAACTGGTGTGAGATTCCAAATAATAATAATAATAATAATAATGATAATAATAATAATAGTAACGACCCATTGATATATATAACTATCGATATGTTTTTCTTCTCAGGGTTAGGGCATAAACTTAAAACAACTAAAGAAAAAGAGTACTTCATAATCTCGAAGTTTAAAGACTAATCTCGTGCATGTTTCAAAGGCAATGATGTGTGGAACGTAAATGCCGTACAGTACGAGGATGAAAAGTATCTTTCCTAACATCTCTCTCTTCATCCACTCTTTCTTATTACATCTCTGTTGTCGTTTTTCCAACCATGACAAGGCTACTATTACTGCTATGATTTGATGATTTAACAAATATGTTATCGATGACAAAGGTGATAATTAAATTCTTAGGTATATTTATACTTCAAATTATGATTATTTCATAATCACCAATATACACTAGGTGGCCTTCTTTCATCTTCTGGAGATTTTCTTGAATCTATATGACCAGGAAGTGTCGTCATTGCATCCTCAATCTGAACGTAATTCGTTTCCCTGAATTTTCTTTTGCTGTACTATAGTTTAGTGAGGATGCTCAAGGCAGTCTGATATCAAAACGACAACATTGATATTAAGCTAGAGGTGTTTTGGGGTACCGTGAACTTACGTTGCTCGGATCTAGCAACGATGTTCCCAAATCTGTGTATACGAGGGTGCAGTTGTTATGTGTTTGGTGCCTAGACTTAAGGACTGTCCACAGCTGCATTAGCAGATGCATCGGTCATACTTTGAAGAACCCTGTTCCAAATCCTAGATCTCATCAGGGATCAAGAACTAAACACAAGTGCCTGTTGAAAATGAAGTTACCTCAGCCACTTAGTAGACCTTTGTGGAAACGTTCCACTTCGTTTTTATTTATCTATTATTGTGTATTAGTATTGGCCTTGTATCGCAATAGACTAAGTTTGGTATATCATAATAAAATTCGCCAAATCTCTGTCTGTCCGTCGATAGTAACTCTATGATCTTATCTGTGATATTTTATGTAAGCCTCAGGCAGGTTCCCATCGAGTTGAATTTTGAAAATCACCCCCAACTGTTTTTAAAGAGCTTTTGATCATGTCACAATAGAAAATCTTAATTGAAATGGACACAATATTTGTGCTTTTAGCACAATACACTCGGCTGACTAGTGGCTTTTCCAGCCAGAGAGAGAGAGAGAGAGAGAGAGAGAGAGAGAGAGAGAGAGAGAGAGAGAGAGAGAGGGGAGTGCAAAGATCGCTTCTCGAAAGGGTGACAAGCAAGAGAGAATAAGTTTGTTTAGTGATATTTTGTCTTGCTCATACCTCAACATCATTTCTCTTACTGTTTCCTTAATCACGAACTCTATCTCCCATCCTCCAATTCACTATACACATGTAAGGACTGGGTTTCTTCATTTTTCTTTTGCTGTTAATACCGTATTCTGCTTTAAATAATATCCCGTTCTTTCCTTTTGAGAAAAGATATATTTACACTAAAGGCATTCAAAAATATTAGAAACGGTAACGGTTATTAAGAACATAACTTTAAAGTAAATATTTTGGTAACAATTGAATGAGCATGAGAACAAATCAACTCACTTATTAATATCAACTTTCGATTTGAAAAATGACCTATAAAATTGCCTAATGGTCACATTTTGTAAATGCTCTGTGTGGGATTTTTGTATCAAATTTCTTCAAATCTTACAATGAACATAAATTATTTTTATTTACCTTATCTCCAAAAAGTTTGATTTATTTTACTTTCTGTTCATAGTTTTAGAAATAACTGAGGTTTCCAAATGTCAGTTTCACACCCAATCAGTAAGGAAAAAATGAACAAACAAAAAAAATAGACTAAAGACTCTCCCTAACGGGTGCAGCAAATTGATGGCCAAAAGAATTATGAAATATAAAAACAGATGGATGGATATCAGATATTATTCAAAAGAAAAAACAGGAAATTATTGGAAGACAAATGGAATTATATGCAACAATTTGAATTATATTGTTATCATAATTATTTCAGTTTTTTCTATAATTTACTTTCATTTCTATTGTTGATGCTTTTTATCATAACTAAACTCAGGCTGGGTTCCCTTCTGTGGCGAGCAAATAAGTTAACATATCGAAATAGGGAATATGTTCAGAAGAGAATTGATGCTGGAGGGTGTCTCCCCAACGACTGAATGTTCTTCACACTGGACAATCTATACAAGGCAAGCGCTATTCGAACTAAAACCCTTGAATTGACACCCTAATCCGATCTTTTTTGAGTCATATCTGTTATTGAATGGACGTTCAGTTCAATTCAATTCCTATCTAATTGTAATGAAACAGTATTGTAAAGGATGACCATTAACTTTCTTCTAAAATTTTGTTCCATCCTAATTGGTACAGATAGAAAGTGAATTTAAATTAGAGGGTCTTGAGTTCGATTCCCATCTGGGACTTCATTTTTCATTCTGATCCATGCTGTTGATTTATTCACTCTCTGCTGGAGGGTACTCAACTTGAATTCAGTTGCGATGGAAAGGAATGTAAATTAAGATGAAATTATAAAAATGAAATAATAATAATACCGATATCTATATTGATATATTCAATTCTGTTCCTCTTTCGGCAATCTCATAAAAAAATAATGCAATCTGATTTCCATCAATCTATCTTTCTATTTTATAAATTCCTTTCTTTTTTACATTAATACATTTCGTTTGTATTTTGTTTCTTTATTTCTAAGTTTCTTTTTCTTTCTTTGTTTCTTTCATTCATTCTGTCTTTCTTTTAGTCTGTATTTCATTCACACATTCATTATTTCCCTCCTTTTATTCATTCTTTCTTTAATTCATTCATTTTTCTCTTTTCCTTTCATTCATTCTTCCATTTTATTCATTTTTCCTTTATTTTTTTTTCATTTCTTTGTTTTTCTTTCTCTCTCCCTTTCTCTTTTCTTTCTTTCTTTTTTTCTTTCTTTCTTTCTATAAACTCATATGAGTTCGCATATTCTTCTTTCCCCTTGGTGGAGAGAGATAGGAATGATCTTTTTTTTTTTTTCCTACAGTGAACATGACTTTCTCTCTTTCTCTCTTTTTCCTGCCAATTATTTTTCAATAATGTTTCTTCTTTCTCTTTTGAATCCTCTCACCTTTTTTACCACTCCAGGTTCCTCTTTTGTCTCCCTACCCCGCCCCCATCCTTTTTGCGTATAGACGAAGACTCTAAAAAGCTTAAATCTTCTCAAAGTTGTTCACGCAAAATCTTATCTCGGCTTTGTTAACTGATAAATCAAGCCTTGCGTGCTATTGTCAGTGTTACTCCTGACGCTGGTAGTACTTAAGGGGCTTAAGTGTTGACAATACAATAGAATCAAAATGAAGTGAAGATTAAAATGATGTAATCACGATAGACGTCAATTCTTATTAACCGGAGGCAGCACGATATTGTCGTAAGTCTGTATTTACAGCGTTCAGTTCTATGATATCAGAGTTATCTCCCTTTCAGTTGATCGTTCCAATCATTGTTAGAAGAAATCTAATGGAACTTATTGTTTTGGCGGGAATACCTACTAATTGCGACGTTTCTTTCATCCTTTATTGATTGTCTTTTAATTTTCTATTAATTGTATTTTATTTAATGCCAAATCAGCTATTTTTCTACTTGATTGAGGCAATTTTTCTCCTGTTTAGTCGATAAAAATCTGCAATGGCAGAGAGCCGAAAATCTGGACTTTTAAAAGAAATTGTCTATTGAATTTTAATTCATAGATGATAGAAAACATATATATCTGATTTTTTAGCCATAAGGTTAGCTGAGAATGAGAAAAACATTAGACCGATTTTAGCTATTTTTGGAGGTCAGTTAAAGCAGATCAAAATACATAGGAAAAATATTTTTTTCGTGATTTTCAATATTTTTTTTACTCAAGATCGATAAATCGAATTTAAACTAAAACTTTTGCTTTTGGAATATGTTCCGAGTCAGATACTACATTTTTTATTTTAGCAAACCCACTATAGAGTCATATTTAAAGCAGATGTACAATTGAACAACCGTAACCATCAAAGATGGCAAAGAGTTCTATTACTTCTTCAAGTGTATATGTTTGTGTGCGTGCTCCATCACAACAGATTTGTCTATAGACTTGGGAATAAGCATAAGTACCCAACCAAACCCCTTCTAAAAATCTTTTCATTTCTTATTTTTTAGGAAAAAAAAAGCTTTTCTAACCTTTTGGATCATATTTGATGGATTTGATAATAACATCTAGATTCACCAGAATCTGAATGTCTCTTTATGATTTTTGACTCCATATTACATGTTTCTCTATTGAAAACGTCGGTGATGTCATGAATAAATTTATTCTGACCAAATTCATTCTTCGCTAGAATTTTCTTATGACTACAAATATTGGCACTACGGTTGTTGAATTATTGACTGTAGTAGCGATTCTTCATCAATTATATGTTCTGGAGTCTTAGTATATAGGTATCTGATTTTATAATTTGACTTTGAATGAGTGAAAACATTTTTAGCCAAATAGATAGCCAACAGTAGGAATAGATTATCCGATTTTAGCCAGTTTGAGTAAGCAAGGCCCTGTTTAATATTTACCATAATTTTTGTCCGAATTTCTGGTATGTGGAATTGTTACTGGTACCAGAGGGCAAAAAACAGGGTAACCTCATCAGACTTTCATTTTTGCATACAAAGATACATGCAGATCTTCATCACAAGGGAAAGTGCGAACGCAGACCGTATGCTTTATATGTGCATACAATCTTTGAGAATTAGAGAGGGGAAAAAAGAGTTATACTTTGCTTGCATATATAGATAACACACTTATAACTCAAAGCCACCCAGAATACCACAGTTTTATTGAAATAATACGTCATCACTTCCAATCACTCAGTGCATTACATATTTAACGACAGGAATCCATTTAATAAATATTCATTTAGTATGTGTGCGTATATATGTATACGCTAGACAAATATGTATATATATATATATATATATATATATATATATATATATATATTGGACAAGCTGCTGTGAAGAAAACTGACTGGGGCTTATCAGCATAAACACCTTTTTGGTAATTAATATTTCGTCTGAAATTTGAACATCTTCAGCGCTTCTGGAGAAGATTGGTCTAAGAAAACGATGGTAAGTTCGCATCAAATAGAGCCCAATTCCAATGTGGAAGTGTGGATTTTTTTTTTATGTCTACGATGTCGTCGAGGAGTTTCTACCAATAAAGAATTTGAAATGTCCTAATCAGTCACGAATCTTTTCTTTTCCAAATTATCAACTTCATACAGATCACGTAGCGCCTGTCAGCCAACCCCTGTTTTTCAGAAGGTTTCTCCGGAGTTTAATTGTCATTGAATCGCCAATCCAGGTCGATTCAATTGAAAAAAAAAACACACGCGTCAGAATACGGTCATTATATATGCTACAAAATGCCCGTTCAAAAAGTGCACCCGGTTTCATGTAAATTTTCAGGAGGTTCAAACTTGAAATATATGAGATGCTGCTCCTCTCTTTATTCATGATGCCGTCAATAGCAACTATCAAAACATCAAAATAATGTTGTGAATAGTAACAACAATCAAAACAGATATCTTTTAAAATGCCTTCGCCTCAACTATCTATAATTTAATTGAATCTCGTTCTATTGAAAAATTCGGCTCACAGAAATACTCAATTCTCTCTCACACCCCTCTCTCTCTCAACTCTTTTCAGAAACCACATCGAAATGCACATTGCAAGATAAATATGTCACTTTTTGCAGCCACAAAATATTCGTGTATAAATTTTCGCTTAAAGTTGAGCGCCCCTTCATATCAAGACCAATCCAAATCATACCACACTTTGCAATGTGAAGACTGATGCACAGACTGGCATGTCTAGTGGATATCATCTTTGTATGATAACCAGTTGTGGAGTAAGTTCGATGCATATTCTTCCCCTCCCCCACAAGAGCTGTGCTTTCTGAAATGATAGTAACGACAATGTGATTGCTTTGAAAGCAAAGAAGAAATGGGATGTCCGTTGATATGAATTTATTCAAGTGTTAAAGATAGAATAGGGCAACGATATGTATAATAAATCATAAATTGTGCTATATTATATGGGAACTTACCTAAAATAATCTCCTGTCACTACAAGGCCAATATATCACTCGATTTAGACAACGTAAATAGAATAAACAATTAAAGAAAATCGGGCTGCCACAGGAATTGAACCAGCTACCCTTCAATGTGGCGATGCTCTTACCATCGTGCTGATCAGCTGTCAGTAATGCGAAGGTTCAAAAGCTGCTTTCGACCCCGATTCCCATCTCATTTAATTACGGTCTAATCGTCTCTTTCAACGTGACAATTACGTAAGTAACGAATGGACGTATTTGGTTCCGAAAAAATATTTATAAATTGCATTATATCATACAGAAACTTATTTGAAATGATATCCCGTCATTATACAGTTAATGTTTCACTCAACCTAGGCAACCTAATATATCATTCAGTTAAGACAACGTAGGTAGAATAAACAATAAAAGAAAAATGGAGCTGCTGCAGGAATTGAACTTGCCGTCGATGGGGTTAATAGGCTCAAGCATTACCGTATAACGACAGGAGATCATTTCAAATGACTTTCTATATAATGCAATACAATTTATCATTCATTCTGTCGGACCAAATATATCCATTTCTTAAATATATACGTATAATGTGATTATGTTATGATTTTTCCTCAGGAATGTTTTGTTGTTGACTCCACTATAGAAATCCATTGTCTGTAATTTTACAATAAGAATGCATTTTGAATAATTTCACAAATGAGTACAAAGGTCACTGAAAGGATAGTGCTATTATCTTCACAAAACAACTTCCAGATTTCCTGAAAATACGTACAAATACGAGGCACCCCAAATCTTATGTTATCTCACGCTGCTAGGTAACGGCAACAAGAGGCTGAATAGAAAACTTCTGAAGCAGTAAAGAAACTATTGATTAGTTCTGTCAATTCTAGAATGACTCATTGCACATCTTTTCCAGAACTTTGGAAACTGTTTCGGAGCGGTCACACGGTGAGATAATTTTCATCCTTCGATCAAAACGTTCGCTAACCCCCCTTGGTCGGCCACAAAACTTTACATTCATCATAGTACCGATCTCGCGATTCTTTGCAATCATTTTGAAGACAGAGCAATCATTCAAGTTCAGCACATAAGCGATATCCGGAGGTGATTAACCAGATTCAGCCATTTTGAAATTATCCACCTTGGTTGCAACAGACAACTCATTCCTCGTGTGAGTATTCACCAAAACCTAAAGTAATGATTAATAGTATAGCTAGCACCTGCCAAATAGTGATTGATTCGCGCGTACCAATTATAGGCCGAGTGATACAAGTGTGCGTTTCGTATAATAGCTTGACCAAAAATGATATCCCGCGCTACACCACACGTTTCATTAATTCATAACACATACACCAATTAAAAAAACCGAGCTTCATCGTTTGTACACTCCAAGCATAAAACATCACTTTTCTTAAGGAAGACGTCCCGTTTCCCCTTCGCCGTACAGGAAATCGAGGAAGAGCCACAAGAAATTTGTTTTGTGTCCTAGAACAAAACACTGCTGCGATATTCTTTTTAAAGAAGTATATTTCAGTCCCGGGAAAATGAAGCCAGATGCAGTTACTTAAAATAGAAATAAAATCAAGTCTTTGAGATTTGAATTAAGATTACATCTTTTAAAACTTAGATAAAGTCTCGTGTATCGAATAAGCTTGGCTTTCATAGAAATGTAATTGCCATAGATTAAATTAAATCCCTCAATCTCGTTTTTTGCGCTCAATTGAATAAGAGACGAGTTTGTTTGTTTTTTTTCAAATCCTGTTTCTCCTTCCGAATGAAGCCACTAAAATGCCATTCAGCTTTCGCATACTTCCCATTCTTTCTTGTAAGGTAACGGCTTGAAGAAGAGGGTGTAAATTTGATGGAAGAGCACAATGTACGGTCGAAAGCATGCTCACAAAAGAAAATACAAAACTGATGCAGCAATAATTTATTACAATTGAGTAGAGAGAGAGTCTCCACATAACCATTTCACAGCAAATTACAAGACAATATTAGAAAACGTCAACTAGAACTGTCATCAAAACAGTCAGGCTCAGTTTCCTCATTTTTTAAAAAGGTCTGGCTGATTGTTAGGATGGTTGGCTATTCATGCATGAATCATGCATACAGGCCGCACCAATGAAGCTAGAGGGCTAAAAATTCAAATATCTACCCCTTACTATGACACCTGTTTTTTTTCGGTTTTTCTTTTTTTCCGGATTTTTTTTTAGAGATGCAATAGAAAGCGACAGAAGCAAATTATCCATCGATCTACCTTTGTTCTAATTTTTCTAATCAATCATCCCCAATACGGCATGCTGCCAAAAGACTTCGGCCACGTGACGGTTTTCTATTGAGCGACTAAGCAGACCCGCTACATTATCTATCGAGCGAAAAATCTGTGGAGAGAAAACTACATACGAGCAGGATCAAAGACAAATACAATAGATAAACTCCGAGGAAAAATATGCGAAGTCTCACAACAAAGATTTTATTTTTTTATATTTGACACAAAGGATTTGCTAAAATGATCAAGGAAGCATTTGCGATGCAAATGTTAAATCAGGTTAACGTCAGAAAAATATACCAGAGTTATCGAACCTGATATCATCAATTTTCATGTTGAGGGGCTACACTCGACAGGAACAAATCCTAAATGATCAAGAAGCTGCATCTCAGCAAATGCTGTTTACTAGGTTAGCGCAAAAATAATTGCAGTTTTTCCGCCATCGAATTTAAAGCAGTACATCTCAGCTTAGGATAAAAGCTATCAGTCGAAATAAGAACCTTCATAAATTACATATATCTGGCCAACTAGAAACAAGTCCATTTATTCCGGGAACGCAGGATTTGAAGGCGTTTCGAGCTACTGGCTGGCTGTTGAAGACTTTTCCTCACAGGAAACGGTCGGAAAGCTTGGAAAAGTGGTAGTCGGTACGAGATAGGTTTGGAAAGTAAGTTGAGCTTCATAGCCTAATTTGTTCAACTATGTAAGCCTCACTGCTCAAAACGCAGTTGCAAATCATACAAAGCCTATTCGAGTCACCACACCAATATTTTGAATGCTGGTTCTCAATACCTATACTATTTAACTTGACAATATATAATATTTCTCTTCTTTACTGATCAAGGGTTAACTAAACGAATATGCCTATATTTGTCTTCAAAAAAATGATTTGATCACTGCTCTGAGCCGGTTTTTCGGTGATACGCGTTTTTGTTGGTCAATAAAAAAAAATTATTTTGTGAAAAATATTTTCACTGTTTGACTATATCACCCTTAACACATAATGAAATCATTTGTGGTGCCCTAACGACCCTTGATTGTGTCGAGGGATTAAAAAAAATGTTCTTTGTGATTGAATGGTGTAATGTTGTGTGAAGAAAATCTGCAAATCAACGTTCATTCTTTTTTTTCAAAGAGTTAAACAAAGAACTGACTCAGCATAGAAATATAAAGAAAAAGTACGATTGATTACATGCTGGTGAGAATTAATGGTGTGCCATTTAATGCAGGAGTTTTATATGGAAGACATTTTGCGTGCAGAAATCATCATGGCTACTCAGGTTCTTTTTTGTTTTAAATTTGAAAACAAATTTGAAAGCAAGATCGATGTCGGGTAGAGGTAAAGGTTAGTCCATTAGTAAAATGGTCATATTACTTCCATTTAGTAGTTGTGTTAGGAACTGTCAACCAAAACTGTCTCTGAAACTGTCACAATATTATTTTTCTCAAATTTCCAAGTGGTCTATGTATGTATGTATGTATGTATGTATGTATGTATGTATGTATGTATGTGAAATTTGCAGGTTGCACCAATGGAGCTAGAAGACTGAAAATCAAGACATTTGCTCCTTATTATGTCTAAAAAACAATTTTTTGTAACCCTCCCCCGGGTAGGTCTTCAGGTGGTTCAATTTGCAACGTAAGTTTATGTTAAATTTATCCTTTAGTTAGTGTCCAACTTTTCATGAAAATTATGACTTTTCAATGATCATTACGTAAAAGCTGTGAAGAGTAACATTCATCGATCATTCCCACTTCCGATTTTTAATTGATCACCCCGGCACGGTATGCCGCCTTAAAGACGTTGGACGTGGTGATTTCTATTGAAGGACTAACCAGACCTGTTTTTTGTAATATTTACAAAGAGAAAAATGTTCGTGTCGTGCCGAAGTGTTCATGTGTTATAAGAAAATTGAATGGGGAAGAGAAGAGGAAATGTAATCTGATATTTTTGATCAAAGAGGGCTATTGGTTAGAAGGAAGGGTGAATAATAATAATAGTACAAAAGGTAAAAGAAAAGGATGAAGGAGAAAAAAATGGAAAAAAAGGAAGAAGATAGAGGAGAAGGAAAAGGAGTAAATAGTAGCAGCGGTAAAAGAAAGGATAGCAGTAGTAGTAAAAGAAGAAAAAAGGGAGGAGGAGGAGGAGAGTGAAGTAATTGTTACAGTAGAAGAAAGAGAAAAAAGAAGAAAAGACGGAGGAGAAAAGAGAGAATTGAGGTCATTACTGGGTGACCGTTGGCTTGTGTTCCTTCAGGAAGGACACAGTCGTTACCTAGTGTTTCCAAGTCAGAGTGTGACTGACCAAGCAAAGTGGATTCAGAGAAACTGCAAGAAATCCACGAGAATATAGAGATAGACGAAGTTTTTTTCTCACTTTGCAGAATATCCAGACACAAATAGAATAAACGATGAAGTAAAAAACAAAAATGAATAACTCCGGCCGAAATACAAATCAAAGACGAGGAAGAGATGTTGACATCCTAACGAAATGAGAAAAAAGCCCTGATACAGATCTTAAGAAATTGATGCAAGAGGAGAGAAATCACTACCATCCTTTGAAGGCATAGATTGGAAATGATTTGAAGATTTGACAGAACATATCAATTGCTTTTTACAGCATACTGAAACTACAAAGAGTAACTGCTGAGATGATGCAAATGAGTGTGAATAATTAGGAGAATAACAGGACCTGACAAGTGAACTGAAGACGGTATGGAACATGAAAGTTGGGGTAGTACCAGTAATAGTAGGTGCACTTGGAAGTGCACTAAACACACTGGAAGCGGGATTTGGGGAGCTTGAGATAAGAGGAAGGTTTGAGACTATACAGACCACTACACAAATACCGAGGGAAGCAGTGGAAACATGAGACTTACAATCGAAACAGTCAAGAAAAAGGTGTGTTCTGAGACGGTGTAAATCAAATCACTTTTGTGACTGGTGAGGAAGACGTGAACATAGGTCTGGAGACCAGAGGAGACTTTCTGTCACTCAGTGTCCGATAGTGTCCAGCAGTGTCCAGCAGTGACCATCGGGCAACTAGTGTGGAAATGCGAATAATGATGATATTAATAATAATAATACTCAGGACTGTACCAAAGATACTAAAGGTGAGATTTGAGGAAATTGGGATATAAGCAAGGATTGAGACTGTACAGACCACAGCACTGCTAGGCACTGCACGAATACTTTGGAAAGTACTAGAAATATAAGATCTTCAACCCCAGCTGTTAGCAGTGTTCTAACATAAGAGGAGGGGGAAAAACATACAAATGATAGTTGAGGTACGAGCCATAGCACTGCTATCATAGGTGAGGGAGAGATGAGATGAGGCGAAGGATGACGACGCAAGGAGACTTACTGTCACTTAACCTTCAGCGATAACCACAGGGCAACTGGTGTGAAACATGATAAAAAAAAAGAAAAGTTAATATTGCTGCCATGGAATTCGAAAACTCTCAAAATAAAGAGACCTTTGGATAGAAAACAGTATAATGTGGAAACCAATTATTTTTGAGAACATTGATCACTCCAAAAAGCGACCCCTCAACTTGATGGGACACTGTGGCTGCCCATTGTTAGGCTCTTGTAAAGGACCTTTTAAATTGTCCTTGGATTCACCTATTATTACTCAGCCCTGCTGCAGGGGAGCAGTTTGTTTTGGGGCGGCATTGTCCCATTGAAATAAGACGGACAGGTCAGGCAAGTCCTGTCGCTTTCCTGACTTCGGTTGCGTCGGCTAGAACTATTTTTGAGGGTGCTCAATCCTACATTAAACTCGACCTAGTGTCACATCTTGTTCTCATGGGAGCACGAGTAAATAGGATTCCTGAAAAGCCTTGCATATACGAAATACAGAAAATAGCTTTTACCTTAATTGCACATATTATCAGAAGATTCTTGTCAATTTGAATGTAGGTACTACGCCTATCCTATATCACTTCATGTATATATAGAAGTATGTTTGGGAAACTGCTGTAGCGTTTGTATACGTAAAAGTCCCACCCCCTTTTTTCCCTTTCTCAAGTCTGAACTGTCATAAATTACAACAACTACGGTACTACTACTACTACTACTACTACTACTACTACTACTACTACTAATAATAATAATAAAGGAACTGCACGGATACTTAGGGAAGTGCTAGAAATATAAAGACTGCAACACTAATTGTTAACAGTGACCTAATGAGGGATAGGAAATGAAAGCGGGAATGTGAACCACAGCACTGGCATGATAGGCGAAAGAGAGAAGAGATGTTGGCTGAAGACCTGAGGAGACTTAGTGTCACTCAGCCTTCAGCAATGACCACTGGGCAACCGGTGTGAAACTGTAAACTGCAGTATCACTGTGGCCTATGAGAACTAGGAGAGAAGGGCTGGAGACTTGAGGAGACTTGCTGTCACTCAAACTCCAGCGGTTACCACCAGGCAACTGGTGTGAGATTCCAAATAATAATAATAATAATAATAATAATAATAATAATAATCCACTTGACGTAATATTCAGCAATGTGTATTCATTGTCTGTTACGCATACGTGATCAATGACATATGGTGACGTAACTGAATAGAAATACAATGGTATGTCTAGTTAAACTTGATAAAATGTTTATTTGAGTGTTCAGAAAATAGATAATGACACACACACAAATATTAGTATATTTATAAAGCAATGCAAGAAGTTGAGAGATGCGTAGGAAGGAAATGTCTAAAAGAATTTGTCCAGCTCCGAAATATTATCCCCTGAAAATATTTGACTGCTTTTTTAGCACATATGAGCGAGAGCAAGAACTAAATGTGTTTTAAAATGTCATTTTCATTTTTCTATCGGATAACTCTTTCTATTCCTGCATTCATTATGGGAAACGTTTTAATACGGATAGTTGGTATAGATACAGGCTTGAAGAGCCAGACGGTGTCAAGCGGTTCTACTGGCATTAAACGACGTTAGAACCTATTTGGTAGATGAACTTTAACGCTTTCAGCCAATTAAGTTAAATGTCTCAACTGCAACCGGTACAATCTTGAACCTCTCGATCAGTGAGCGATATTTTGCCATGTTCGGAGTTTGGTCTGTGGGGTGACAATACTCGGCTCAATGGCCAATGAAATCAGGCTGTTATTTGCAAAGAAAGTGCAAGTGGTACCCCAAATCAGTAGTTTGCCGGCAGCGGATGGGAAAACAGTCATTCTGATCGAGTGTTCACCATCTCAGCGATTTAGGCTGATGGTCTCCAACAAAGCAGGAATTCCGGCAGTTTCAAGTCCCCTTTCAATAATGTCGTTTAGGGAGGCTGAGGGAAGGAGGCGACCCGTGCTGAGGCGTTATGGAGGGGCAGATGGGGACTGAGCTTGTCTATGGTTGCACAGCAGTGAGGTTTGCAGATGCAAAGATCAAGACGGACATAGTCATTGTCTAAGAGTGACCCAGCAGTAAATAGCTGTAGGGCATCCAACCAGTCCTCGCTGTGAGGTCGATATGATGTGTGTAGACTTGACAAGTTGTATCTTTACTTAATTTTATCTTTAGTTTAGTTTGTTATTCAGGAAGTATCGGAGGTAAACGAGAAAATGCTGAACAATATAATGTTTTCGGCAGCAGGAGTTAACTACCATTACTACTGCTAATAATAATAATAATAATAAATAAAAATATCACATCAATTTTGTCATGTTCTTAAAGAGTGTCTAATCCCGATTCATTGCAATTATCTCAGTACGGAGTGAATCTTCGTGACTCGACGTGAATCCACGTGACGTCGTTAGTCTGTCATGGCGCCCATTTGATTGGGGTTAGATTTCTTGGATTTGTACGATTTTTATTTTACCCGTCGTTCTTTCTTTTGTCATATGTTGTTGTTGTTTTTTGGAGAAAAAAAAATTTTACTCTCTTCTTCTTCGGCATTTCTAGTTCATTCTAGTATAGGAAGCTCATCAGTGCTCTTTCTCGATTCTCAAAGGAATACTGGGCTCGCCAGATCTCTTTCATCTCTTCCCGAAATAGCTGATTTAAAGACAAGTCAAGACATCAATACATTCATGTGATAGGAATCCGTACATTCGTTATTATGTTTTGTGCTTATATTACAGAATTGTGTATAATGCACGACCGGTATATATATATATATATATATATATATATATATATATATATATATATATAATGCGTACATTGTCTCAATTCGTAACAAACAGAAAGAGACATGAAAATAGATTTTATCCATTGTAGATGTTTGTTCACAGTGCTCAATACCTAACAGAGTAAGTAGAGCTATTAGAATATAAAAATGATATTTACAAATACATATATCCGGTGAGTGTGAACATTCTGTGCCTCTTGCACTCTTCAGCCACTGACCGTCTGTTGTTTGCTTTGGATTCTGGTCATTGCAGAAGAGTATATATATATATATATATATATATATATATATATATCCCGTAACATGTATGTACTATTTACTTATAAGTATTAATAAACCTTACCACGAAACACTTCACTCCCGACTCTGTCTCACTCTCTATTGTACACATTATATATATATATATATATATATATAGAGAGAGAGAGAGAGAGAGAGATTGAGAGTGAGAGTTGTCATGCATTATACAAAATCCTCTCGACGCACACACATGCACTTACATGCACACACTCATATCCACCCAAATGAAGGCGTAACACACTAACACATACACACACTTGTTCAACCAACGGGCACACACGCACAAACGCACCCATAAAGAGAAAACAGCCAACTCCTTACCCTGCCATCTTCATATCTTTCCTACCTGATCCATCATAATCAGATGCTTATCATCTCTCTCCATCTACAACCTCCTGCAGTAACAAAAAAAAACAAAAACAGTCCTTTCTGGACTTTCACACTTACACCCATGTAAACTCATTTCCCAGTTTCACTCGTAATAAACAACTCGAAAAACTACAATTAACAACTCTCTCCTCATTTCAGCCTTCACTCAGATAGCAAAAACCCTTCACTTAGACGAATAGAAAACTTTCCCTCACATTAGTTTGAAACATTCGTTGCTAGAGTTTTCTGAATCGCTTTATGCTTCTGACATTCCACATTGTCGAGTCACCACTACCATATATATTCTTCTATCCATCCATACGCGTCTCTCTCTGTCTCTGCCTCTGTCTCTCTCAATTCATATATATATATATATATATATGACAAAATAATGAGCTTACATGCAATTTTTCTGTTTATTTTTTTTATTTGTATGTTCTCTCTCAAATGGGATTATCTCATTTGTTGATTAACCGCCCTGTTATGACAGAACAATAAACATTACGTTATAGAAACTCTTAAAACTTAATGTCTGATCATGACACATCAAAACATCATGTGATGAGTAGAGACATCGAAAAAACTTAATATTAGGACGCATGAATTATTTACAATAATTTACCACATAAGATAGCTTCGGGCTCCATGGTGCCTATCCATACATGAATAAACCCGTCATTTCAGGTGTGTATAATATATATATATATATATATATATATATATATATATATATATATATATATATATATATATATATATATATATATAACTGAGCATTAATATATATATCTATGTATCCATCTATCTATCTATAAATATTTATATATATATATCTATATATAGCTGAGCATTAATATCTATATCTATCTATCTATCTATCTATCTATCTATCTATATATATATATGTATATATATATACACATATATATATATCTATTTATATATATATATGTATATATATATATATATATATATATATATATATATATATATTACCTAACAACTCATTATGTATTCTGATACGTTTTTTTTTTGTCCATTTACTCGTATCTATTTGCTTATTGCCTATCATTAAAAGTTGATGTGTCGTAGTAGCCAAGGGCATTTCATGTCAGGAAAGTGACTCAGGCTAAAAACGCAATATCCACGCACGAAAGGCGCAGACATATTTTTTTTATTTTATCAGCGGTAATGGTAATGGTTGATCGCCATTTGACATTACCCAGACCTCTACAAAAGGAATACGTTTTCTGATTATATCACAGATTTTAAAACCTGATCAAGACTATTTGTATTTTTGGAGAACAAAGATGTTAAACCAAATTTGTGTCCACATTTTCCTGCTGTTTCGACGATGTTATAAGTCTTTTAATTACATCGCTCTTCTGTGATAGGCAGAAAAGATTCATATTCAATATGCAGCCAGGTAAAAAAAAAAAAACCTCCTCAAAGAGAAAATGTCTGACGGATCAGATTTGTTTGTTCTTTTATTTTTCATGACATCACCAGAATTTTCAAAAAATTCTTTAAACGATGTAATTTCAATTTCCTCAAGAAAAAATGTCTGATCAGACCGTTCTGTTCTCCAAATTTCTTACAGCATTATCAGAGATTTCTATAATTCTCTGAATGGTTAATTTCACGTTGATCGCTAAAATAGGTCTGAATTAAAAAACAAAACAAAAACAAAAAAGAACAACAGTGGGAGCTTCCAAAGGCAAATTAAGAGGACCAATTTAGCATGAACTTACACTACAAATCTGACCACTCCAACTAAGAACTTATCCAGGATGCAATTTTTCAAAAACAAAAGAATAATTTTTTCTCCATCAGTGAGACCTGTACGCGTGATATATACATAGCCAGCCCGCCAGCCCACCAGCCAACCAGCCAGCTAGCCAGCCAGCTAGCCAGCCAGCACAACTTTAAAAACGGAAGAAACCTATGTTAGCATTTTTGTTTGGTGATTCCAGAGAGAACAGGACAATTATACGAAGAAATGTAGTTTGATATAATGGATTAAAGTGTCTTAGCTCTGGGATATCAAAATAGACGGAAAGTAATTACGTATTTCAATTATAATCCAACTATCAAAGGCAATACTAGGGTTGAATGGTACAAAACGATGTCTGGATTTAATTCATCATCTATTCTATCCAGCAGTGGGTCGTTTATATTGTATAATGAATTTTAACCCCGTGGAAAATAGGGACTTTAAAGAGAAACATACAATGAAATCGAGGAGAAAAAACGCCGAATCTTTTCGATGAAGTATTGAAAATTCGCCCCCCTGTTGAGGTGCTGTGATTGATAATGACAGCAATCACTTTATAAATAAAATGGTATTGAATCAAACTTTCACAAGCATTTGTTTTCATCTCTTTTTTGAAAGTACGTAATTTCCCCAAAACATAAATACGTAGATACTTTCCGAACACAGAAATACGTAATTACTTTCCTGACACCGTAATATTTGTACTCAATTAGTTGGCTTTGTGACAACGAATTCGAGATTTTTCGTTTTGAATTACAGATTCTAAGGGGATCTTGGGTCAAGCAATGAAAGGATTTAGATTTCAGACAGATATCATTCACCTGATTGATTCGGGCTCAAAAACTGTGTACAGAGAAAAGTTGAGCGCTGCTTAAGAGATAAGAGTTATTAGAGGAAATAGATGACTGATCATTGATCTAATCCAACCTCTGACTACTTTGGATGGATGGATGCTAATCTGTAATCTGATTATATATATATATATATATATATATATATATATATATATATATATATATATATATATATATATATATATATATATATATATATATATATATATATATATATATATATATATATATGGAGCGCTCTGGTGGATGAGGAATATATACCATGAATAAATATGTCACTCAAATTCAACCTCACTGACTGTCCAGTTCCGTGAAGTAGACAGGGTACCAGCCTCCAGGTCTGAACTAAGGTTTCAATCCTGCTTCGTGGTATTGGATGGGATAATGGATAGTCCATAGCCACACTGAAGACTTATAATACGACGAAACAGCTGTCTGTGAACGACGCAATATATATATATATATATATATATATATATATATATATATATATATATATATATATATGCGCATTTTTTAAAGAAGTTTACTAGTACCACTAGTCGATAGTTCACAAGGGATATAACATTTCAGCTGAAAAGATTGGAAGTTATTACTGTTAAACTATTACAAAACAAATGGAAGCAGAAAACTCTGAACTCTTGAAATTGTATTTTGGAAAAGTTAATTTCAAAGGGTTAGTGCTAGTGTTAAGATGATGAATGGATTTTGTTTTTGTGATAATTATAAAGAGACAGCAACGATGAAATGTACTGATATGAAAAAAAGATTTGATTGAATCAGACGACAATTTCTTCCGAACAAAATGAAATTATTAAATAACGTTTATCTCCGTTTTTTCATGTACAGCGTCTATCCAGGATATGTCCCTCGCAAAATAGTGACATAATAATTCAGTGAACCTATTCCAAACGATTGTTATGTATGCTTGATAAGTATAGAGACATTTTATTAGGAATTCGTAAATTAATGAAAAGAAAATAATCCTACAACAATCCTGGCAAGCAGGAGTGTCCCTCATTTTGAATAGCCCATCTCTTTCTCTCTGTCTCTCTCTCTCTAAATATATATATATATATATATATACATTTCCTCGTTGATGAGGAACATATATATGAGGTACATATATATATATATATATATATGAATGTATATATATATATATATATATATATATATATATATATATATATATATATATATACATATGAATGTATATATATATATATATATATATATATATATATATATACATACATTCATATGTATATATATATTAAATGATTGAGTCCATGTTTCGTTGTATTATAACTCTTCAGAGTGGCTATAGACTATCCATTATCCCATCCAGTACCACGAGGTAGGATCGAAACCTTATATATGGATATCCAGCGTTCCCGGGGAGAAGATAATTGTATCCTATCAGGGAAATATGGTCTTCGATATATGTCTTCGTGCACTCGCGGGATTTGTTAACCGATGAAAAAAGTGCGTATTAAAAAAGTATCTATATCGGAAGAAATGTTCAGATGCATGAATGACATTTAGCTCGAATTGATCAAAATGACCACAGGTAACTTCAAATAAATCTTGAGCAGGGTTGTTCGATTTAAATCGTACTGACTCAAATCATTGATTTAAATCATGATTCGTTATTTACCTGTAATTTAATGAAGGAAATAAAGTGTAAGACCGAATGAAATATTAATTTCTAATCAACTGAACAAAGCTTTTCACGTAACTACATAAAACGTTTCCACTCTGAAATTAGATCTTCTGAATCATTTAAGTGACAAATGTCTCGCTTATATTCAAGTATCTTCAATTTGTTCGGCATGAGCAGTTTTTACATTTATTGCTTGAAACGGAAATACAAGTTTTGCTGGTTTATCTACACGAAGACAGTTTCTCAGTTTAGAATAAACACATTTCTATGAAGAGAAAACACTTTCAATGCCAGCAATTGAGGCCGGTGCAGACTGGAGTGGTTTTGATTCAAAAAGCGTATCACTGTTTTACACACTTGCATGGAATTCAACTAAGCGATAGCTGATACATTGTTTGCAAGTTTAAAAGTCTTGAAGGGGTGAATTTCTCATGCTGATATATTCGATTGCAACATTGCCCAACCTCTCTCTCTCTTGCTTAATGCGTTTCTTGGGAAAAAAGGATGAACCTTTTTGATAAGAAAGCGGCCTTTGGTGGTGACTTGGTTGTAACTTTTATCACTATTTCTGTACCGTCTTTGTCTGAGTCAGGAACTCCGTCAAAGTACTCACTCGATCCTTGCCAAGTATCAACTGCTTCAGCAATGTTGCACAATTCACTATCTCTCTCTCTCCCTTTCTCTCTATCTTTCAATACACACACACGCTCACACACACACATATATATATATATATATATATATATATATATATATAGAGAGAGAGAGAGGGGAGAGAGATGGGGTAAATCAGCTCTTGGCTGTAGTTAAAATTGCTTCAGAATGAGATTGGATAACATGTTTCTCACTATGTTGTCTCAGTTTATCTCACAAATTTGAACGTGAATTGATAACTTGTTAAAATAGATCTTCAGACAGACTGAAATTGTGCACCATCATGGGGCATATCAAGACGTTGACCACCTTCTCGATGGTACCTTGCTGGGGTGTAGTGGTTGTTCGTAAAAGTAAAAGCACGCTCGTTTACACTTCCAAATCATGAGCTAGCAAATCCAAAATGTGTGCTGGACATCAATAAGTCAACACTTGAACTTTCTCTTAATGATTTCCTCGTCCCGCTGTCACTAGTTGCCTTCGCTGTCATCATACAACGAACATAACAGCAGAAATCTTCCTCTGACTTCTTCACTGAACACATAGTAAATTTCTCTAAGGTATCCTGCAGTTTAAAGTTGGCATGAGGTGTCTATTATTTTAACTTGGTGTTTGTCATTAGTTGATGTTATCAGAGTGACACATTAATTATGAATTTGACAAACACAGATGTCTGCTTCTCTACAGATTCAGGTGGAAAAAAATGAGAAACGGCGATGTAAGGAAAAACCTAGATCTCATTTAAAGGTAGGATTTTACAAACTCCCAGCACTGGCAGTGTTGTTAATATTGTAGCTGTAAAAATAGTGGCATTATTTACGTATCGATCTGTTTTACAGCCAAATATTCAACTTGTTAAACTGTCAAGGTATTTAAAAATGCTGCAAAAATAGAATTGTTGAATACATTTATTTGAAAGCGAAAACAAGACCATAAGTTAAATTTAGATGCACCCACCGTCTTGGAAAAACAGGTTAATAATTAAACGTATTTTTATCGGTTAGAGTTGGAAAAACTAGCCAGATGTTGCCGAAAAATGGCTAGTTTTGCAAACATGTGTTACCTTCCTGTCACCTTCCCGGATATCTTGGGCTACGCATCTCAGTTTTGCTCTTTCCTTTAATACTTAGGTATGAAAGGAGAAGATTTCCATGAAAAAAATGAGTGAAATTAAATTTTCTGTTTATTGAAAAAAAAATCAACAACCTTGATTCTGTGGTCAATTCGCCTCCAAAATCACTTTGAATGCTTAATTCCAACTACATTGCCAAAAAAAAAAAAAAAAAAAGGAAAGAGAACTGGATGAAAATGACCTGGATTGACCTCTAATGACCTCGAATGACATCGCTCAACGTGAAGATCAGCCTCGCTTGTTTCTTTTGTTGCGAGAGATTGTACCCACTTGTTCAATTCAAATATCTTAGGTGCAAAATTGTGGCCCACAAACTCTGAGGATTGATTAAAATGACCAGAAATGACCCCTGGCGATCTCAATTGACCTCGATTATCAACTCTGCATTGAGCTTGACCTTTGGTATGGAAATATGATCCTCCATATCTGATTTCATTTACACATTGAATTATCATCAGGCTAAGACGATGCAAAAAGAATAAACAATTTAGGGAATTTTTTACACAGAATTTAATTTTATGATACAATGTGTCAATTTTTCTTGTATATATAAATCCATGTTGATATGTGCCCATTCCATGTAATAACTACAGTGCTTATAGACCTGATATTCGGCATCAAGAGCCACGAACAATGATCTCGCGGTGTAATCTATATGAAATCGACCTTAGAGATGATTTGAGGTTACCAGGCGCTATTTTAGCGAATCTCCTGTTCTAAACATTGGAAATAATTAATTGTAAATGATATTTTTCTTCAATGATTCTCTTTTGTTTGTTGCGTTATGTACGGAGAAATATATTAGAAAAGAATATATACTTTAACTGTGTTGCCGTATTTGAAGTTATTTTCCCCACGGGCAACGCCAGATATTCTTGCTAATCCGAACATATAATGATTAGCAATGAACTGATGTCTTTTGTCACGCTGAGGGACACAACTGACACAGTAAGATAATAATTTCATTAATTGAACCCCAAGTAAAACCTATCGAAGCCCCAAATTTTCAAAAGACGAAAACACATCTTATTCGAGACAAAATAAGGAATAAATTGCCAATCGACCACACCAATTTCAAATAAAGACCTACGTTAACATATCCTAATAGATGTGTTAGAGATAAATCCATTGTTAAATATGAATGAGGATATATTGAGAAAATGGATTGTCGTTGGGATGAAAGGGTTAACAACGAAAAGAAGACAAGATTGAAAAAAGGGACGAATAAAATAAAAGAAATTGAAAAAAACTCCAAGAAAGATGATCGATTCGCTTTCACGAAATCATATAAAAAGGTCTGCAAATGATTGGTTAAAAAATGCGCAAATCAAGCAACCTAGAATCAGGTTTGCCATTTTCAACATTGTATGACCAAATCTGACGAATTATGCTTTTTTAAAAATCATTTGACCATGGACTTTTTGGTTTGGTCATATCTGAATCTTTTTTTTTACATTGTTGTTGTAGTAATTTCAAATAATCATTTTTGCGTTTATTATTTGCTCTTAAGTATTTTATACACAATGATTATTGATTTTGTCATAGTATTACTTACCTTGATTGGAAGTTGTTCACAAAAATGCCTCGCTGGGAACGATCGACAAAAAAACTGGAACAAAGGGTGATTAATGAATTATCTAATTCTCTCACCTTTTTGTGGGCAGTGATAACTAAAAATACCATCATAAATAAAAACAAAACAACCATAGATGATACCGGCAACAAATTTAAAGTTTCAGAGTCACTTGAATGGCGAAAATAGATTTGTTCAGCTTTCAAGTCCGACTCTCTATTAATGTATATAGACATGCATATATGTGTTACCAATCGAGCTACAAGGCTGAAAATTCAAATACGTATTCCTAATATCAACAAAAAACATATTTTTAAAATAATCTCTATTTAGTAGGATTTTATTGTGGGGTTCATTTCGAATGGAAGTTTATGCTGGATCGGTCACTAGTTTCTGCCGGCCTGTTTTTCGGAAACTCAAGACTTTTAGAGATCACTGCCCAACAAAAGCCGAGACAAGTAAATTATCCATCGATCATCCCTTCTCACAAAGTTTTTATTTGTCACCTCAATCACAGCATGTTATCAGAAGATGTTGTGACGGCTTCTGTTGAGTGACAAACCAGACCAGTTTTCGATAAATTCCTATTTTTAGGGTGTAGTGGAGTTTTATGAACAATCATTATTTCTAATTTTATTACACTGTTTTTTTATCTCCAGTTGCTTTTGCAAGCAACATTACTCAGGCTGTTATCGTAGTTACAATAAAAAAGCCATTGAATTTTTTTAAATGAAGGTAAAAAATAGTAAAAACAGGAACCATAAGTTCAACGACGTGTCCCCCATCAGTGGTTATATTAGTAGCAGGACAAAGAGCAGGAGAAAGAAGAGCAAGTCTCTTTATGTGTCAATTGATTTTCATACTTGTAAAATATTACGATATTGAAATATTCTGCAAGTATTATTTTCAATAAAAATCGTAAATGGTTATTTTTGTGTTTTTTTGTCATTCCTTTGGGATTTTTAGCCACTATTAGCTATATTTCAGTTTCTATGCAGAGCTAAGATCTTTCATTATGACGTCATTAGCAGCTGATAAAAATTAATGGGATTATACGTTACATTTCATACTGATGTCACACTTTTCAAAGACATACGTTTCAATTACACCGTACCTCTTCCAACCTTCTCTCCGATTTCCATTGTTTAAAATAACCGGGTCGGACTGATAGACAGACTGACTGATCAGTGCCCTATACAAATGTATGGACATATCTAAAAAAATATAATAAAAATGATTAATAATTGTTAAACTTCATAAACAATGGAATATTTACGTTTAGAATCAATGTGGACCATTTTTGCGTGCTTTTGGCCAGAAACGTCTTCAACTCTTCGGCAACCCTTCTAAGGATGTCGTTTCCGATAAGGGCAACTTGTCCTCACTCGTACTGTGTTACTGCTCATACTGCATTGAGCGGGATAGTAAAAATGATAAAACCAAAAGTAATCCGTCTAAATTCTTAATCGCGGTTCTAGCAATCTGAATTGTTCTCTTTATTTTTTCTCTTTTTACTGATTAAAATACGGATTCGTTAAGTTTCTATTTAAAATTTCATAGGAAAATACCAGCGAATGTTTGCCAGCTTAAATGTATACCAAAATATGGCTGCTGATCAATATTATATGACCTTATCAGCTCTTTGAGTTCAGGGGGATAATTCAATGAATAACTTCATCTCAAATCTCCTATGGTGGGGCATTTTCGAAAACTTATCATACTGGCTGTGCAAACAATGGTTTGAGGAGTGTTTTCAACTTCTTTTTGATTTTTTAACCATGGCTGACTGACTGACTGACTTACTTACTTACTTACTGTGGCTGTTTAGCTCAATGGTTAGAGCTACACTTCCTTAAAACAGAAATATATCTGTCGTACATTCGATTCTTGCAGCAGTCCCAATTGTTTATCAATCAATTGTTTATCCTATTTAGGACAAATGATACATTCACCATGTAATAACGGGAAGTTACATTAAATTGAATTCCAAAGTGATGCCATGCATTTATAATGATTTCAGTCGGATTAGATATCCATTTTCTCAGTAATATACCATCTCAACCTGTCCATAATTATTTATCTGTCAAGGCTTATTTAAAAAATACTATATTGCAAAACCATAATTAACAAGTATGGCACTTTTTTTTTTACACTTTTCTTAAATTCATTCAATCCATATTGCAAAATATACCTACCCCTTTTCCTATATATAAATATAGCACACAGCACACACCACTGAAGATGGGAAGAATCCCGAAACATGTCTGGACAATTTACACCTAAGGATTAATAAACCTTACCTCTAAACACTTTACTTCCGAGTTTGTCTCACTCTGTACAGTACACATTATATACATATATATATATATATATATATATATATATATATATATATATATATATATATATATATATATGTATGTATATATATAACGTAAGTAAGTATTTATGTGCATTCACATTGATTGAACATGATAAATATTGAAATTTCGAGATACAAGACGGCTTTAAATGAGTATACATAGCACTTTTAGCGATAAAATTTTCCGGGAATCGGAAAGGTTAGCCGATTTTAGCCATTTTGAAGAATGTTGTAGCAATAGATAACAAACAATACTTAGCAACACTGTAAAAAAACAAACGCTTGGAACGTCTTCTTTTGATGACATCACACCTCTCATGAAATTATAGCAGCAGGTAGATAAGACACAAAACGCCCTCCTTCCTCTCTCTGTTGTTAACAGATCTTGCATCGACTGAGAGACCGACCGACTGACTCATCAAAAAGCGGTCTATAGAGATGTGAAGTCACGTTTTATAGATACCACTGATTATTTTGAATTATTGATAAAGAAAAAGTAGGAAGAAAAGATGAGAAAATAGGTTTGACTATCAATTCAATACAAACCTCCCCGTGAACAACATATTTTGGCAGCATACCGTGTTGGGGATGATCAATTAGAAATTTTGAAAAGGGGATGATCAATGAATATGTAACTTATTTCGCCTTCAGTTAGGCAGTGATCACTAAAAAAGTTGAAAATTTCAACAAAATCAAAACAAGCATGAATGCTTCCGGGCACAAATTAAAGGACCAATTTCGCATAAACTTGCATTGTCAACCAAACACCACATTGTAAAACTATTCAAAGGAAATGTAAAAAGAGAAGAGTGTTTTTTAGGCATGAAGAATAAGTGCATGAACATTCAACTTTCTAGCTTCGTTTATGCTGTCTGAATGCGCCATACTTAGATGTACAGATAGAAAGCCAGCCAGAACGACTTGAAAATTGAAGAAACTGATAGGGTCAGTTTGGTGATAGTTCTAGTTGACGCTTCTTGAATATTCTTAAATATTTTTAAATAAATACGAGATACTAGCTCAATTTGTCCAATCAAGTTTGACACTGGAAAAAAATACAAGTTATGGATCACCATTACCCTTTTATGGTATGTTCGGGGTAACCAATTAAAAAGTTAGCCATAAGGGTTATCAACGTATGTTTCACTGCATTCACCTTCCGTTGCAATGTGGTCACGAGAAAGGTCTGAATTTTCCAGAAAAACAAGCGGGCACAAACTACTAACCAATTTAGTATAAACTTATATTGCGTATGGGACTCCCATCAAAAACCATTTCACTTATTCATTGGGAGGAATATGTCTGGTTATATAGATACATACATATGCCAGGGTAGATGAATAACGTGAACCCAGCAACAGTGATGAACCGATCTTTTGTTGATAGCGGTGATTAATAGCTTTCTATTATATCACATAAACCTATTTAAGCGTTATCACCCTCTTCGCTGTTGGTATTCAATAGGAGATATCCTTCGGCTACCAGATAAAACCATACGACTGCCACGACCACGAAATCACTGAATATTCCGTCGATATCCACTCCAAGATTTTTTGGATTTCATGAATCCATAGAGACAAAGAACTGGAAGTGAGAATTTAGGGTTTTGGTAGTGGGTATGAAACCATCGTAGTGCATAAGATATTGATCTATGAACGAATTGGTTAGATTCGCAGATTGAGGAAGTCAAATTCAATCCTGACGAAAAGAAAAGGCGCTGGAAAATTAAATAAAATAAGATACAACACAAAAATTATTATCGTTCGAGATAATAAAATTTTCCCAAATAGGAAGAGATAAAGAGCTTTGAGCGTGTGGAGGAATATACAACGATACAATTTGATGCAAATAAATCCGAACATTCTTAAAGTTTTACGCACACGAAAAGCCGAATATTTCATATTGTATACCAGAAACAGTTAACCAATGCTGTCACCATAACTGTCAACATAGGTTTCTTCACTTTTTTAGTGAGTCTGGCTGGTTGGCTGTGTATGTATCAGGCGTATAGGCTTCTCTAACAGAACTGGAAGGTTGGCAATCTCAATAAATACTCCTTATTATGCCACTAAAAACTCCTTTTTTTTCACCTACCCTCATAATAGGTTTTTAGTAAAGGACTCTGTTTAAAGTGTAAGTTGAGAATATATTGGTACCTTGCTTGTTTTCTTTTGGAAAATTTAGAATTCATTAACAATTACTGCCCAACAAAATGCAAAAGAAGTAACTTATCTTTTGATCCGCCCTTTTTCCAATGTTACAATCGATTATCCCTAACATGGCATGCTACCAGGAGACATCGGTCATGTGAAAGATTTTACTGAGTGATGGACCGGACATATATATATATATATATATATATATATATATATATATATATATATATATATAGATTGATAGATACTTATATATATATATATATATATATATATATATATATATATATATATACATACATACATACATACATACATACATGTATAAGGGGGTATAATAAAATTTGACGATATCTATTTATATAATAAGATTTTTCAGCATATGATAGAATCATGAGTTAGATATGATATTCATATGTCAACTTAAGAGCAGTCATACACTGATTGATCAAAACATTATTGCCACCAGTTTAATAAGGTGTTGGTCTTCTTTGCGCCGACAAAACAACTCAGTGGCAAGCATGGACGCTGCCCCGACTACTAAAGATGACCCCCAGGATTTGGTGCAAGGGTGTTAACAGTGGTTTCCTCAACAGCTTCAAATTACCTGTTGGATCATTACAGGTAATAGGTGTTTAATGGGATTGAGATCTGGGAAGTTTGATAGTCGAAGCAACACAGTGAAGTCTTCATCATTTTCCTGGAACTATCCGCGTGAAACTATCCCCGTACAATATCACGGCCATCATAGAATATTATTGTCTTGACGTAATGTACCTGGTTGAGAAAGGTGTTGAGATATGCGATAAAGTACTCTTGCCACAGAGATCCTACCTCTACGATGAGCCAAAACATAATGGCCACCTTCCTAATAAGATATAGGTCATCCATATACCCGTGAATCAGCTCTTATCTGACCCGACATGGGCTCTACAAGACTTGTAAATGTTTCCTCTTGGAGTTAGCACTAGTACGTCAACAGTAGGTCCTTCAACTGCCGAGTTCCGAGGTGGATAGCTTGCAGACATAACTCTGTCCCAAATATCAAAATTTCTAAATTCGATTGAGACCTGGGTATTGTATTTGTTAAGGCAACACTGTGAAATCTTCTCCGTGTTCCTGATGCAATTTCCCCTTAACTTGTGTAACGTTGTTGGGTGCATTGTGGAGCTGAAAGATACCACTACTTTCATACAAAACTGTTGCCATTGAGAGATTTGATAAGTTTTCAATGATGTCAAGCTTGGTAGTACCTTCTATATGGGCGATAGGACCTAGTGTTTCTAAACATAACGTTGTCCGAAGCATCAAACTGCTTCTACTAGGTTATATTTTCCACAGTGCATCCCGGTACCATCGCTTCCCCGGGATAATAACGCACACATACCTTTCCATTTACCTTAATGAGAAGAAAGCTGGTCTCATTATTATTCCAGAGATACGCTCGCTTGTTCTAATGGTCACTTCTTTGTTAAAGATGCTTTTGGCGAGGGTCATTGCTTACCATAGGTTCAGTATTCTGGCTGGCTGGCAGCTACACAGCCTCTTTACGAAAAAAGAATCCGTGCTGTGTTGCATTTGACCATGACTATTAGAATCTTTCGGAAGCAATTTATTATTTTATCCAGGAAGTAATTACGTATTACTGCGATAGATAATGAATCAACTAATTGAGACAAGACCAGGGTTAAATGTTACGAACAACGCCCGGACTTAGTTTGTCATTTCCTTTATTCAACAGTGTTGTTAATAATGTATAGTACGGATTAATCCCAAGAAGTATTGAACCTTTAAAGAGCAACATCTGTCATTGTTTACTGAATGAATTTTGAAAGGGCCGTACTGCTACGTAGGGAATGAGAAAAATTTGCGAAGTGTGTCCTGATTCACTGAAGGCTCGTAAATGCCAGCCGTGGCTTGAAAGGTTTGAAACGGCAATTGTGATTTGAATTACTTTCCGAATATGGAAACACGGAATTACTTTCTGGAGGCCCTAATATTTAGCCATTATCGAAGTTATTCAAGCCTTTCTCCAAGTCCTCAACCGCGGAATTGAACATCAAAATGAAGTATACGAGGTTGGTTTACCTACTTACATACCTCTGATTCTGACATACGTAGCTGTTACAAGACAGTAGCTGTCATTCTTGCCATATTTCACTAGTCGCAATGTTTTGGCTCATTAGTGTACATAGCTCGCCGTGTGTGTATTTACACACAATGAGTTTTCGTGAATATTCAGGAATATATTGTGTATATAGGTGATTTGTCTTACTTAACAAAATAGTTCTTTCTTTCCCTCTAAACGCCCTCTTTTCATCTTGTAAAGGTCTCGAATGATCCTTTACGCTAGAGATTTATACAAACACTCTTAGGACCGGGCAAAGCGAAGAACCAAGAAGAACGATTATTATTATATCTCGGACATGATAAACATCTTTTTCGCCAAAGTCCGGTCCACTTTGGTTGGACCTGTCGTTAATACTTAGACTTCAGATAGGCAACGTCAAACTTTGGTTTTTGATTAATTGTCCCGCAAAGATCGGTTGGTGGAGTCGATTTATTTTCCTTTTTAAGGTCTTCCATCGATTTGCAAGTGTCATATTGAACGTTTATCATGTGCTCTCCTTATCTAAATGACAATACTTAGGGGGACGTAGAGATTTTACAAGAATAGACGTGTAAGTGTAACTTTGAATGTATATCATGCGTTTTTTTTGTCAATAACAATACTATTGAAGATGTTTCAAGTATCGATTCATAAGTGTAATTTCGAACGTCTGTCGAGTGTTCCCCTTATACCTATAACAATAAAATCGAAAGGATTTTACAAAAGCTAAATTGTACGTGTCATCTTGAAAGTTTATTGTATGTTTTTATTCATATTTATTCACAATACTACAGAAGATTTTACAAGAATCTTCAGTATTGAAGAGTTGCCTTGAACTTATCTCATCCGGATATAATTCATTTTACAACTCTCTTTTTGATACATGTCGTCTTCAACGTACTTTATGGGTTTCTTTAGGTTAGTAACTTGTTGGTCCGAAATACGTTTACAAAAATCAATTCGTGCGTGTCAAATTAAATGTATATTAATTCTTCGTTAACGTTAATAGTAATACTAGTTTGTACAAAATATTCTTCAAGTATTTACGAATGGCTAAGGAAAATGGATTCGAGTTTTTTTTGTTTATACGAAGGTAAATATGTATGAACGTAGGCGTATCAATTGGTCCCCAACTGAATGGTGAAAAAATCATTTATTTTACACGAAAAATATCCATTTTCAATCATGACTTCCTTTGGTATCTAACATATATAAACTAATTACAGAAGTACTTACATATAGATTACACATACTCTAGATGGAAATCAATGTCACTAACAGACAAACATCAGAAGTGACTATTCAACAGTAGTCCACCTAGATGCAATAAATCAACTAATTTAAGAGCCATTTGAATAAATAAACCATTTTATTTGGATTTCGTAGATTATGAGGATCATTTGTCTCGATAGAACATACTGTAGTTAGTACATCAATACAAGAATAAGATGTAAACTAGAACATCATACAATCCATTCAAAACACATACAAAAATGGCTCTGCAATTATTGAACCACACAGATATACAAGCAAGATGAAGTTAGAAAAGGAGTGAAACAAGCCGACAAGGCAAAACTTCCACACTGGATATTCTTGTAAAATCTACTATTGTATTGTATTCAATATAAAGAAAGCATACAACACTTATTTACAGCGAAATTTGGAAATGTTTTCGGAAAAACTGACTGGGAGGGAAAGGAGTAAATATAAACTGAAAATATCTTAACCATACGAGATTCATTTATGATATATCCATGAAGCTAAAAGCATCGAAAAAAAATTCAAAAAACATGTTGAATGATCTAAACAGGGAAAGTAAAAAGTATGTTTAAAGATGAGAACATAAACAAAATATTCAATGATAAAGTATCATAGAAGACCATAAAAATATAAAGGGAATATTTGGAAGTTGTTGAGTATATTTAGTTAGAGCAGATAATAAAGCTGAAAGGAAAACATGAAATCGAAACAAAGCAATGCATAATATTATGCTTGAAAGTATTTGGTATGAATAGAGATGTATTGAAAAAACACCTGGAGAGCCATGGAAAGAGCAATGCTAGAAATAGATCTAAAAGATAGAAAAAGATCAACACGGGCAGACTCGGGTGAAGAATATCATGCGAATAATTAGGCATCAAAATGGAGACCAGATGGACACTTGAAAAGAAAAAATGACAACAGATGGTGCAAAAGATAAACTGATTGGTGCCCAGGGGATAGAAAACGCAGTAGGAAAATGCTATAGACAAGATGAATGGATGATGGAAAAAGAGGTTTGCCAGAGAGACATGGAAGAAATCAATACAATCTTAGTCGTCATTGAAGGAAATGAGACAAACATTCATCAAGCAGTTGAGTTATAATGGCTAAAATATACAAATCTATTTAATATTCACATGGATGAATACTCAATAAAAGTGACATGGACAGCGATTTACGTTTTTATTGTTATACTTACTGATCCCTAATCGTTAAACACGTTCTTTAGTAGCCTATGTAAATAAGCCCGTTGTTTCAACGATTCAAATGGTACGTAATATAAACTAACATTCATATTATTATAAATCATGATAATATCTTATAGGACATAACTAAGTATGACATAAATTATATATTAAAATCTTCGGTAAAACTGGAAGTAGTGTTCGATCAACACTGCTTGGCGTGCCATGTTGGTATAATTGTTTTGTTTTTAAATCCCTGAAGCGGTCACATGGTCAAGAACTGATGATCCCAACAAGTGAAAATTTACACATTGTACCTTAATAACAAAATATATGTAAAAGATAGGAAAACAATAGTGGAGAAAATTACATAGACTGAATTGACAGATATTGGGAAATATATATATATATATATATATATATATATATATATATATATATATATATATATATATACATATATATATATAGAGAGAGATATTTGTGTGTGTGTGTGTTATTAAAAGATGGTTATATGATACAAAAGATTAATCTTCGCGTTATATTCTATCAATACTCTTATTTTAAATGATCCGCAGTTATTACATGGTAAATGTATCACTTGGTCTTGACAACGTAAACATAATTAAGAATTAGAGAAAATGGGGTTGCTATATGAATTATACCTGTAACCATTAGTACATTCAAAGTAGTGTTGCTCTTACCATTCAGCTGAACAACTGCCGGTAATGCAGAAGCCTAAATAACTGCTTCGACTCAAAATTCTCATTTTGCTTATTCATGGTCTATATCAGCACTGTTTGTTTCTAAAAACATGACAATTATGTTATCAAAATGGACGTATACTATCCAAAGGATGATAATCAATTGCGTTATTCCATACTGAAATTCTTCTTTGGAATGATATCCCGTTATTACACGATGAATGTATCACTTGACCAAGACCACGTAAACAGATTAAACAATTGAAGAAAATGGGGCAACCGCAGGAATCAAACCTGCAATCGATAGGGCAGCCACTTCAACGTAGCGTTGCTCTTAGCATTGAGCTTAACAGCTGCCGGTAACAAAATTTGATGACAATATCACAAGAATTAATATGCCCTTCTTTTATACTTGATTTCCAGGGAGCATTTTTAATGTTGAGCATCTTTTTCACACCGAGATATGCTGAATTTAATTGGATTGCGTTCTCTATTGTCATAGGGACTTTGCAGAAGCAAAAGCGCGTTCTAAGGAACATCAATAACGTCAAGCAACGATATCATAACAAAAGGAACGTTACAAGCTTCTTATGCCAACCAGGAACACAATCCAATTTAAGACAAAGCTTAAAAGATGTACAATATTGCCATTAGAATATATCATATTGAGAAATACCTTTTACAGTATTAAAATACACACACACGCACATATACATAAATATATATAATTTTTTTCTTACTATATATATGTACATATACATATGCAACCCTCATTACGGATTTGCGTCACGCTTCCTCTCGGCTTAGCGTATCAACCAATTAGCTGACTGTATATTTAAAGAATGCAACTCTGTATATGGTTAGAAAAAAATAATTAATAACGAGCTGTATTTGTTTAGGTGAAGATTTATTCAAAAATAGATAATTTATTTTGAAATAATTTACAAAGGATGCGGCAGAGTTTATTTTGTTCGTATTTAATGTTTCGTTATTGGAACCATTGTCAAATTAATCATATTCCCATTTAATATGCTCCAAATAAATTCATAAAATATAGAAACGCTAAAAGGTTGAAGAAGATTGCATTCCCTTCACATATGGATCTATTTATTAATTGCTTTGTTTAGCCAGCTTGACTATATTAAAATTATTCAAAAAACTTGATTAACGACTCACGCGGATGAACCATTCCGTCAGATGTATGTTTATAATGTTTATAAACTTTTATGATTATTTTGCGATAAGTGTATATTTTATTACTTAACTTTTAAGCGTTAAGATATTCAATAATACACTTTTTCGAATTCTTGTAACCAGCGTACCAATGACACATTTTAAAGGGCTCTGACTGATGTGTTATATAGGAGTGAGCTCAATCTTTAAACCTGATATATATATATATATATATATATATATATATATATATATATATATATATATATATATATGTATATATTCATATATATATTTATATATTCATATATATATATATATGTATATATATATATACATATATATATATATACATATATATATATACATATATATATATATACATATATATATATATATATATATATATATATATATGTATATATATATATATATTTCACGATACAAATCAGGAATGCAATATACTATATTATAATGTGATATAATATACAACGTTTGATGGGTCAATTCCATGAAGTGATCAATACGTCCAACATTCCACGTCAAGTTGATTTAGAGTGGAGCTTAAAGTATAATGGAGTGAGAATTCGCTAAAAGAAACACGTTTACGCTTCTGCCCTATTTGGGCTTCTTCGGCTGAATGATCATAAGAAGCCCAAACAAGGTAGAGACATTAACGTGTTTGCGTAGCAGATCCTAGCCCCATTATATATATATATATATATATATATATATATATATATATATATATATATATATATATATATATATATATATATATGATGTACAAAAGAAAAAAAAAACAGAATTATAGATTTGTTCTGGTCATAGGTTTCGATAGATATTGTCATGTTATGGATATGTTGGCTCAAATCGTAGTATACCATTGACTCCAGATATGTATCTTCTTGCAATGATCCTAATTGAGTGCATTGCTAACCTTTTCAAGATTTTCGTATTTCATCTAGTTGAAAGTTGGCCCGATTGTAGTCGGTCTTTCAGGGAGATTTCCCCACATTTGGAACGCGATTACTCTTCCTCATACACTTGTATCTCAGTTCCTCCTTCCAAAACATTTTGGAGCATTGCTTCAGTTTCAACAGCAGTTTTCCCAAAAGGAAAAGAAAGCTTCAACTGTCTGTTCTTCATGATCGGCCATCGCAAAAATCATCAAAACGTGCTTGCAAGCCATAAAAATCTGCAAAAAACAAATCAGCCAATCAAGAATCAGACTGCATGGCAAACCAGCTCAGAATAGTATCAACTGGTGACACCTAGCATTCTAAAGTACCACTAGTAGGGAAGAAAAAACATTCAACTTTTATTCAGGTCGAATTGCAGTAAAATCTTTCAGTATGGTTTATATCCTTGGAATCACAGTATACAGAATTTCTCTGTTCAGAAAACATGTATTTTGTCCGTTTTCAAGATGTGCTGTAATAGTGTACATGATTTCATACGTAAAAGTGCGCATGCGTAGATATATAGAAATAAACAAATGAATATATATATATATATAAATGCCTACGTATATATAAACGTATATGAATACCCATATTGCTGTAAATATCAATAAACATACATCCGTGAGAACCATCAAATATGCTTATCAATGTCATCAGTATAAGAACATGGTATCAAATTAAACAATTTCCGCTTGAATATTCCTAATCTTATGAAGATGAACGACAATGAGTTGGTGGGAATTTTAATATTAATTTCAATAATAATTTGGTGAGAAAATTTTCCTTCAAAATTTAATATGAAATATTCTCTCAGTTCCTCCAACCTTAAATGGAAATTAATCTTGCTTCTGCGGGAAAATTTTTTTTAAAGTGATCCATTGTTGTTTTCGTTCAAGTGCCCTTCGTATTGCAAGCTTATTAGTTGGCAAATCCACCAACAACATTACCTCATCTAAGATAGAATCAATACATATATATATATATACATATATATATATATATATATATATGTATATATATATATATATATATATGATAAATAGGTCTGCTTGGTTGCTCGATAGAAACCGTCACGTAACCAACGACTTTTGGCAGCAAACTGTGTTTGGGGAGATCAATTAAAAACTGGAAAAAAAGCCGTTATCTATGCATTCTGTTTGGATTTTCAAAGAAAGAAGCCCACGCAAATATGAATAGGGCTGGGCAGAAACTAGTGATCATTTTCGAAAAAACTTACGTTGCGAATTCAGTGCCAACCTAAAAATCTTTTCGGGGTTAGGAATTAAAAAAACAAAAACAAACTTGGGGGACAGTAAAGAGGTGAACGATAAAATGGTATTCTAGCTCCGTCGATGCAGCCTGTACGTTTAATATATATATATATATATATATATATATATATATATATATATATATATATATATATATATATATATATAATGCGTACAGTTATACCACATGTCTAAATCATAGCCAACATATTTTTGATAACTTTTAAGGTTGAAACAGACCCGTAAGCTGAGAACCATGCAACGTGCACATGAAAGAATAATGCTGGGCCTCACATGGAGAGACCACAAAACAGCACAACACATCCGGGAAAAGACAAGAGTTAGAGACATCATAGAAGCCATAAAAAATCTCAAATGGCGGTGGGCTGGCCATGTTGCAAGAATGGCTGACAATCGATGGACATCACGACTCACAACATAGATTCCCCGAGACCATATACGCAACCGAGGCCGGCAAAATATTAGATGGAGAGATGAACTAGACAGGTTCAGGAAGTACTGGCTCCGTGACGCCCATGATAGAGAAGTGTGGCGAATCCTGGGGAAGGTCTATGTCCAACGACGGACGCTAAAAGACTGATGATGATGATGATGATGATGAAGGTTGCTACCAATGTAGCTCTTTACCCTCATCAGCCCTCCATTTACACTTTCCCTAACATACCCCCCAAATTTAACTCCACATCACTACCCTGACACACTTTACCCTCTCCAAGACCAACTGCTGCTGCTTATCCAAAGACTTTATAACAAGCTGGACTGTCTTTCACACAGCAGGATGCCTCTAGCAGCCTTTATAAAACATTTCACCCACAAGGCAAAGCTCTTGATAGTGGACTCTGGTTCCACATGGGAACTCTAAAAACACATACTCACACAGCACACACCACAAGATGGGAAAAAATCCCGGAACATATCTTGACCATTGACATGTAAGGATTCATAAACCTTACCTCTGAACACTTTACTCCTGAGTCCGTTTCACTTTTTACTGTTCACATTATATTTATATATATATGTATATATATATATGTATATATAGCCAGCCAGCCGGACGAATTTAGAAACTGAAGGAACCTATGTTAACAGTTTTGTTGAATGTTTTGGTTTACCGTTTCTAACACAATAAGCTATGTTTATTTGGCTTTCAGGGTTTGTTTTAATTTGAATTCCCATCATCAATTTTAGGGGTTTTCTGTGTCTCATTACTCGTGCATAATTTCTCTTGGGTTCTAATTTACGGTCAGGCTATCTATGTTTAATTCATGCTCTTGCTTTTGAGGAAGGCTCAAAGCGTTCTGTACTATTGGTTGATATCAAAAGTGTAAAATCCAGGCGTATTTCGTTGGCTAAAGAAGAAGAAAGTTGAGACAATAACAGCGAGAAGCTGTTACGATATCCGTAATTCACATTAATAAATCTCTGTCGCTTATGCTACCACCAAAACTGTCAAAAAGATTTGTTCATTATCATCGAAAATAATACATTATTGATCCAAAATTATCAAGAAATACCAGCAAAAGATTTGAGCATTGCTAGCCCCTTATGACCATGGAAGCACAAACAAGCCATTTCTTTGAAACACCCAAAGGAAAAATAACAAAAAATTTCAGTTTGGCCCTACTCATGCAAACTTTCAAGATTGTAACCCAAAATATTTGACTTGGCATGTCCGAAGATACACGCTTACGTACACATGGACACCCAAAGGGAAAATTATAATATTTGTAGCCCACTTGACTGGTTGGCCCGACCGGCCATACATGGGCCTACGGTGAATTGATATACTATCAATGATATACAGTGAAATCACTGGGAGGTTAAGTTTGACTAATTGGTTTAGGGAGTGTATAAAACTTCGAAAGCTTTTTAGACTCCAAAGGCCAGTGAAATGAAAAAAATGCATTTTTATGGGGGTTGTCCTTTGGACCTAGGCAGGAGTAATTTTGTGAGGTATTAAGCAAGTATTTTTTGACACTCGAATGCCATGATAACATTGGAAAATCCATGGCAACTTTTTGAAAAAAAAATTACCTGATTTCCTATTAGCTAAATTCATTGTATAGAGTGGCCATTATCAAGCTATAATTTCGGTTCAAAATCTGTAGTATCGTCCATAAATGAGTACATTTCAACCATTTTTAAGGATAGCTAGTTAATTTTCTTTTAAATCAAACATACCAAGGCTTTATCAAAGTGGATATTATCTGGTATAACCTATGACCACTCTCTACAGAACTGAAACTCTGTAGCTGCCCAAAAATGAGTACCTGCCTACAAAAAATTGTTTTTTTCTTCCTATACAGTAAATACATTTTTAAACCATTGCTAATTATTTCATCACTGAGGATTTTGATAAATTAAAACTTAAATAGATTATGAAATTTTATTTTAGTTAGGTGGAGTATTTTTATTATTTAATTCGTGGAGTCTCGTAAATCATTATCACCAATTTTCTATACTACTATTCTCCTTAATCTTAATTGTTGATGCTTCTTATCGCAACTGCACAATTAATGTATTTACTCACTGTTGAAGTGAATCCAGTCTGAGTTTTGTTGCTATTGAAAGCAACAACAATTAGGATGAAAGTGAATAATAGAAAAAAATTGAATTAACAATAACAGCAATACAATTTAGTTTGCTTTCAATAAAAGAGTTAAAGATAGTAAATACTGTGTGAACTTTTCGGTAACGAAGGTTACTTTTAGCGACAGTGGCACCTATTAACGCATTGACATTTGCTTCTGGCCTGAAAGACATTAATTTCCTGCTTAAGGTGGAAACGTCTGACAAGAAGAAAATCTTTTGACTCCACGTCGTGTTTGGGGAGATCAAGCAAGAAATTGTAATGAGAGGTGATCAATAAATAAGTTACTTTCCTCGTCTTTTGTTGGAAAAGATCGTATTTTTTCAAAAAACAAGTACAAACAATCTGGAGACCAATTTAACAAAAACTTGCCTTGTAAATTGAGACCTTTTCAAAGACCTATTTAGCGGTAACGTTGAATTTTTTTTCTATAGAGATATTAAAGTGTAAATGTTGACAATTTTAGACCTTGACTCCCACTGGAGTAGTCCATCTGTAGACAGACAGCTGCACCAGCTTAAAAACTGAAGAAAACTATTTTGACAGTTCTCGTTTATGGTTTCTGATACAGATTCTGACACATACCAGAACGGTGCACACACACAAACACACACACACACACACACACACACACACACACACACACACACACACACACATATATATATATATATATATATATATATATATATATATATATATATATAAAATACACATAGTCGAGATCAGGTTTGCAATATAACATGATATAACAATACAAAGCACCGTCTGATATGTAATGGATTTATTTGATAGGATATTTGATATATTCGACTTTATAATATGAAAGTCAAGTTGTTTTAGAACAGAGCTGGAGATGTATAATTGGACGTGAATTCGCTACGCAAACAAGTCCATATTTCTGCTCTCTCTACGCTTCATCAAGCAGATGAATGATGAGGGCCGCAGAGGGCAGAAACATGAACGAGTTTGTGTTGCGAATCCACGTTCTATTATTTATATATCACTTAAATATATATATATATATATATGTGTGTGTGTATGTGTGTGTGTGTGTGTGTGTGTGTGCGTGTGTGCGTGTGGGTGTATGTTTATTTGGAAAAGAATAAACAATTTCCAATTTTGTTTATACGTATTTGTTTCTTTCAACACGGCGGTAATGTATTAAGAAATAGATATATATGATCCAACAGAATGATTATGAATTGCGTTAAATCATTTAGAAACTCTTATTCGAAATTATCTATTGCCCTTACAGATTTAATAAATCATTTGGCCTAGACAATGTAAATGGAATAAACAATTAGAAAAAAAACAATGCAAAGGCCCTAATAACTACTGGTCACTGTTTAGCTCAATAGTAAGAGCAACGCTACGTTGAATCAGCTATCCTAGCGGTTGCAGGTTCGATTTTGCTGCAGTCCCATTTTCTTCAATTATCTATTCTTTCTACGTTGTTTAGGTGTTGGCAGGATATCATTTCCAATAAGATTTTCTATATGATATAACACAGTGTACAATCATCATATATATATATATATATATATATATATATATATATATATATATATATATATATATATATATATATACATATATATATATATATATATATATATATATATATATATATATATATATATATATATATATATATATATATATATATATATATATATATATATATATATATGAATAATATCTGTATCATATATAACAGGTGTAACCATACCGGGGCTCACGAGCCACATGCGGCTTTTTGAAAGGTAAGTGCAGCCCAAGGAAGTATGTTGGCCAGGGACTTCTTCTCATCACACTTAATATTAGAAGGTAAGTGAAAAAAAAAATTCTAGCTTCATAATTCCTTGCCGGATATCAACTGCGATCCTATTTCATAGTGATGCCAGAAAAAAATTGCAAGAAAGAGAGTCAGTGTTACCAACTCAAAAAATATTTTCCCGGTAGTCTGACTACCGAAAAAAAAAAACGCTAAAAGATGCTTCATAAAAAAAATGAAAAAAGTGTCGGAAATTGCTAACCCTCCCCCAAAGTTGCTAAGGACTGTAAAAAAAATAAATAGTAAAAATTGGTAAAATCTTTAAACATTCTGCAGTAATTTAAGAATTTTACGACTTCCAAATTTCTATTTTGAACAGAGATCTAACATATATGCTATCAGATTGAAATATAAAGGTTATTTCATGGTTATTAGAATCATGTGAATTCAAATCCTAATTTTAATGGTAAATCTGAGCGATGCTTTATTTTTTAGTGCTCAACGAAGGAATCGTGGCTCCCAAATATCCGGAGTTTATTGAATCTGGCACTTACATCAAGTAAGTTTGGCCACCCTTGATCTATAATAGCATTCTCCTTGTTCGTAGCTGTGTTTGAATGTTATTCCTTTGGTAATAACATATGGAAAAAGTTATGTATTTTAATATGAGTATAGTGAGAGACAGATGATAGAAAATAAAGCTGGGTAGTTTAATGAGAAGGTGAGAAGAGAGAGAAGAGAGAGAAGATACGGAAGAACGTTCGGTAGTTTCGAGAGCTGGGAAAATTTTTGCATATGAAACCAATCCATTCTGTATAACTTTCAGATAAAAATATGGTTGGGCAAAAATGATTGGAAAGGATAGGGGGAATGGAATGATGCAAGCAAAAGATGGGAGGAGAGCATAAGTAAAACATTATGAATAATCTCAGTTTTCAACACCCTTGGAATATCCAAGGATTCATTTCGTTAATATTCATTTCATTAGGTTATTGTTGATTTTATAAGACTTTGGGGATATAAGAGCCACGAATTTGACCAAATTGGTTTCAATTTTAATAGTTTTTAAGCTTTAAAACATTGACGTCCAGAAAAATGGAATTTATGTTTCAAGGTATTTTAGAGGTTATGATAAAATCAGATACCCGTACGTCGCTTAGAGTTGTCATCGTCATAACTATTTCTCTAAAACAAGATAGATTTTATATCTAAAACTATCTAGAAAAATAAATCTTTCATCTAAAATTATGTAAAAGAGTAACAGCACTAGATTTGGGCAATAGTAGTCAAAAATTAACTGATAGATCCCCTAAGGATGTTTTTAGATTTGGGGGGAGTCACTCTGAAATACATTTTCTGTATAAATTCCCCTTGGCTTCGCGCTGCTCAGCCCATGGAATGTTCGATAGACAATCTCTTCTTTTGAGATTCGGAAGATACGTGTATACGAAACATTGTCTCACTTCCACTATCCAGACCTTTCCCCTTCCTGTTCGACGAGGTACAAGCTAACAAAACCCGATAAAACAAAAGACCTTTACCGACAAAAACTACGTTCGTGAGTCTATAATGGTTTACTCCAAAGGAAAACAAATGGAAGTATTGAATCACAAAATGCAAAATAAAATTCTACGGACAGGGTTTCACATACATTTAAGTACAAAACTGCAATATCACTGAAGAAATCAGAGAAAAAAAATCTTATATCCAACTATTGGTGATTTAGCATCACAAATGACTGGATGCGTGACACAAATCCTTGAACTCCAAAGGGGTTTTCTGTGGGTCCGTCAGCCGATTCTTAATTTTGTCCCTCGGGGCGAGTGATGTTCGCATCACAGCATCTTATTTATCTATGAAGAATGTCTCAGTGAAGCACAAATAATAATAAACAGATGTGCTGAGTCCCTCAATAAAAATCCTCGTGTGACCATCGTCTTTTGGCAACATATCAAGTTTGGAGTGAGCAATTGAAATATTGGAAAATAGGTTGAAATTACTTATCCGCCTCTTGTTGGGCATTAATCACAAAAAATTGAATTCTTATAAAACAGCTGGCACAATGAAAGAACCAATTGAGCACAAACATTGGTTGTAAATTGAACCCTCCCCATTAAAACCTATTTGGATTGGGATAAAAGAGCAATTATTTTTTTTTAGAAATAAGGTGTTAATGGTAGAAATTTCAACCCTCTAGCTCCAATGGTGCGTTCTGAATGCCTTATACATACATAGCTAGCTAGAACAGCTTCAAAACTGATATTGATAATTTAGGTGACAGTTTTGGTTGACAGTTTTTAATACCAAACAGATCAGTGGAAATAGAGAGAAAGCAAATAGCGTCCTTGCGCTGGCTACGGTTTCGACTGTCCCTGTCCGTGTTTGACATACAGTCAAAGTTTCTTCAAGATTTGCAATACGCAGAATAGAGTAAGGGCCAAAAAGCAGGTGAATGTGGCATCATTCAGTGGACCTGCCATTCCACACATAGCTCGGATATTTACTCGGGTGTTGACAAGGGATGTATTCATGCCTTCCCCAAGGGCATTAGTTCATAGCAAACGCAGATCTCAGTTGGAGTTTGAACTCAATAAGCCGATCTTATTTTATGGACTGCAAACCGTTCGGCCATCGATACCTTCGGAGAAAGGAAGAAAATCGAGATATAATCGACCAGGTTCTTCATCACTCGTTGACTGAGATGTTTGCACCATCGAATAATTCGCCCTATTGAACTGATAGGGCTAATTATTACTGTCAGAAAACGTCAACCAGAACTGTCAGAATAGGTTTCTCCAGTTTTTAGGCTGCTCTGTCTGTCTGGCTACGCACGTATGCATGATACAAATAGGTGGCACCAATGGATGCGAAGGGTTGAAAATGTACTCCTTATTATGTTTACAAAATGTTTCTTATTTCTTGGTCGCCCCTCAATTTTTTTTTATATGGGGGCTCATTTTGCAAAGTGAATCCATGTTAAATTGATCCTTGAGTTAGTGTCCGCTAATATTTTAAAACTTTTTCAGCTATTATTAACCAAAAAGACGTAATTTATTCGTTTATCACCCCACTCACTAATTTTTCATTTATCACCTCCAACACGGCAAAAAGATATTGCAAAGTGATATCGGTTGTATGACGATTTCTATTGAGTGACTGACCAGACCTGATAATAATGATCTAGCGAAAAACACTGAATAATGACAGAAATCATTTGAATGAGTCTTTTAATGGTGTTTCATTTCCCAGAAAGAAATTCTTGATGATTTTAATACAAGTTTCACGCTTTTTGATCACGAAAGCAAACAGCGCGAAAATCGGAAATAATGATGTAGCTCCAGCCGAGAATTGAAGTCACTGCCACGATCGTCAGTGTGTCTGTCTGGTGCTCCAGTTCATATATTTGGGGGGCTACAACTTTTGAAATTTGTATGAGTTCATCACTGGGCACCATTTAACAGGATTTTTATTTTCGTTTTGGTTTTTCCAAAAAAAATGTCTTCCGATTATTTTCGTCATTTTGAGCTGGTATTTTTGTTTAAGATAATTTCAAATCAAAAAAAAAAAAAAATCAATATAAACTTTTATAATTTTCAGATGATTAGTTGTGGTACACACGCGGGCTATAGCGATTCATTTATGAAAGGTACGGATATTCTATTAACAGTTTTAATCGAGATTATTATTGTTTCGTTTTTAGATAATGTTTAGCTCATCTTTTCATTGTTGCTTTTTAGAGAAAGCTTTTTCAATATCAATTCATTACGGATTTTAACACTTACTTATATTGTTTCTTAGATGAAGTATACTAACTATTTTTATTTCATTATGAGTATTGTTCCATGTTATCATTGTGGCTTTTAGGTGAACCATATTCAATATCACGTTTTTATTATCAATTTTCCTCCATCTTACTAATGTTGTTTATTAGATTAGGCCCTTCCACTCTTCTTATTTCACAAGTTGGTTCACTCCATACTAATAGGGGTATCGAACCAGAATGTTGAAATAAAAAACACATCAATAATGCAAAGAGGTAAAACAAATAATAAAAGGCAACGGTGGAAGTGCTTCTCCCTAAAAAGCGGAAATGATCTGACGAAGTACATCTGCCCAACCAAACTCTCCAAGGCTTTCTTCGAAATGGTCTTCCAAAACTTACCCTGGATGAATAAAAGAATCATACCTCACATGGAGAGATCACAAGATAGCACAATACTTCAGGGAACTGGAATCTGAGACATCGTACAGTGCATCCGAGAAAATACATATTGACACGAAAATAAATCTTGGCTTACAATCTGAGAACGATGTAGCGAACACAGGTGAAGCTAATGATTAACATCATATAATGAGATCACAAGACCACATTTTATGAGAGGAAAAGGGAGTCAGCGATATCAGAGAATCTGTTCACTGCTCCTGAAAGCGGGGTTCCTTCATGAAATCCTCAAAAGGAGTGAAAGTCAAATGAATAATCGCTCTAGGATGGCGAGACTGATAATGATTATGATATCCTTAGTAACCTCAGATTTGCTGACTACATCCCCCCTTTCCTTGGAAACTCCTTGAACTCAAAATGATGCAAGATGACCTGAATGGAGGAAACAAGGAAGTTAACCTCCACATGAATTTCAGCAAAACCGATGTCTTTTGCTGCAAAGATGCAGACAAAGACACAACAATCAGAATCGAAAATGCAAAGCTAAGTAGAGCAAACCATAACGTCTACCTGGGACAACGAATCCCCATGAAATCCTCCAAAAAGAAGTCAATTTACAACCAAGAAACAGATCCACAAATTGAGAACCATGCAAAGTGTGCATGAAAGAATTATGCTCAACCTCATATGGAGAGACCACAAGACAGCACAGTACATCCAAGAAAAGACAAGAGTCAGGGACATCATGGAATCCATTAAAAAACTCAATTGGTAGTGGGCTGGCCATATTGCAAGAATGGCGGACAATCGATGGACATCACGACTCACGACATGGATCCCCCAAGACCACATGCGCAACCGAGGCTGGCAGAATATTAGATGGAGAGACAAGCTTGACAAATCCAGAAAGTACTGGCTCTGCGATGCCCATGATACAGAAATTTGGTACATCCTGGGAAAGGTCTATGTCCAACGACGGACGTTAAAAGACTGGTTATGATGACTCTAAGTTGGCAAGATTTCGGTCGAGTAAGCTCAACTGCAAAGAAACAAGGAAATCCTATTGGTCTTAAAAAGGAGAATTCACAATCAATGCACATCCTTCGAACCTGAAATTTGACCAAAACTTGACAAAAAGTTGACTTTCAAGAACCGTAAAATATGTGCGGAAGAGAATCATGCTTAAAATCATATATAAAGATCATAAGGCAGCCCTTAATATTGGAAAGCAAACGATATATCATAAGAAAATCATCAGAAAACTCAGATTTCGATGGGTTAGATGTATTGCAAAAATGTCAGACAACTGCTGGACACCACAACATGCATTCCAAACTTTGGTCAGCGGAATATAATATGGCGTAATGATTAATCAAGTTTAGGGAGTATTGGCCCCACGGCACCCACGATAAAGTGCCCTGGAGAGTCTTGGGGAAGATTTGTGTCCAACGACAGACGTTAAAAGGCTGGTGGTGATAGTAAAAAATTAATAATAAAATGATAATTGTAAAATTGCTTCACGTATACGTACGAGTAAGTCAAGAGACAGCAATAGGAAAAACCAACGTCATGCCCGGATTTGAACGACTTTAAAATAAACCTTAGAAAACAACGATGATTATGATAATGTTAATAAAAAATAGTTGCGTTTTATTTTGTCATTTTAAACTTGGATTCTTATTTTTGGAATGAACTATTATTCAACTCTGTTCATGGAATATATCATTTCAAAACACAAATTTCGTTTCATCCATTTAAACTGAACATTTCTCTCACTATTTACTCTGTCTATCAAATTTAAGAAAAGAAAAAAGCCAATTTGAACTATTTCTACGTATGAGCCTGAACGGGACATATAGAAGTGGGAACTGTAGCTCAGACATGGAACGGCCCAAAAGGTATAACATGCCAATACCAGATTTTGATTGCACTGTATATGAATAATCGTACGAATTCAAAATACACTTCAACCAAAAGCTCTATTTTTAAGCTACATCGTATTGAAAATTCAGCTCTGTTTTCATGTGATTTCAAAGCGAAACTAAATTCATGTAAAAAAGTTATCGATTGTAAGTTATCTTTGCTTCCGTTAAATTCTTAGCAGATAATCAGTTCGACTTCTTTTGTTAGCTCTGTCCACCACCATTTTGTATGCAGCCTTGGGGCTTCAGTACCAAACGCTTTTCGATTTTTATCAGATGCAATGTGCATGGTAATAAAACTTGGCTAACCAATACATCCTCCCAATAGTCACTTATGGAGCTGAAACATGGAACCTAACCAAGAGAATGATCTGCAAATTGAGAACCATGCAACGTGTACATGAAAGAATTATGCTGGGCCTCACATGGAGAGACCACAAAACAGCACAGTACGCAAAAAGACATGAGTCAGAGATCATAAAACCCACTAAAAAACTCAAATGGCAGGGGGCTGGTCATGTTGTAAGAATGGCGGACAACCGATGGACACGACAACTCATGACATGGATCCCCCATGATCACATGTGAAACCGAGGCCGGCAGAATATTAGATGGAGGAACGAGGTAGACAAATTCAGAAAGTACTGGGTCCCTGACGCCCATGATAGAGAAGTGTGGTACATCTTGGGGAAGGTCTATGTCCAACGATGGACATTGAAAGACTGATGATGATGAAGATGATGTTGGAAAATCTTTGTTGGCGACACGGAAATTTCATCCCTCACAAAGGTTGCAGTTGAGGGCATTGGGCATTAGAAAGTTGTCGACCTCTTGTTTAGAGGGTAGTACAACTCTCTGTCTCTGTACGCAAACTCCCAGAGCGTAATTTCTGACTGGTCTTCAACAAATCACATATGTATTATGAATGTATCTGAAAGTACCTATTTTCTGATTTTGCGAAAAAAAAAACCCAAAACAAGCCCAAGATTTAAAAAAAAATTGTAATCCCCAAAAAGTAATGATAGAAGTCAAGAATTATATCCTCAATGTTGTATATTCAGAGGCTACAAGACACTTTCAGATCCACTAAAAAGAAGTGTCATACTTATCCGTGATCTATATGCATGTTTTATTTAAAAAAAAACAAACAAACAAGATCTTTGGAAGCCCAATCGACAGGATGTCTCTGTTGGCTTTGCTGTTGTATTCCAAAGGAAAACGGAACAGTACGTATGGCTCCTACCTGGTTACAGGAGTTGTCGGATGTAAGCCAAAGTTGGAATCCAGCCGCCTTAAGGGGGATCCTCAATCTAGTTCGGAATCAGAGTTGTTCGGCTTCCATAACTTTTTTCGAGCAAGTGTAAACATACAGCAAACAACTTAGAAAGAAATGGATGGAAAAGTGCAGTATGAAAATTGAAGTCTTTCACAAGTAAATAAACAAAAATACTGTTAGATTATTCCTTTAATTTTCGTCCACCGGCGTTCACTATTGTCTTTTGAGAAATTGGACTTCTTAGTGATTCAACAAAAGGCAGGAAGAGTAAATTTGATTGGTCACGCCTCTGTCCAATCTTTTCATTGATCAGCCCAAACAAACATACTTCAAAGAGACGTTGGTCAAGTGGCAGATTCTATTGAGATACTGTTTATATCCATCTAAGTTTATTCATATATGTTCATATCTATCGGCATGATATCTATCTCAGTCTATTCTTGTCTATATTTATATCTATCTATCTCTGCACTTATCTCCGTTGGTTCATTACTATCTACTAAGATAATCAATTTTAACTACAACTTATCTAAGTCGATTCATATCGGAGCCCCATCATATATCAGTCCATTCATATTTTTACTAATATCTATCAATCTATTTATCTCTCTATCTGTCTCAATTGATTAATTTCTATTTACTGGGATAATCAATTGCAACTAATTCTTTTTAATATTTGGTAAAAAGATCAATAAATATGGTAGCTCGAAAAGGGAAATACAAGAATTACCAAAAATATAAGAATTATAAAAACCGATACTTTTCCCTATGGGTTTTAGAGAAAACCAATCAGATGATTGTTTTCTGGAGATTGTTTTTCCTTTATTTTCAATTTTTTATTTTATAGTGTGTGCACTATTCCGTAAATATTCAGGTCTGATTTCATTTGGGAAAATTCAACGGCAAAGTATCTAATGTATAACCATGGCACGAATTTGTAATCATTGGGACATTCCATCAATTATTTTTCTCTTTATATGAACATTGCCATCTTATAATTTACCTTAGCCAACGAAGTTGAAAAGTGGTAGGGGCTTAGGGTCGTCTTTTTGGTTATTCATCTGTCAGTTCGTCTCTTTGTCTGTCTTCACGATATCTTCGAAAGGGATGAATGAATTCCTACGAATCATATCGGAAAAAAAGTGTGTAAGAAAAGGGTAGTAAAATTTGAGTCTTGATTCATGAATTTTTCTGATTGAGAGATATGTTCCCGTTCTTCTTCTTCAAATACATTGATTTTCACGCTTTAGATTGTCCACACGATATCTCTGAAAGTTCTCTTCGATTTTCTATGAAATTGTGTCGAATGATGGACAGTTGACTACAGGAAAACTAATTAAGCAGATTATGCACAATTGCTTGTGTTGTAGTTCCAGCTACATAATAACGCAGATATTTCGTGACTTTTCACACGATATATCCAGATGTTCTCAATGAATTTCTAAGAAATTTTGGGAAAGGGTGCAAAATGAGTTACAAAGGGCTGATCAAACTTTTGAGCAGATCCATGCTCAATTGGTTTCCGTGAGTCGCAGTCGTATGTCAAGGCAACATTGAATCGTATATTTTACCCGTCGGCAAAATATCTCCAAAAGTAATCAATGGATTTCAGTTGGATATTTTAGGGGGGTTAGACAGTAGACTATGGAAAAATAAGAAAAAAAAACAAACAAAAAACAAAACTTTTGAGCAGATCCATGAACAACTAATCCTCAATGTTGTAACGATTTGTTTAAACCACATGATATCACCCAAACCTCATGACTGTCGAAACGTTATCTCTGAGAATACAGAATGGATTTCAACTGAATAGTTAGGAAGGGGTCGAACTACAATAAGACAGATTTGGTTTAATTTAGACGCGGATCCAAGAATTTCTCTTTGATTCAGAAATATTATTCCTTTTCCCCCTATACGAGAGAATCATGCTTAACCTCATATGGAGAGATCATAAGACAGCTCGGTATATCAGAGAAAAGATAGGAGATATCACAGAAACCGTCAGAAAACTGAAATGGCAATGGACTGGACATGTTGCAAGAATGTCATACAGCCGCTTGACATCATGACTCACAACGTGGATGACCGAATATAATATGCGGAGCTGTGACCAACAGAAAATAAGATGGTGTGACAAGCTAGATAAATTCAGAGAGTTACGGCTCCACGACAACCGTGAGAGTTCTTGCAAATCTTGGGGAAGGTCGATATTCAACGATGGACGCTAACAAACTGATGATGTTGATGATGATGATAATGATGAAGTCAAGTGACACTATCACCCCGTTACAAACAGGAGGTTATTTCGAATAAAGTTTAAAAAGATATAATGCATTCACGATTCATATATATATATATATATATATATATATATATATAACGTAATAATCTTTTAAACTGATATCAAACTGTCATCTACCAAGAGATATTATTAAGCGTTATTAGATTCGTTTCCTTGAGCATCGTATTTACACGATATCGAGGCTGCAGTTTTTTTCATTTTTACATATAAAAACAAGTGGCAAATTTTGCTGAATCAACGTTTCCGTCAATTTTTCTTGTTTACGGACAAACACATATTTGGCTTGGTTCCATAGGCTAAGCCAATATTTCACATTAGAATACCTTGTACACTTTACGCATTATCCTGATATTCGTTCTTCCTGGCAACAAGTCTCTTCATGAAATAATCTGGCTTTAACTTATTCTTTTTTTTCACTGGAGCAATTTTTCAAGACTCCATATTGCTGCCAGCTAACACGTTTCTGGAATATTCTATCGAATCATTCAGTTTTCAGATATTCAGAAAGTTCTACACGTTCCAAGTGTCTGTGCTAGAAATAAAATTTAATCTATGAATCATTATCTTATCTGCCAATATTTCGATAACGATAAATGTTTGATTCTTGAGAGAATATGACGGAGGTATTTAAAATATCGACGTATTGGTTTTACTGCAAAAGCTGTGATATTATTCCATTCATTCGAACATATAAAAATAAATCTATATCTACGTATATGCAAACTAAAGAACGTAAACATATTTTTGAATCGGTGGATACATTCGCTCATTAATTTTTGTAGGGGATGTACAGATACAAATGCCATTCAGTGTAAAGCAAATAGAAGGAAGATCTGGTTAGTCATTTGATAAAAACTGTTACATGAACAACGTCATCTGGCAGTTTTCTATGTTAGGGTTGACCAATTAAGGAATGGGGAAAAAGGTGATCAATTAATAAGTTACTGGTAATTGATTTCTTTTAAATGATATTTGTGCAAAATGATGTAGTAAAACACGTTTGGTTTTATCCTGAATAATGTAGGTTTTGACGCGAATAATCTAAATATTAGAAAGATAGAAAGATAGATAGATGGATAGATAGATAGATAGATACATATATATATGTATATATATATATATATATATATATATATATATATATATATATATATATATATATATATTTATATTCATATTCATATTATATTTATATTTACAAATCAGAAATAAAATATAATATGATACAATATCCGATGTGTGATTGGTTTATTTCATAAAGTGCTCGATATATTCAGCACTACACATTGAGTTTAGTTAGAGTAGAGATTGAAATATGATGAGATGAAAAGAATTGCAACTCAAACGCATCTATGTTTCTGACCTGTCTGGGCCGCTCCAAGAAATTAACTAAGTTCATTTCAGATATTTGTTTAGAACATTTTGGGGTTTTGTTTATTTTACTTGGTTGTAGGATATAATCTGCTATCTATAACGACCAGCAAGCATAATATCTCAACTGAACAAGATAGAGAGACATAACTAGTAATGATTAATCACTAAACATGGAACAAAATGAAGATATATAAATAGTAGAGCAGGAAGATCCTTAAACATAGATAAATAGACACCATCAAAAAAGTCCTGAATAGGGATCTAAAATAAACCTAATTGTTCGCCTGAAGAAGCCCAAACAGGGCAAAAACATAAACGTGTTTGTGTAGCAAATCCTTTATTTCAATTATATATATATATATATATATATATATATATATATATATATATATATATGTATATATATATATATATATATTGAAATAAAGGATAGCAAATCCTTTATTTCAATTTATATATATATATATATGTATATATATATATATATATATATATGTATATATATATATATATATATATATATTGAAATAAAGGATTTGCTACACAAAGACGTTTATGTTATATATATATATATATATATATATATATATATATATATATATATATATATATATATATATATATATTGATACCTCTTTACACCAATCATTGTAATTTAGTTTAAGACTATCAGAGACTGCCAACTAAAGCTATGAACATAGTTAACAAAGGCCTCTACATTAAAAGGTGGGACGTCATTAAAAGATGAGATGCATTAAAAGAAAACCTATCCCGATCAATTTATTTAACCAGCTGCCAATGACATCATTCGATCTCTACAATCTTATCACTCGATATTACTATATAGCAATATCTTACAAGCATGTGAATCAATTGAATGAAATAAAGACTATTTGCACTTCCTTCAACTCCCCTCCTACAATTACTACCATGTTGGTAGAAGTATTGTTGAATTTACGGTCCTTGTTTTTATTGTCTAATCCCAGTAAAAAGTCCGGAGTTGACTTCGTAGTCCAACCATAACAATAAAAGGCCTCACCAGAATGAGAGGTGTAAACCAATACGTAAAATCAACATTCCACTATCGTGATTTTAATCCATGACCAATGGTTGCTAGGAGGCTAACTTACAGATTGGGCTTAACTGGGAAATCATGGAAATTTATCCGTCCATAGTTTGAGAAGTTTTGAGTTTTTCGAAAGATCGAACTCCTTGTTGTTTGTGTATTTAAACTGATGTTTGACCGATTCTACGGCCTTCTTCGGCTGATCTATTCGAATATGTTGTTGGTAAACAGAATCTTCCAATGATGGTAGTAAACAGATCATCTAAATTATAAAGAACTAACGTGTGTGCGTGTCTGTGACTGTGTGTATGCGTTCGTGTTCTCAGGTGTCGGGAACTAAGTATCACAGAACTGACGCAAAGGCATACCTGAAATCAGCAGATTTACAGTTACTGATGGCTCATCTTTACGTTGAATTTTGCAGAAAGAAAATAGCCAATTTTCATGGGGTCTCTATTAGCGCTCTCGGAAAGAAGTCCATCAAAAAACGTTCCTCTTCAGTGTTTTTTCAATTTCAAATTTCAAAGTTAGATCTACGAAATCAAACTATACGTATACTTTGAATTGGTATACAGTTGGATGATTCTTTTAAAATCAAATATTTGATCTTACTCCCATTTAAGGAGGGTTCAATGATATTTCAAAAAGTTGATTTTGAGCAGTAATTTCTTGGGTTCTAAATCAATGCGTTTTAATAGCGTTGGAAAATAGAAGTAGTGGACCAAGTTCAAACTCCAACAAGAAAAGCTTTTTTTCATATTAATTTGCTATTCTTTCGAATTATTAGATCTTTTAAACTCTCGGGGGGTTGTCAGTTTTGATAAGATAATTTCTTTCAGTTTTTAAAGGGGGGTTCTATTTAAAATGTAGTTATAATGCTAAACTGGACATTCGCTTGAGGCATATCCGAAATCAGCAGTTCACAACTTGCCTACAGCACACATTTTAAGGTTGAATTTCACAAAATCAATTTAACCGATGCCTACGGGGTCTGCGGTCGCGTTCACAGAATACAAGTCCGTTGAAAATATTTATTCTTTGCGTTTTCTCCACCTAGTATGTTCTCGAAACTTTCAAAGGTACACATCTGAAATAAAAATATACGTATATTTTGAATTTAGGGATGTTCATAATCCATTTGATCATACTTTGTGTGGGGGTTGAAAGAAAATTTTTCCTAGGCGAGGCTATGATTCCTGGTTTCAGTCCATGGTGATGCAATGGCCAAGGTATGGGCAAATCCGAATTCAGAAAATCACAATTTAGGTTGAGGTTGAATCTTCCAATATCAAGTTCAGCACTTCTTTTGGGGTCTGCGTTCGCGCTCTCGGGAAACAATTGCGTTCATACAGTTTTTTTTTACATTTTTTTTAAACAGTTATTCACAGTCACAAAATCATCACAGTTCAGTTGTCGAATGGGTAAAGCCTTAAAAAATGGATTTAAGGGTCCGAATTCAACCTTAGACCGTATAAGTTTTTGCCCCTCTCATTGCTAATGTTATTTCATATGCGTCTATAATATATAAAGAAATAAATCTTTTTTTAAAAATTGTTTATGCTTTCAATTCATTAGACCTCAAGCCTTCTACAAATTTGAAAAGGTTTAGAAGGGAAATATTTCAAATTTTCATAAGAGGGGATTTTTTTTTCGGGTTCACATAATAAAAAAACAAACTAATTTTATTGCTAGAGAAATCAGTGAGAGCAACGATACACCAGTGTTTAGAAACGCAGTAAATACAACCAATGGATCGAGTTTAGACACATTTTCTCCCTAAGTTTCCTGCGCTTTCAATTTATGAGACCTTACAAATTCTCTGGAAATCTGTGGAAAGATATATCTAATGGTCTTATAAGAGAGTGTTCTATTAACAATGTAACTATAATGCTGAACGACACCCTTAATTTCCATTCGTTATAGGTAACTATGGACGTGAATTCTTCCTTCTGTCAGTGCTAATATAGAGATAGGTAACCCTTGACTGATAATGGGGGGGTGTTCTCTGAGAGCAAAAATAATAACCCTATTTTGGCCCTAATCCAAACCCGAACATGATAATAGAAGAGACGCCAAAAATCATCAAATGAATTCTCAGTTTTCAGAAAAAAAAATCTCCCAGGTTGTAAGAAGCCAAACCAGTGTTTTCAAGAAATGAAGATAAAATATCATTTGGTTCCAAGAGTTGACATGTTTAGAGATTTTCCCCGGACAGCGCCGGGTGTTTCTGCTAGTTACACATGCAATATAAAAGTTGCAATGATCATCTTGTCAGAATAGATGTTGGTGTGGAATTGGCCCCTTCAGCAGCCAGGCGAGTTAATAAATGTTTTCTTTTAGTCTGTTGTTATTATTCAAAAAATTGAGACACGTGTCCCAGCTGAGGATACCTGCATATATAATGCTTTTTTCCCTTGGACATTCACATCTTGTCAGTAACATGTCCTCGATTGGTATAAGTCGTTTTGTATCAGTTTCGACAACAATATTATGGGATGGAAAAATTTCAAGTCCAACTGTCATCACCTGCAAAACGTCCAAGAAAATAAATATCATTTTCTTTCTTCTCTCTCACTTTCTATCTAGAAAGGTTTACATCATTATTTTACTAGACTTGATACCCTCTCAAACGGGCGATGGGAATTGCTGCGAAAAATAAGAACTGATAAGATAGATAGATAGATAGATAGATAGGTAGATAGATTGATGAAAATCAGATCTTTTTTTAAAGTGAATTAACTCTATCTTTTCTTAACACTATTCAAGAAAGGACGGGTTATGTTGAAAAGGTATGTAATTTTGAATTGATTCATAGCAAGGTTGCCTATTTAGATGTAATTTTTCTATTTTGAGATCCTGGAAGTCACTTTGCAGATTAAAAAAGATTAAGAATAAACATCTAAATTGGTACGCTGGTCTTTGCAACATGAACAAACTTTTTAAAAAACCCAAATATTGTCAACACTGGAATCACAAATTTAAAAAAAAAAAACATCTAAATATTGTCAATGCTTGACAAATAAATTCTGGAAAACTAAACAAAAAATCGAAATATTGCCAAAGCTGGACACTCAAATTCGAAAAAAAAACAAAACATTTATATATCATCAACGCTGAACACATAAATTTGAAAAAATAAAACAAACAAAAAACATCTAAATATTGTCAATGTTGGACACAAAAATTTTGAAAAAACAAAACAAAAAACATCTTAATTTGCAACCCTGAAGACGTTGCCGTTGTGTGCTATGAGAAAATCAGTTTATACACATCAACGGGAAATAGATGCTACATTTCGTTGATGTGAAAAAAACAGATGCTTCACTTAGATCTTGAACTGAAGGCCCCAAAACGTGCATCCCCCTTCAACATTTCTCCTACGTTATTTTAAGAAAATACGTAAAATTTGAGAAAATGAGGAGTACTCTGATAAAAACTATGCAAGAAAAATATATATGAAATTGAACGTTAAGTCATCTCTCTCTCTCTCACTCTTTTTAAAAGCGAGTTGAATTGAAGAAAAAAACAAAAAAACAAAAACACTTGACGCCAAAGAATGGAAAAAATTAATCTCTCTCCATTTTTTTATCTGTAAGTGGAAAAAAAACGAGCTCAGTTGCGGTAAAGTCAAATAACTTAGCTTCAGCAAAAACTACAAGAAAAACAAAACAAACTTAATTTCCCAAGAAAATATTATTCCAAAAATACGTGATCCATTCAAACTCTTTTGGTATTAGTTCTTGTAAAACAAATTAGACGACTCAGTTTTTGCCTATGTCACTTTGTCAGTGTATTCGTGCATGACGTCACTTGTTTTTCTTCTTGACATTGTCATCCGTCATCGTCGTGGTATACGAAAATGAAGTCAAAGTTTAATAGTAAGGAGTTAGACAAAACACAGAAAGATAAAGCCTACCCAGTCTATTGGTTAATCTGCCACTAGCCTTGAAAGCATGGAAGAAAGAAAGAGAAGGCTTTCTCAACCTAATGGTTAAACTACAACTGACCTCGAGATCCGAAGATCTACTGGTGTCAAGCAGAACTTTCTGGACCACAGAGCCACAGACGTACTATAAGATTTGTGATAGAAAATAATATATCTTTTCTTGAGTTCTTATGATTTATATTGTTTAATGCTTCCGTTATTACATTGGCTGTTTTAGTGACATCTTTAGTAGCGGGTTATTTTTTGCCACAAAGAAAACAAATAAAATATACATATATGTATATATATATATATTCTTGTTATTTTATGAAAATGATATTTTTCATAACAGAAAAAAAGATCAGATGCGAAGTAGTGGCCGACAGAAAGAAAGATGAAGAGTATTGGCCCCGCAATGCCCACGAAAAAAGGTCTGATGGATCTCAGGGAACGTCTATGTCCAACGACGGACGCTAACAGACTGATGATGATGATAGTTTGTTTGTGGTGTAATTGTTATATATTTGCAGAGGTTAGGGGGAACCAATGATCAGGAATACTAAAAAACCAGGGAATGATTTTGCTGACACTAGCCCTCAATATTTTCGGTCCTCAAAATTCATAAATTTGTACCATAAACTATATGCTAACTCTCCTCCATTTCCAACATTGTAAATGTACAGATAAATTATCACATCTTAATATTCTCCTTTTTTTTGCTTCTTTCAAAAAATGTATCCGGTTTGAAAAAAATTGCTTTAAGAAGCAACGAAATTGTCAAATAAAAGTAAATAGTACTATGAAAATGAAAAAAAAATGTTAATAATGATTTATGACACTTCAGGTACTAAAAAATAAGTAACTTTGTTCATAGCACAGTGAATTGGAAGAAGAATTAATGTCTAAAATATCGTTCGACTAACCGATTCACGAGTGATTAATTGTATAGAAACTGGGTTTTTATTGTCAACATAAATAAGTGAATAACGCAAATGTTAATACGATGCATTTATGATTTCGTAAACTTTTGCAAACTTTTTTTTACGTTTACAGCGTATTTTCTAAGATGCGTTTTTTCTCACAGTACGCCGCTAAACCCATTAAATCAAAAAAATGAAAGATAGAAACCTTGAAGAGAAAACACGCGAATATCAAGGAGTAATCGTATTTGTTTTTGAAGTTATTTACTGTTTTTGCTTTCAGTGTGGGTCGTGGTATACCATTAAGTTTCAGTTGTTGATAGGTCATTCTAGAAAAAATATTTTCTGGTGATTTTTCTCTACGGTGCTTCTTACGTATCTCGTTGCAAAAAAAAAAAAAGCAACAGAAAAAACAAACAAAAAACAAAAACAGAGGGATATTCTTATCAGCAGCAGCATAAGCATATATTGTTTAGGTTTTTGACAATTTGCTTTTCATCATCATCAGTTTTTTAACTACCGTCGTTGGATATAGACCTTCCCTAGTATTTGCAACAATTCTCAATCATGGGCGTCGCTGAGCTAGTATTTTCTAAATTTGTCCTGTTCATCTCTCCATCTTGTATTTTGTCGGCCTCGGTTTTGCATGTGAGCCATGTTGTGAGTCGTGATGTCCATCGATTGTCTTTCATTCTTGCAACATGGCCTGCCCATTGCCGTTTAAGTTTTCTAATAGATTTTATGATGTTTAGGACTCTTGTTTTCTTCTTTATATACTGTGCTTTCTTGTGATCTCTCCATGTGTGCTTTTCAGTATGTCTCAACTTATATCAAATGTTTTCCAGCCAATCTTTATGCACAGCCTTATTGTTAAACTCATAGAGAATCTACCTTATTATCATCATTAGTCTGATGGTATTCTGGGAGAGAGGGGTAAAAGAGAGAGTAATACCATGAATTCTTGTGGTCTCAACTCGTGACTAGGAAGAGAAAGAAAAGGAAACGGAAATTTTTATAACATCCTCATAGAATTCGTTATTTCGTAATTTTTTTTGTTCTGACAACACTCTCTCCAGCAAGTTATTCATTTTCATAGTAAGCCTCATATTCATAGTTTTAAGCTTCAGCCAGAGTGGAGTTTGACTCTGAAATAGCCAGTTTTGTTTCATTTCTGTGGTTTTCTCTAGCCTTTTCTTTTGCATTCCTCAACCTTTTCTAAACCTTCTGATCTATTGCTGTACTTTGCCGGCATCATGTTAAAAAATACATTTTATAAAACCATAAGTTTGAAACATACTAACACTTTATTTCCTTTGTTCTCGAAATCTTCGCCACCCTTCGATATTTCTTGTCAGTGCTTTCACCTCGCTGTCGGAACGGCAGGCGTATATTTTGAGAACAAAGAAAATGAAATTTAAGTGTGTTATGAAATTTAGTGAAATTCATTCATGAATATGAAACTACAATGACACAACTCTGTACACAACACACAGGATCTGATTACATCATTGGCTGAAAAGATCAAGGACCGAGAATCCATTCTTATGGTCATTTCCAGGACTTTATCATTGATATCACTACTCTTACCTTTATTTTGATCATCTTTCAACCCATTGTTCGGGTCAAGTAACATCTTCTGTATATCGTTATAGGTATAAGGGTTACTATGTAAAGACAGCGTGGAACCTACCGAATACATCGAATGAGATTACAATTCATCAAAGGTTCATGATGGTGGACAGGGTCTCTCTGTTACCTGTCATTTCCCCAGATGGCAGATGAGGAAATGCCTCAAATATATTAGGTATCTCCCAAGACAGAAAAGACCTTAGAGACACCTTACATGTATATATATAGGAACCAAATGAATATACCAAAACAGCCGGCTATTACCTGAACAAATTTGCCACCACCTTCTCCAATCGCATATGACAACGAAAACTTACATCTCTCTCTCTCTCTATAATAACTCAATATACAAAGAAAATTAACTACTATATATACATATATACATATATACATATGTATATATATGTATATATATATATATGTATATATATATATATATATATATATATATATATATATATATATATGTGTGTGTGTGTGTGTGAGTGTGTATGAGTGAATGTGCGCAAGCGAAATTCTTGAAGAGGCTGATAATGTAAAATAAGGATGAAATAACAATTAATACTCTCTAATAAAATGAACGGATAAAACTATTCAAACACATAAGCGTAAAAGCAAACTCAAGTTACCATAATTGCTCATGATGTAATCTGAATAAACACGTCTTTGATAAACGTGTCATACATTGTGTTGCAAGGTAAATAATTACATTTTACTCCATTGGTCACATTTCAAATTAAAGCGGAAGCAATTCTCTAGAGTATAAAAATAATTTCAGAACTAATTACACAGTCTATTTGATGAAGATAGCGAAACGAAGGTTAAGCATTGTTATAGACCGAACTTCCACATTTAATCGATATATATATATATATATATATATATATATATATATATATATATATAATATATATATATATTTAATTATGCCCCATCTTTGTATCGGTAATTGGGTAACCTATGTGAGTAAGCCCTGTTTCAAAAGAATTGAATGATGAATGGTATAAAAAAAATCCATATACGAGGCATTATGATAATACCCTGTATAAAATAATAGACTACATGTATGATATAAGCTATATATCAAGATCATAGCTGAAAGGGCAGTGGTGTTTGATCAATACTGCTTGGCTGCCATGTTAATATAACTGTTTTGTTCCGAAATGTACACATAATACCATTATAACGAAGCTTTGATCCATATAACATCGTCATTTTTGATGGGTAATAATAATAATAATAATAATAATAATAATAATAATAATAATAATAATAATAATAATAATAATGTACTGTGGCCTATGAAAACTAGGAGAGAAGGGCTGGAGACTTGAGGAGACTTGCTGTCACTTGAACTCAAGCGGTAACCACCAGGCAACTCGTGTGAGATTGCAAATAATAATAGTAATAATGATAATAATAATAATAATAATAATAATTGAACTCCCGGACAACAGCATGATTAGGGCATTGACCGCACAAGACCGATACAAGTACCTAGGTGTCCTTGAATGTGCCACGATAAAACGGGAAGAGATGAAGGAGAAAATAAAGAGAGAATGCCTCAGAAGGATAAGGAAAATATTAGAAACCAAATTAAACAGCAGAAATCTAATAAAAGGAATGAACACCTGGGCTGTGTCAGTAGTTAGATATACAGGACCATTCCTAGGATGGACAAAGGAAGAACTCAATCAATGGATAGGCGAACAAGAAAACTTATGACAATGCATAAAGCAATACACCCTAGAGATGATACAGATAGACTATACGTTCAGAGAAAAGAAGATGGCAGGGGGCTCATCAGCATAGAAGATTGTGTCCAGAGAGCTAAAGTAGTCCTAGAAAGATACGTGCAAACAAATAGTGAAGAAATCATAAAGAGCGCGAGAGATAGTGCAACAAGCAATAAAGTAGAAAACAATGGAACAGTACAGCAAACAAGAAAAGAAAGATGGGAAGGGAAAAAATTGTACGGCGAGTTTAAAAGACGGATACAAGATATAGCAGACGAGAAATCATGGACGTGGTTACGAAAGGGGAACCTTAAGAGAGAAACAGAATCGCTCATCATGGCAGCCCAAAACAAAAGCATAAGGACAAACTACATAAAAACAAAAATCGACAGAACACAGACAAACAGCAAATGCCGCATGTGCAGTGAAAGAGATGAGACAGTAAACCACATAACTAGTGAATGTAGTCAACTCGCCCAGAAGGAGTATAAGCATAGACACGATAGAGTAGCAACAATGATACACTGGGAACTAAGTAAACAAATGGGATTCAACCATGTGGAAAAGTGGTATCAGCACAAGCCAGAGGCAGTTTTGGAGAATGACAACCACAAACTACTGTGGGACTTTGACATCCAAACTGACCACCTCATCCAGGCAAGAAGGCCGGACTTAGTAATAGTAGACAAAAAAAGGAAGGCCTGCCAAATAGTAGACGTTGCTGTACCTGCAGACCATAGAGTAAAAAAGAAGGAGGATGAAAAAAAGGAAAAATACCAGGACCTAGCAAGGGAGTTAAGGAAGATGTGAAACATGAAAACCAGGGTAGTACCGGTCATAGTGGGCGCACTAGGAACTGTCCCCAAAACGCTGAGGGAGAGACTGGAGGAGATCGGGATTAGGGGAAGGATAGAGACCGTACAGACCACAGCACTACTGGGAACTGCACGGATACTGAGGAAGGTACTAGAAATATAAGTACTGCAACGAATCATAGCTCTGTCATGATATGCGAAAGAGAGAGGAGACGTTAGCTGAAGACCTGAGGAGACTTATTGTCACCCAGCCTTCAGCGATAACCACTGGGCAACCGGTGTGAAACTGTAAATTGCAGAATTACTGCGACCTTTGAGTACTAGGAGAGGAGGGCTGGAGACTTGAGGAGACTTGCTGTCACTCAAACTCTAGCGGTTACCACCAGTCAACTGGTGTGAGATTCCAAATAATAATAATAATAATAATAATAATAATAATAATAATAATAATAATAATAAGTAGTAGTAGTAGTAGTAGTAGTAGTAGTAGTAGTAGTAGTAAAGCAATAAACTAAACAAATAATTCACTGGACCTGAGTTACACCCACTATTAAAATTGATAAAAGCGAGGAGGCTTGGAAAGGAAAGAATGTTGGAATGTTGATATAACTTGGGACTACAGAAATATCCATAACGCACGGGGGAAAAAAACTGACCAAACATATTTACATGTGAGAACATAAATCTTTGGGATTGTAAATAATAAAATTCATCTATCTACACATCGTCTGTAGCGACGAACGAATGAGGGGAGACAAAAAATAGAAGAAAAAAAAACACACAAAAACCCCTGATAAAGACAGGTTTGGTTAGTCATTCAACAGAGACCGTCTCGTGACCAATGTCCTTTGACAGCACTCCATGTTGGGGGTAATCAATTACAATATTAGAAAAAAAGCAAAGTGGTGATCGATGGATAAGTTACTTCTCTCGCCTTTGTCTTGGATATGATTACTTTAGAAGTCTGATCATGAAGAAACAAACAAACAAAACAAAACAAAGAAAAATAGGCGTAAATCGCGCCGGACATAAACCAAGGGTCAATTGAGCATGGGCTGAAATTGCAAATTGAACCCCCACAAACTATTTAGGGGTTGGATTCTCAAAAAAAAAAAAATCTTTTTTCGAGACATAATGAGTGAATACTGAAATTTCAGTCCTCTAGCTCCATTTATGAGGTCTGTACGCATGATAGATTGGTATTCAATGTGTATCTCAAAGTGTATCCCAATGAAGACAATATTAGGTAAGTAAGATCAACCTATAGAAGTCTACTTTCTATATTACTTTCGGTATCAGGGATCTTTTTGTGAGATTTTAATTGAATATCAAAGAGTCACACTAGGATCACAAGCCTTTGGCAGAGGCAGCTCAACCATCAAAAGCAATAAATTCCCATCAATCCCCAAAAAAGAAGGGTATGCAACCAATGCATCTTTCTATGGAGCGGAAATGTGGAACCTAATCAAGAGACTGACCCACAAACTTAGAACCTTGTTACGTGCACATGAAAGAGACGGGGAGAGATCACAAGACAGCACAGTATATCAGGAAGAATCCATTACAAAACTTGAATGGCAATATGCTGGTCATCATGCAAGAATAATTGAAAGACAATTGACATCACGACTCACAAGATGGATCCAAAGATATCTCACCGAGGTCGGCGTGATACAAAATGGAAAGTCGAACTAAACAAGTTCAGAAACTAAATCCTCGGCGACGCCGATGATAGAGAAGTCTGGTGAATTCGGGGGAATGTTTTTGTCCAACGACAGACATTAAAAGAATGATGATGATGATATAATAGGTTGTTGCTGGTAGGATCCTATCTAATAAGAACTGTTTCCTAATAACCCCGATGGCTATTTTTATTTGTAGCTTTCTGCTGTGTTGTCCGGTTCCACTACTTAGGGATAGCTATAGCATGATTTAATCATGAGAGATGTTGCACTTACGAACTGCAAAATTCAGCATCTGTATTCTTTTGCCTGCACTGACGTTGCATACACCGTTCAGTTCTACCAGGATGCATGGAAAAAATTTATAGAAACTTACGACCCATGCGGGCCAAGGTTCCCTGCATTTTCTCCATCATGCGTTCGTTAAGAATCAACCGATAACGAGTGTGAAAATACAGTTTGTTTCAGTGCTAAACTGTTTGGGCTCTCAATTATTCAAGTGCCGATCTCGGTTGACCTTACTCCATGATTCGAAAGAGAGACGGATTTCCATGGAAACAAACGTGCACTTGGATTATCGACTTGCGATGTCAACTGGAAGTAGAAGCGGTGAATTGCAGCCCTAAAGAGAGAAAATAAATAGAAATACTTTCTTTTGGCACCAGTTGAGGGTCGGTTTTGCTCCCAAATCAGGATCAGGCCACTTTTTATCATTTTTAGCAAGCGGGTAGACATTTTCCGGGTCTTCAGCTCAAAGGGAAAAGAAAACTATTTTGTCCTGCATTTTTCTATATATCATTCGGTACATAGGCACAGACATTTATAGAAACTTTACCTGAGATATAAATCGAAATTTACACCTTTGGATGTGTATGGATAGACATTCACAGATACTCTTACAACTGTCGGAACTAAAATCTTCCATCTGTTTTTCAATTTCCGGAATTAACTATTTCAGTTTGAAGTGCGTTTAGTTCATACCTATTTCTACATATCACACTCTATTCATGGACAGATATTTCAGAGACTTTTAGAATGAATACAACTTAAATTATCACCTGTCGAGTTTTCTATTCAAGGAATGAACATTTAATTTTTTCAATTCCTTTTCGGAATGACAATTTCAGACTCTTTTTTTCCACTTTGTTAAACGGTACTCACATTTATCGTATATTTAATGGTGAATTTAACGATTTGTTCTCGATGGATCATTAACACCCAGAAACTCAGGTTGAACAGTTATTCCGTATCTAGCTGAGTGTTGGGAGACATATTAGGGTGATGATTTACAGTTATCTTCCTGGTGAATAGA
>OY735236.1:6299646-6302146 GCA_963457665.1 Thysanoteuthis rhombus | reverse complement strand
TAATGCGACAGAAATAATTATGAATTCTGTTATATTATTTTGAAACTTAATTTGGGATGATCTCTTGTTATTACACTGTGAATGTATCATTTGCCCTAAATAATGTAAATACAATAAACAATAAAGGCTGTTGCAGTAATTGGACCTTCCACTGATAGTGTAGCCGATTGCCATTTAATGGAACCGCTGCTGATAATGCAAAGTCACAAAGAATTGTTTACATTCCAAATTCTACATTTTGTTTTCCATTGCTTATATCAGCTTTATTTGTTCGTTTCTACACGAATAATTATATATATATATATATATATATATATATATATATATATATATATGTATATATATATAAGTGCGTGTATATATATATATATGTGTGCGTGTATATATATATAAGAGTAATTGTGTGTGTATATATATATTTGCGTGTGTGTATACATATATATATGTGTGCATATATATATGTTTGTGTATATATATGTGTGTGTGTATATTTATATATATATATGTGTGTATATATACATATAAGTGTGTGTGTCAGTATATATGTATGTATGTATGTGAGTGTGTGTACATATATATATAAGTGTGTGTGTGTGTATATATATACGTGTGTGAGCGTATGTGTGTGTGTATATATATATATATATTTATAAAATCATACGATGCTCTTGTAACTCTGGATTTGAGCCTTTTGGTAGATGGGGAATTATGCATAAATAAATATATCGCTGAATTTAGTCCTACCGACTTTCCAGTTGTCCGTAGGACAGGGGTGGAGCATCTGTATCTGAATTCGGAACGAAGGTTTCGACCCCACTCAGCGAAACTGGAAGGGATATCTAGTCCATAGCCACATCGAAGAGTTGTAATGCAACTATCTTTGGATGACAGAATGATTTATCATCTAATAAATACCTATATATTGATCGATAGATACATACATATGTATGACAAAAACTGCTTTGGGCCAAGATGTTTAGCTTAAAATACCAAAACATTCCAACTGTTGAGATATTCTCGTCCAAAACACCCCTACCGTCTGGAAATAGCTGTCCGTTGTTGAGCAGCACCTAGGTAAACTTGAGGCAAAATTCCAATAATTAGGCAAGACTTCCACTTGAACTTTGACAAACTTCTGATTTTTGCGTTGACATCAAAATCGTTTTTTGCTGCGGTGCAAATAGGAATTTTCCCATCAATGCGCCCTACTTAAGCATAGACAAATGTATCATCGAGATAAAATATTTACAGCAATCAACTTATCCAAGAGACAAGTTTGAATCCGTTTTGTTTCGAAGAGACTCATCAACACTCGAAGCAATATTTCTTCTTACTTATTCCAGCATATTTTTTTACTCCCCATTTTACTTGGGGGGGGGGGGGAGCGTACGAAATTTAATTATAGTGAATTCAATTATGGAAATGTTGTTTACAGAATAGATGACGTCTCATGACATACATACCCATGTAGGTACATCAATACAACCAAGGCCAAATTATGAGAATACAATCTATTTTCCACAACAGGAAAGTATTATTATTATCATTATCATTATTATTTGCAATCTCATACCAGTTGCCAAGTGGTTACCGCTTGAGGTTGAGTGACAGCAAGTCTCCTCAAGTCTCCAGTCATTCTCTCCTAGTACTCATAGGTCGCAGTAATTCTACGATTTACAATTTCACACCGGTTGCCCACTGGTTATCGCTGAAGGCTGAGTGACAATGTCTCCTTAGGTCTCCAGCTAACGTCTCCTCCCTTTTTCACCTATTATGTCAGGGCTACAATTCGTTGCAGTACTTATATCTCTAGCACCTTCCTCAGTATCCGTGCAGTTCCCAGTAGTGCTGTGGTCTGTACGGTCTCTATGCTTCCCCTAATCCCGATCTCCTCCAGTCTCTCCCTCAGCGTTTTGGGGACAGTTCCTAGTGCTCCCACTATGACCGGTACTACCCTGGTTTTCATGTTCCACATTTTCTTTAACTCCCTTGCTAGGTCCTGGTATTTTTCCCTTTTCTCACCCTCCTTCTTCTTTACTCTATGGTCTGCAGGTACAGCAACGTCTACTATTTGGCAGGCCCTCCTTTTTTTGTCTACTATTACTAAGTCCGGCCTTCTTGCCTGGATGAGGTGGTCAGTTTGGATGTCAAAGTCCCACAGTAGTTTGTGGTTGTCATTCTCCAAAACTGCCTCTGGCTTGTGCTGATACCACTTTTCCCCATGGTTGAATCCCATTTGTTTACTTAGTTCCCAGTGTATCATCGTTGCTACTCTATCGTGTCTATGCTTATACTCCTTCTGGGCGAGCTGACTACATTCACTAGTTATGTGGTTTACTGTCTCATCTCTTTCACCGCACATGCGGCATTTGCTGTTTGTCTGTGTTCTATCGATTTTTGCTTTTATGTAGTTTGTCCTTATGCTTTTGTTTTGGGCTGCCATGATGAGCGATTCTGTTTCTCTCTTAAGGTTTCCCTTTCGTAACCACGTCCATGATTT
>OY735236.1:6177146-6294646 GCA_963457665.1 Thysanoteuthis rhombus | reverse complement strand
AACTTCGTCATTTCTTATGGGTATGTAATATCCATAAATGCAATTTTCCTCTGTGTTTTGCGCATTGATCTAATTGGTTGGTTTACTTTCTAACTGTGACATAACAATGACGATAATGTCGTAAATACTCCTAACATGTCACAATAATACACTATTTCATTACGTAATTTCTGTTTAATATTTCATGGACCCTAATTCCATGTATATCATAATTTCTAATTTTATGTCATAATTGGAAAGTTGGATCAACCAATGAGATAATCCCATTTGACCGCCCAACAAACAATCAAATAAATTAATAGAAAGATAAACAGGGATATCAGCATTTAATCTGATTATATGGTTAGATGAATTGTCTGTTGAAATACTTGACGGAAATGATAGTCACCAGCTGACAGAAATATCGTTGCACGAGTTAGTAATTTAATAAATGACTAAAATAGTCAATCTCTTTAAAAATAGTTGACTTGCAGAAAAAGTGTTAAAATGACGGCGTGGAATGCCTTACACACACACACACACATATGTATATATATATATATATATATATATATATGTATATATATATATATATTAACATATATATATAAATATATTTACATATATATATATATATATATATATATATTTACATGTATATATATATATATATATATTTACATATATATATTTACACATATATATATATACATATATATATATATATATTTACATATATATATATATTTACATATATATATATATTTACATATATATATATATATTTACATATATATATATATATATATATATATATATATATATATATATATATATATATATATATAAAAATAATAGAATGACACGAACTACTTCATGTCTCTGCCCTCTCCGGGACTCATCAGTGATGATTCATTCGCCTGATGAGTCCTGGAGGGGGCAGGAACATAAACTTTTTTTGTGTACCGAATCCAAATTCTACTATTTCTTCCCAGCTCTACTCTAAAACAACTTGACTTTCAAAGTATGAAGTTGAATGTATCGAGCACTCTATGAAATAATTCAATCACATATCAGAAGTTGCTTTATATTATTATATTATGCTATATTGCTAACCTGATCTGTACTATATATATATATATATATATATATATATATATATATATATATATATATATATATTGGTGGAGCGATTTTGAGAGATGATTGAATTATCAAGTGAGACACGTAAAATACTTGGTACTTTGGCGGATGAATTGCTGTATAAATTACCTGCACCAATTGGATAGCCGCTCGAATTAAAATTATACAGAAGCAAAGCCTAGGGAATAATAGTTGTTCATTTAGTAAACAAACTAAAACTGCAACAGTGTAATACTTTCACAGTAAAAACAGAAAAGAAAACAGGTCTTGTTAGTCCCTCAATAAAAACCGTTACGTGACCGATGTCTTTAGGCATCAATTTTATGAACAAGCGAGCAATGAAAAAAAAAGAGGTATGGTCTATTGATTTGTTACATCTCTTGTCTTTTGTTAGAGCTATCACGATCAAAGACTGAATTATTGAAAAATTAGAGGGTATAAACTGGGGGATCAATTTAGAATAAACTCATACAATAAATTTAACCCCCACTAAAAATCAGTTTTGGACAGGTAATTATTTTTTTTTCTGAGCATAATAACAAGTTTGAATTCTCGGCTGTCTTGCTCAATTGGTAATATTTGTACGCAAGATACATACACAGGCAGCCAGACCAACTCAACACCTCAAGAAACCATCATTGTCAACTTTGATTACAGTTATAATTGACTATCTTATGCACTTCGCTGTATACAAGAAGAACTTGATTACAACTGTATCCAAAAATACTCGCTCACTCAAAGATGAAGTGATATCATCCCGAAAGGTGTGAACAACTTGATTGATATTTTCTTAAAGTGACGTTCATAAACCTAACTATATGCTTTGAGAAATTTACCATTCTCATAAAACACGAAATCACTCGATACATCAACAGTTCAATCATACCTTATTATTCAACAAACTGGACAAATAAGTGTGTCACCCACAGACAGCTGTTTCGATGTATTTTATCTCTTCAATGTGACTATAGACTTTACATTATCCCATCTAGTACCGTGAGGTAGGATTGAAACCTTTGCTCCAGACACGAATACTGATATCCTACCTCTGGGCTACGGAGCTGGACGGGCAATAAGGCTGAATTTATGCGATATATTTATTTACGCAGAAATTCCTCATCCACCAAAGAGCTCTATTCCTGTGGAAGAGCATTGCATCAATATATATATATATATATATATATATATATATATATATATATATATATATATATATATATATTGATTAAAAGTGGAAATTTGGTCAACAACGACGGTTAACCTTTGTTTCGCTATTTCCTGCTTGTCAGATAGACAGTGTAATTCGGTCCTCAAGTTATTTTCATACCATGTGTGTGTGTGTGTGTCTGTGTCTGTGCCAGTGTATCTCTTTCTCCTTCTCTTTCTTTATATATATATATAGAGAGAGAGAGAGGGAGGGGGAGAGAGAGGATGTAATGTTACTCAGCGTATTTTTACTTTTCATTTCTCCTTCAGACGTATTGATAGGATCGACAAACTGCTTCCAATCTGACACAGGAAATAGAAAAGAAATACTGTGCTCTTGGCTTTAGCTGCCGCCCACAATAACCCAGAGATCGCCAGCTTCTTGAACGTGGCTCGGTCCTCTGTGTTCGAGGTCATGAATGAGTTGGAGGCCTCAGCTTGGGAAATGTCATCCGTGACCAAGACAAAGAAACATCCTCAGTTATCACAAGTCTTTAGGACAGCTGTGTTCGTCCAGCACGTCCAAAACATCACCAACAACGCCCTTCTTCCCAGTATGATGTTGGACATGATGGTCAAGCTCTGGAACAAGGGGGGGGGGGTGATGAAGCCATACGGATTACGAAACTGTTGATAACACACAATTGCTACTATCTATTGATAGCGATATTCTTTTCAGAGCGAACAAATTGATGGCCGGGCCATAGCTAGGTAAATTTTTATCGATAAATTACGCAATCTGATGTCGCTAAATTAAAAAAAATTCCCCATAAATCATGCTTATTTCTATTTCTTTTCCATTTTTGAGGATATGGTGTGAAGATATGTTAAGATAAAATACAAAAGTTCCTCTGTTAGATAAAGACTTAAAAAAACCTGAAGCAATTGTAACAGAATGAATATTTAATGCAAATGTATATAATAAAACCTTTCTTTTGCATCCTTTCTGAAGTTTAGAAAATAAACTACATAACGTCAATTTTTGTTTGGTTTAGTTTTCGATTATCAATGAAGTCAGTTTAATTTTTTTCTTGAAATCGTTTGAATACAAATAGCAGCAGAAGTATTGATATTATAAAAGAAATTATTGTAAAACTTTATTGTTTTTACTAAATCCAAAGTAGTTTATCCACCATTTTTAGTAAATGTGAATAAATAAAGTTATTTCGTTGTCATGTAATTATTATTTTGTATTTGATGGATATGTTGTACAAATAGACATTTTAATTCAAAATAACTTACCAAATTCGTGAGATACACAAATGAACACACGTGAGATACGTTGAAACAATACTTAGATTTTAGATGCATTTACACAACTTAGGTGATTTAATCCTTACAAATTTATACAACAGTTGAAAAATGCTTGTCTGCATAATGCGTTAATATAATTATGAAAAAACTTGAACAACACAGAACAAGAATATTTCAACGTAAAATATCCAAAAAGATTTTCAATGTTGAGGCGGAAAAATTGCTTTAAGCATTGGAAACTAATTTCTCTCAAAACTGACAATACTCCGAAAATAGCAAAATCAAAGATAACTGTCGAGTACAGGCAAAGTAAATACAAATAAGGCATATACTTTTTATGAAAATATAATCATTTGATTATGAACAAAAGATCATAAATTAGAAATGCGAGGAAAGAGAAATCCAAGTTTAGATATGATACAAAAATAATTTGATCAGATTGAAACATGACAAAACTTTTAGTAATTTAAGACGATATAAATCTTCTTCTTTGTATATTTGTAAAGCCTCCTTTTGCAATTACGTGATATCGGATTTTTTTTTAGTTTAGTTTAGTTTTTTAGTTCAGTAATGGAAGTTGGTATATTCTTTTGCCGAAATTGTTCAATTTCAGTTCTTTTTGTAATTTTGAATGAATAAAGGTGTTTCAATCCCATTATCGTGCTTTCATTATTGTGTATCAGATGAATATGACGTTTGATGATACCTCTTAATTAAAAATCACTAATTAACTTCATAACATACACGAAGCAAATAAAAATCACCATTTTTTTTGGCTTACAATTTAATGTAAATATTGTTAAGACATCACAACGAAAATGAAGAATTACAATTGTTATCAAAAGGCGTTATAGACAATACGAAGCGAATAAGAACTTTGATGGAATGTTTTGTTTCCCAAATAAATTTATACAGTGTACAATTAGCACCAGGTAATATGGTAGGAATTGTATCTCATTTATTGTTGTCATCAGTGACCCGAAGACTTTAGAGGTAAATACATCTGGTGTCTCCGGGATGTCTGGAACAAAAATTTGGCCTAGACCACGTAATAAGAACTAACAATCAAAGGAAATGGGTCAATTGCAGGAATCGAACCTGCAACTTTACTCTCGACATTGAGTTGAACAAACGCCAGAAATGCAAAAGCCTCACCAGATTGTGTGTGTTTATATATTTAGGTAGCATTTTCTCTTCCATGTAAATTTCATTGTATTGACTCTTTTTCCTGTAATTTTCTTGTAAGTTTTTCGGATGGCAAAGATTTGTATCCTTTTTTTATACGTCTATGTACTTGTTTCTATGTTCCAAAGATCCTGGCCACACTCTTTTATCAACAGAATTGAAAATTGGCATCAGCACTACATGGGATCCTTCTATGGATGTATTCATTTTTTTTTTAAATTTTGGGAAAAGGCTTGTTTCTACCTTTTAGGGACTTATTTCGACAAGTTTTATAAAATGATTAAACTGTTTCAAGATGTTTTATTTACTATATTTTAGATGTTGCCCGTGGAAATCGCCAATGCTGTCATAATACTTTGAACTGAACAGTCTCGTCCAATCGTTTAGTTTTTATAACTGTTACAATCTTAACTTTTAAAATTAAAAGTTTTGTTCCATCATCATCATCATCATCTGTCTTTTAATGTCCGTTGTTAGACATAGACCTTCCCCACGATTCGCCGCATTTCTCTATCATGGGCATCATGGAGCCAGTATTTTCTGAATTTGTCTAGCTCATATCTCCATCTTGTATTTTGTTGGCCTCGCCTCACTCTTGTTTTCTCCTCGATTTACTGTGCTGTCTTGTGATCTCTCTATGGGAGGTTGAGCATGATTCTCTCATGCGTGCTTTGCATGCTCCTCAGTTTGCAGTGCTGTCTCTTGGTTAGGTTCCATGTTTCAGCTCCATAAGTGACTATCGGGAGAATGCATAGGTTGAATATTATTCTGTTAAGATCTTAACTTTTAAACTAAATAGTTTTGTCTGAACTTTTTTATGACTGCAAGAGTCGTGGTAAATCTATCAAGGTGTGTAATTTTTTTCGTTTTAAAACCGTACATTGCTTCTCATTGCTTCCTGTCTTAGCCTAAGATGTACTAGAAAATGACTCTTCTCTACCAATTTAAGTATCGCACTTTATCTCTCAGTCACTGTGATTCTAAAACAATCGATATATACGATTATAGATTGTTATTTACGATTTTCCACTTTAAAAAAAACTATCAGACTCACTCATTAAATTCTGTTCTATGAAAATAAATTTCTCAACATGTCGTCAAATATGGTTAATTTATAATCAAATTTTAAATCTTAATTGTGATTAACTTTTGATATAGTTGGTATAATTATATAGCAACTCCTTTATTTTTAATTAGAATTAAATAGGAGAATTAACGAGTATTAGCTTTAGACATGAAAAGTTAAATCTACCTACATATGAAAAACGTCACTTCTTTCATCTACTCTCTATAAAAACGCTGAACGCATGTGTTCGCATTTGAAACCCCGACTTTCTTAGTTGGTTACTCCCTTTCTCTTTCTCTTCCTGTCTTCTTCTCTAGGACTGGTATTATTTGAACTTTACTGTTTTTTTTTTTACCTTGACCAAACACTGTTCTGAATCATGCCTATTTCATTTTCACAAATGTTTAGATATCTTCCGTACGCTCAGCTACAAATCGCTGATTCTCTAGCTCGAATGCACAATCACCTCTCCATCTCCCCCGAATAAGATGTTGATGCATTTACTACACAAGTCATGATTATTGTCTGTCCTCTAATTCTCCTTACTTCAAGAAGCGCACATGGTTTAAACCCCATATGTTTTTTATGACTGAATAGTCTTTGTCTCGTGTGTTTTTCAATGTCAGAGAATGGCCTCCAAGTTGCTTTCAGCGGTCCTAAATCCAGGTGTCGTATATCACCACCAACTAAGCAGTCAGGCATACCACTAATAACCCTGTCTCCACGATTATTCCCTTTCTTCGAAATAATAAGTTGTATTGATTCCAAGTATTTCAGTTAATTCTGTTTCATTGATCCACTGCTATTACGAATATTTTTACAGAGCTCTTACCAGTCGTTTGAGCATTATCAACTACATTCCTTTTCTACCTGGCTACAAGTTCACACTGTATACGCGTTCTATCACAGATCAAGTATCCTCCTTAAATTACCTAATAATCTAATCTAAACAGGCGTCTTTTATCACAGTCGATCTCACTAATATCTATTTCCCGTTCACTTTCATGCGTATTGTTACAAAGGTCTCATTTGTCGAATCATTAAATGTGTGTCCTATTTGTTTGGGTAAACATTCGTATGTGTCTTTATTACTGTATATTATTGCTTATATTCCGCCTCTGTTTTCTTATACAGCGTGGGAATTCTCCCTTTTGTCATGGCTATCATGGACAACCTCCTTTCATCAACACTTATGGTGACATTTCCCGTGGTGTAAACACAAAACACGTGGAGACAAATTTCTTTGTCACCAGCAACTACAAACATTTCGTCGCTACATAGAGACAATTACCATTACTATTCTTCCTCACACAATATAAGAACTTTCATACCTATAGTTATCAACAACATTGATAAATTAATTTATATACCCATATCATTGTTCTATACTTAACCCTATTTGATAGGGTTATCATACTTATTATAAAAACTATCTAAATGACTAAGATGTTTTATATTTGTATATGTAGTGAAGCATATCTATTCTATATAGCATAGTACGAGTTGAAAAACCGTTTCTTGGTTTATTCATTAACTTATTATCAAATTATTTTGCATTTGATTATTTACTTCCATATATACCTTGCATATATAGTTTTTTTCAACTGTTCCCTTGTGGTGATAATAGTTCAATTTTAGTTTTCTTTGAATCGGATAATAAATTCTTATCAAAATTTATTATCTGCTTCAAAGAAAACTAAAATTGAATTATTCTTGAAGTTTATAATTCTGAATTTAACCTCAGAGCAAACCTCACAAATTCATAAAGAATATTGAAAAATTACAATAAATATGGTTTAGAAGTCGATTTGATTCATTTCCCTTAATGCAAGTTATTAATTATCAATCAGTATCTATCATTCATAAATAGTATTAATTTTGATTACTACCCAATTTTAAACCATGGTAATTATTAGATAATTGATTCCGATTTAATTTCGAGTCCATTGCAAATAGCACAGTCTCAGGTAATTTGCCTGTCATATTTTCATATAAAAGTTTCAGATAAAAAATTATTTATGAAATAACTCTTTAAACTAAAAAAAAATATATGAAATGTAGATTATACGTCTTAAATTGTTCTTATTCACACTCTCAACTTCATCATCATTATCATTCTGTTAGTGTAAGGCCTTCGATACAGTGAAAAGCCCCCAAATTATGGACACAACACTACAGCAAGGCTCAGACTCTATATATGTCAGAGAGCTGCAGCATATCTGCCGACACAGATGGTCCTTCATCAGACTACCGAAAGACTTCAAGCTCTTTCAACTAAAAAAAGTAGTGGGACAGGGTAATACTAGCTCACACAAACTCTTCAAAGCCTACCTCGAGATGATCTCGCGAAACTTAGAATTGGAACACAAAGGAATACCTGTAGAAAATTATATCTATTTAGTAGTGTAGAAGTTAATATCCAGTCATATTAGTGGTTATCTTTCTTATCTCTTACTACCATATCAATTTACCTCATGTACTAGAATCAGGCATTCCCTAGTAATAAAGTTAATATCATAATTCTATGAAACAATAGATCGGAATATTTCTTGGAATTTTCAATTCAGAAAATTTATACTAAATTAAATCTCACATTTTTTTAAAACAAAATTTCCGAAGAATACACTATTAATGGGTGGATATATCAGCTCGATTTACTGTTCAGACTCTATGGTTATTACATATCTTCTAGTTAGTTAAACAATGATCAAATTTCATTTTCTTTTAATTCTATGAGTTCCTCATTTCATTCTATAGTATTTGGGGAAAAATTTACATCTTTACTGAGATTTATCGACGTATATTGTATGGTTTTAATATTGACTTTTTTGCTTTTTATATATGGGAATTGATGGAGAGAGTATTAATGAGGGGAGCTTTTAAATTGCAAAAATAATAACCTTATTAATTGATTTACCCCATCGACTAATCAATTTTAAAAGAAATTCATACCCCTAAATATATTCTCCAATTTCAATGGCATAGAATGTCATCCCTTGGCAATTCTTGTGGTTTTGTGATTTAAAGTATATGATTTATTTCATTTTAACCATTATATCTATTCCACAGTATGAGAATAATTGGTTTATTCAAATTTAAATTACTGATTTTCATGTGGTGACATTTAGTTGAGACTTTATTCCTCTGATTCAATAATTTTATTTATTTCTGAAAATTGTAATTCAGGATTTTTCTTCTCAACAGATCTCTCATTCATTGTCGAAACTGATTGGTTTTGCAAAACATTCTATTCCATTATTGTACTTACTTTTTTATCCTTTGAAGACCAAATATATTTGGATAATGCAGTTCTATATCTACGTTTTAATCGTTGGAAAGAACTTTTGTGATCATGAAATCTTAATTTCCAATCTACTATAGGTGTTCCAATATCGAAATTCTTTACACTTGGATATTTTTTTCAGAACAAACAGTTGCTAGGTGAATGATGTTTTTCTCTGAACATTAAATGTTTTAAGGACAATTGTCTTCGTTTCTACAACTGCATTTAGCCATTGGTTGTTGGTTGGTGCAGTGAGTTTTATTCAAGATTTTTTTTGATTGTGACTAATTTGGCATTATTACTCATGCAACTTCAACTGTGTTTTTTTTTCGAGTTTCCGTTAAAAAATTACAGAATGAAAAATCCCTCGAGAAATGTTTATCAATTTGATCAAAGAATAATTTGACAATATTACATCTAACAAATTTACAGAAAAAAAAATTAAAACCAAAACATCTTCCTTTTTCTTTTTTTGTTCTTTTGGTTCAATTGCAATCTGAATTAGTAAGATTTGTAGTAGTATAAAAACTACTAATCTTTTTATTGCATTCTTATATATTCATCTTGAATTTCCTTGAATATATTCACATTGGAAGAGTTTTTGGATATTCTGCTGTTGATATATTAAGGTAAATGTTTCAAGATGGTCGGTGGGTGATTTGACTTTTTATTTATATAATTCGGATGCTGATTATCTCTCATAAAAGGTTTATAATAAACACTAAGCAGGTTTGATACGATATCTAGAAAATGAACAATTTTAATGTGATATCCATAAAATGAATAATCTGTACTTCAAGGCCCGGGTCTTTTAGTGCTGAAGCTTTCGTGTTGCTAATACTATTGATTTGTGTGCCGTTACGATCTCTAACTACCAATACTCCATTGTCCCAATAGAATTTACATAAATCTCAGAAAAGAATTGATCAAATACACTAAAAATATACAGACCAATAAAATCTGAAAGCTGCGCTGAGTCAAATGATTCCATAGGTAGGTTTCGTTATTGCTTTCTCTTACCCAGGTTTAGATATTATAGGCTAAATGTTTTTCTATGTTCAATTATGTCAATTTTTTGGTGTGTGATCTAGGAGTATTTTTATGCAAATTCAATTGCCTAATTCAAAGTTTTTCCTGTAATGGAAGGATTGAATACCAAGTTGTATGGAAAAAAACGTTTTTTTTTCAAAAATGCCAAACCAGGCGATAACATTCTTTGTCATTTCCCATTGGCTATATTTTAGAGTATCCTTAATTTTGTTGTTGATATTTTCCGAGAGACTTTTGGAAAATTCTGAAAGATTGATGAGTGTGGTCAGTATTTTATTTATAAAATTTGATTTGTGATCTTACTAAAGTACATATGCTTCTTTGCTGTTTATAGTTCTACAATTTTAAGTTTCCCTTTGATCACGTATACTTCGTTGTTGATCGTAGTTTCGAGTGTCAAATTTGCAATTTCGGGTGATATTTTTTCCTTTCAACAGTTTTTTTGTATGTTTCAACAGTAATTTGGTTTATATTTCAAGATTAATCCACTTGAAAGAAAATTTCCTTTGATTGCTCGATGTTTTTAGATCTTCTTTTTCTGGATTTCTTGAAGTCTTCCAAATTCTCTCAAAATGTTATGATATCTAAAAAATCATTCTTAAATTTGGCAAGAATTTTGTTGTTCAGTGAGCTGTTTTGTGCCTTAAATCCGAACTTGTTTTCTATTACTGCTTTATTATCCGTAATACGATTTCTGAAATTGAAAATATATCACAATATATATGTATATATATATCTATATATATATATAAAAGATCAATATCAAAATGATAAAATATACAACAAACGTGTGTATATGTATTAATGTATAAAGTAGCTCTTAGTTCAAAAAAAGTGTCAATTACCATTGCTAAAGCAATTAATGAAAATATTCACTCATTTATATATTTATATATATATATATATATATATATATATATATGTGTGTGTGTGTGTGTGTCAGTATACATATATATATATATATATATATATATACATACGCACACATATATATATAAATGTATATATATGTATATATATATACACATACACACACACACACACATATATATATATATACATGTATATATGTGTGTGTATATTTATTCATTTATGGAACGTTATTTTAATAATTATGTATATATATATATATATATTTATATTTCAAGATTAATCCTCTTGAATGAAAATTTCCTTTGATTGCTCGATGTTTTTAGATCTTCTTTTTCTGGATTTCTTGAAGTCTTCCAAATTCTCTCAAAATGTTATGATATCTAAAAAATCATTCTTAAATTTGGCAAGAATTTTGTTGTTCAGTGAGCTGTTTTGTGCCTTAAATCCGAACTTGTTTTCTATTACTGCTTTATTATCCGTAATACGATTTCTGAAATTGAAAATATATCACAATATATATGTATATATATATCTATATATATATATAAAAGATCAATATCAAAATGATAAAATATACAACAAACGTGTGTATATGTATTAATGTATAAAGTAGCTCTTAGTTCAAAAAAAGTGTCAATTACCATTGCTAAAGCAATTAATGAAAATATTCACTCATTTATATATTTATATATATATATATATATATATATATATGTGTGTGTGTGTGTGTGTCAGTATATATATATATATATATATATATATATATATATATACATACGCACACATATATATATAAATGTATGTATATATGTATATATATATACACATACACACACACACACACACATATATATATATATACATGTATATATGTGTGTGTATATTTATTCATTTATGGAACGTTATTTTAATAATTATGTATATATATATATATATATATATTTATATTTCAAGATTAATCCTCTTGAATGAAAATTTCCTTTGATTGCTCGATGTTTTTAGATCTTCTTTTTCTGGATTTCTTGAAGTCTTCCAAATTCTCTCAAAATGTTATGATATCTAAAAAATCATTCTTAAATTTGGCAAGAATTATTGAAAAAGACTATAGGGATCGATATAGGAGCCTTAAAAGAAGTTAAGAAATAAATTTTCCTTGATCAGACAATCAAGGTTGACAAAGACAACGGATATGAAATAATGAGGTACATAACGATTGGTTGAAAGGAAATCGTAATGAATAGAAAATACCGAAAATCAAATAGTTTGTATGCACGAAACGTCAAGGATACAATGCATGATACCAGCGTTGGCATGAGGGTGCGAAACCAAAAAAGTTACGACACAACTCGAAACCCAACTCAAAAGGGCTTAGAGAGCACTCAAGGGAACGTCTTAGCGATGAGAAAGAAGATCGACATGGATCTGAGAGAGAGGACAAGGTTGAAAGATATTGTACAATTGATTAAAGAATAAAAATCGATATGGACAGGACACATGGTGAGAAGAACGGACAACGGATGAAGCAAAAGGATCTGTGCCTGTCGGACAGAAAACACAATAGGAAGACACCAGACACAAGACAGTGACACATCGTAGAAATTAGCACAGTTGTACTCATTATGGAAGATATAGGAAAGGCCTTTGTTAAGCAGTTGTCTTATAACAGCCAGTGCTGATATATATATATATATATACATATATATATATATATATATATATATATATACGTATATATATATATATATATATATATATATATATATATATATATGTATATATATATATGTATATATATATATATATATATATATATATATATATATATATATATATATATATATATATATATATATATATATATATATATATACATATATGGGTGTGTTTTGATACATCAATATGTTTTGCACCGGAATAGCAAATTTAGCATGTAAAACAGGCCGCTAAAGATTTAATTTTCTCTACGGCTAAATTTTCTTGCAGTTTATCCTTAATTAAATCATTTTTACCGATCTTGTAACAAATAGCCGGGGAGATAATACATATTGGTTTTATTAAATTAAATTCGTTCTTTTTTGTCACTTCTGCGCATTCGTAAAAAAAAAAAAGAAACAACAAATATAAGACGATTTCCACTGCATTTGCATCAATCCAAGACAGAAAGTTTGTATTCCTACCGCACGCACAAGAAGAAGATCGAAACGGAGTTTGGCAACGCATCGTAGAGAGGAATCCAATTAAATTCTTTACAATACTTAGAAAACTTCAAAATAAATATTATTTAATTTGATTTAACACACACACATATATATTCACCTTATACCAAGAAACGGACCTGCAAATTGAGAACAATTCAATGGGCACATGAAAGGATTATGCTCAACCTCATATTGAGAAACCACAAAACAGCAAATCTGGGAGACAACAGGAATCACAGACATTATAGAATTCATTAGAAAACTCAAATGGCAATAGGCTGCCATGCCTCAAGAATGATAGACAACCGATGGACATCACAACTCACGACATCGATCCCAAGAGATCACATGAACAACCGTTCCCAGCAGAGTATTAGATGTAGAGACGAGCTACAAATTCAAAAAGTACTGACTCCGCGACGCCCATGATAGAGAAGTGTGGCAAATCCTGGGGAAGGTCTATGTCTAACGACAGACCTTAAAAGAGAGATAATGATGATAATGATGATGATATTTTTTATTCAATTCAGACAAAGTAAAAAGTTGTTCACAAGTGAATAGCATCGTTGCAAGTTTGTATGGAAATGTCAGTAGATAGAGGATGAGTTCGTGAATTTTAACTTGCTTTTGTGGTAATGTGAACAGTTGTCTATGTTGTGCAGACAAAAAGTGATTGCTTGTTTGTACTTACTTCCTTTTCTCATCCAAATAATTGCTTGAACATTGTTTTATTATTATTTGTCCACATAAAAATTCAAAAACTTCATAGACAATTTCTTTCTACGTGAACCTATTTGATACATTATATTTCTATAGATAATCGTTCCTCAGTTTTATGAACTTCTGCTTTACGAAATATCATTAGGGACAAATAAGTTCATAAAGGCAAGGTATACCTGTATAATATATGAGCGGATCAGGATGAAGGATTTAATATACATGAGATTATAAATAAACGGACTGGATACTTATTAAGAAGGAAGGGCAACAAATAGATCAGAGGATTAACCGATTAGAACCCATGGGACGATGAACACAGTTGGGAAACAATAGACACAAGATTTAGGGATGAGATAAAAATGTAAGCCAGTAACACATAGCAGATGTTAGCACGATAGCAGTCGTTATGAAAAGTGATGAAAAAAAAACCTTTGTCTTTTGTTCAGGAAAATGATGGTCGGAAGATCTCGAATCAACTATTTCAGATTATTTATATTGGTTTCGATCTTATTTTGAGACGGTTCGTCTACCATAAAGAGAACAAAAGATGTTTCTTTTCGTAATAATACATGTTTTAAAGAATAATTGCTGCCTATCAGTCTTAAGGGAGTGGAGAAAAAAGATTCTTTTTTTTGAGGCGGAGCAACCCTGAGACAGGCAGGATTATACATTGTCGACTAGATCTGTCTGATTTTTCCACAATGTATCCAAAATAAATCTACGATAGCCGATCGTTTAATTATTTTTTTTTCTCTATATTCACTTTGATTTACACCACTTTTTGAATTATCTTTTCTATTTTTAATCTTATGGGCAACATTTATCGTCAGCAATGTTTTTCTTTCTAGAAAATATAAATAAACTGAGTTTTTTTTTTAGGCCTTCGGGAGTGTTCTTTAATTTACATTCTAACTATGATGCTGAACTAGATTGTTGTTCTTAAAAAATTGTTTCATGTTGAAACGACATTGATTTGCCCGTATATATATATATATATATATATATATATATATATATATATATATATATATATATATATTTATATATATATATGTATATATGTATATATATATATATATATATATATATATATATGTATATATATATATAGAGAGAGAGAGATAGATAGATAGATAGAAGGATAGATAGATAGATAAATGGATAGATGGATATTCAGATAAGTAGGTCAATGTAGTATCTACATTGAACGATATATGTATATATAGAGAAAGATAGATAGATATATACATACATATATACATACATATATATATATATACATATATAAACTAGCTGCAGCTATATATATATATATATATATATATATATATATATATATATATATATATATATATATATATATATATATATATATATATTAGTACGCAAACGGTGTTGTCTGGGGAGAGAAGTAATCAATTCTTAACGGTCATGTATTAAATTGTAACGAAGACCCCCTCAAAGTGAGGATGCCAACTTTCTAGACAGGTCAATAATGGATACACTGCCTTTGGGAGGAAAAATTTCTCTTCGATCTGACCCTGAATTGACTACACCTATATTATTCACACACACACACACACACGCATGCATGCATATATATAAATACACACACAAGCACAAACACACGCACACACACATACACACACACATACATATATATATATATATATATATATATATATACATATATGTGTATGTAAATATATATACTTAACATTGAGTAAATATATATATATATATATATATATGAATATATATATATATAAACATATATACTTAACATTGAGTAAATGAATTAACAGCTTGAATTTATCTCATGCCGAAGAGTACCAAATCCGTGGTTTGTTGCGATGAAAAGCAACAACAATGGGGATAAAGGAATTTTCTCGACTGATGATCCATAAAACGTGTAAATATTAGGAAGAACAACGGTGCAACACAACAAAAGAGTTGAAATTAAATGAAGGAAAATGGAAGAATAAGTATGAAAATAAAATAAAATAAAATAAAACAATTTCAGTTTCTAAAAAATTACCCTTTCCTTCAAGTACTACTTTTTGTTTGAAACGTTATCCCACAGTGAGTAGATTATGATACAAGATTTGGAATAGAAAGCAATACCCAAAAAAATAGTATTATTTGTAGTTGAAGCCTCTTGATTGAAAACTTTTAACGATTCCGTTTCGGTGAAAATGAGGCGAAATAATCCAATGAAAATTATCATTGACTTGCTTCAGTGAATAGGAATCTTGGCCGTCCGTTTGCTGATTCAGACTGGCAGTGTATCGTGGTCTCCAACCTGAGCTGGAAGTGAATCAATTGAAAGGAAGGCCTTGAAGTGAGAACTTGCAGAATGGAAAGTCAGGGTCCCGTTTGAATTAAAAGTTTCATTGTAAATCAGATAACCATGTGAAAACTTGAATGTCCAATGTCCTCCACTCTGAAAAGATGTAACGGTATGCAAAATTTCAGCTTCATAAATACAAGATTGCAGCCAACCAAGTAGAACAGATTGACATATATATATATAAATATACATATATATATATATATATATATATATATATATATATATATATGTATATATATATATATATATATACATATATATATACATATATATATATATGTACATATATATATGTACATATATATATATATGTACATTTATATATATATATATATATATATATATATATATATATATATATATATATATACATTCATAAAGCTCTCACATTCAATAAAAGGGGTCCAATATAAGGAATGGATGAGCAAGAAGTAAGAAAAGCCACACTCGTTGGAGATTATTTCATATTAAATAACTCGCAAATCAATAAAAGGGTTTGAGTTCATGGTTATATTTCTCAGCTAGCATCCCTCTCTCTCCTTCTCTCTCACTCTCCCTCTCTCTCTATCTACCAATCGATATATATATATATATATATATATATATATATATATATATATATATATATTACGTTCCCATCGATTTTAAACGGAAAGAAATTTCGTATTCCTTTCACACACAAAATTTGAATGTCATGCAATGGAGTCGAATTATATTCTTCAGAGTACTTAGAAAACTCTGAAATATTATTTAATTTAATCTAACTCAGATTATTCGATTCCAAGTCAATGATGTGAAATGCAGATCTCGTCATGGAAATATCATTTTATTTATGTTAGATAATAAGCGCACGACCTTTCGGGTATACGCTTATGCTTGAAATTATTTATATTGCATATATTCATGTCCGTAAAATAAAATTGCTCAGAAAGGAGTGCAAATTCGGTGTTTGAGCGATTAATATATATATGCATATGTGTGTGTGTGTGTGCATGTGTGTTTGTGTGTGTATATGTGTGTATATTTGTGTTTGTATCGATATATATGTGTACTTATGTTTATGTACATGTATTTGTGCATATATATATATATATATAGATAATTTTGCATTATTTTCTACCATAAATGTCATATAATGTATATATATATATATATATATATATATATATATATATATATATATATAACATAAATTTCATACACTACCTACTGAAAAAAATACTGTTGTGTCGCCAACAAAACCCATTTTATATATATATATATATATATATATATATATATATATATGCGTGTGCAAAAATAATGTTCTCAGGTTTGTTTATTTCTAAATAACAATGTATGAGTGCATGCGTGCATAAGTGCTACTATAAATCTCTTTGAGTATACGTTTTATATATGTATATAAAAATAGTTGTTTGCATATTTTTAGTATATGTATATATTTTATTTGTTTGGTTTATATCAATTTTCTATCAAATTTACCGCATTTGCTCCTGACATTCCTACTGGATTTTTATTACACCGATCAAAATCTAATATCTTCATCCGTCCGACTCTGAATACTTTCAAGTCTAAATCTAATTAGAAATAAAAATGATAATCTAATTATATTCGTGAGTATCGATGTTCCGCTAGGAAACCAAACGCTTTTCTTCCATTAACAGCTGACTGTTCAATATTTTCTTACATTTTGTGATATCAGTCAGAACCGATATTGACAGGTATGAAAGTCAGACTATAGATGCACTAGTTCTTTTCTGGTTTGCGGATCTAATCAATGCAGTTGAATGACAACGGGCTTTCTACATCGAAGAATCACATCCACATATGCGTATAGTGTAGATTTGATGTAGAAATGGACACAAGGAGAACCACGTATCCAACACGATAAGAAGACTTCGCAAAACACGATTATATTACATTGTTGTTCATTGTCTTACATAGATAGATATGCTATCAAGTGTGCAGAAATAGAAAATGTGAAACATGTTCACATGAGCAGACCTGCAAGAACTGGTGATATGACGTGACTTCTTTCAATCCAAATACGCTTTACGATAAACGCTCACGTTTACTCATATGAGTTCACATGAGAGTTATAGCGATGTGTTTCCACCTTTACTACCGTACTGGAAATATGCAAGACAATGAACATGTCAACAATGTAATATAATCGTCTTTTGTAAACTCTTCTGATCGTGTTTGATACGTGGTTTTCCGTGTGTCCATTTCCACATCAAATCTACTCTATACTGATTTAAGATTTATCATAAAAAAAGGTTCTTTTAAAAGATTTTCATGTACTCTTAAATTTTTGATCAGAGGTGTATTATTTGGTAACCGCACGTAAAAACGGAACGTCACAGAAAAACGTGAGCAAACGAGACTCAAACGTGAATCATTCCGCTGATTTGAATAGTTTGAGGCCTCTTGAACTTGTGTGAGCTCACATGATGTGGGAGCCACGTGTTCCCGCCTTAATTGTTTCAGGACTTACCAATGCATGTCGTCGTGTCAGCGGAATACGTTACAAAAAGATCCTCGACCGATGAATTCCACACAAAATATATCGGCATCTTGTTCAAACTGCATGAATAAGATAGATACCTGGCATGTCCATTTGTAACTGCAACATAAGTCGACAGGTCTATCAATAGAATTTTTTCTTCTTAAGACCGATTTTAAATCGGTCAACGTCGTTTGTAAAGAATTAAGCGACCCGAGGAAGGAGTGGTTAAAGAAAGGTTGTAAACGTTCCCAACAAAGGAATAAAATTGTATTTTTTTTTTGACATTACACTTTGTAATTATATTTCTTTCTTAAAAATCGATTCTTAAGATAAAAAAATGAAAAGGACGAGAAAGAAAAGAATAAATGAAGAAAGGAAGCAGACAAATAGTGTTTATAAACAACCAGTGAATCAATCCGATAGTCAATTATGGGGCAGAAACATTCAACCTAACAAAAAGATTAACCCCCGAACTTCAAGAATTTTTGACAAGTGCTGGACTTCACGACTCACAACGTGGATGCTGAGTGATCAAATGTAAAATTGTGGCCGGCTAAATATGAGATGGCGTGATTAACTAGACAAGTTAATAATTATGTCCCTGTGAAGACGATTTTCATTTGCCAGCGAATATATTGCATTTCGAACGGAATATTTTCTCTTAATTTTGATGCAATTATCATTTATTTACGATTCTTGAGGTTTTGAAGGGGACTGACTTGAAAAATCAACTGGAAACTCGTATTTAAAAAAAATGTTGATGAATGCTGCTAAATACAATCAGAATTGTATATAAATCACCGTAAGTTTTGTTTTTTCCTTCAAGAAATATTTTTTTATATAACAATGTCTGACAACACAATTTGCCTTGTCAATATACTGAGCACGAGTAGTGAATAATGAACACATTAAAAAAATCTGGGCGTGCTCAGCTCGAAGAAGGGGTGAGACGAGTTGTTACTAGCTCACATAATCTTCCCACAGTCGACTTCGAAATGATTTTCCAAAACCTACACTGGGAAAATGAGAAGATCAGAATAAACAGCTGATACCAAAGTAACCCCAGATCTACTGACGACATCATCCATTTTGCAAAATAAAAAAAAAGATCATCATGATATCCAAATAATGGTAGACAAAATGAATGGAGAAAACAAAAGAGTTGGTTTTCTCATGAACGTCAGCAAAATGAATTTCATGTATACCAACCATGTTGAGCGCAAAAACACAACAAACATAATAAATGCGGACCTGAAGGGAATAAACCACTACACCTACCTAGGACGATGGATCTCAATGAAATCATCCAAAGAAGAGAGAGTCAACCGAAGAATCAGTCCAAGTCGGTAAGTTTTCAATAGAACCAGCCATACTTTCAAGAGCAAGAATATCTCATTAGTACTAAAAGGTATACAATCAATGCATCGCTTGTGGGGCTGAAACATGGAACCTAACCAAAAGATTGACCTCTAGATTATAAGAATGTCAAACAAGCGCTGGATTTTACAACTCACAAGATCCTAGGAGTTCATATGCAAAACTGTGGCCCCGCTGAATACGAGATTGCCTGATGAACTAGACAAGTTAAACAAGAATTGGCCCCGTCACGCCCATTTTTATTTGCCAGTGAAAAATATTGCATTTCAGACGATATCTTGTCTTTTGAGTTTGATTCAATTATGTTTTATTTTTGTTCCAGAAGTTTTAAGGAGGATTAACTTAAAAAAATTAACCGCTAAATAATGACCACTAACCTGCAGGAAAGTCTGAGAACCACTATACTCAGAACATGCAAGATCGTATGCGAAACTGTGCCCGGCTGAATATGAGATGACAATGCGGACTGAACAAGATAAAAATGGTTTGGATCCGTAATGCCTGTGATAGAGAAGTGTGGTGAATCTTTGGGAAGTTCTACAAAGACAGATGGTAAAAGGATGATGATAATGATATTGATATAAAATAGAGTCAAGGGACTTACCCCGTCTTTGTTAATGCATTGATAACCTGATCGATTCATCCGTATATTTAATAAAATAGAAACCTTAAGAATGATGAGAGTGAGAGAGAGGGAGTGAGAGAGGGAGAGGGAGAGAGGGAGAGAAAGGGAGAGGGAGACGAAGAAAGAAAGACTTAAAGAAAGTCATTTATATATATATATATATATATACATATATATATATATATATATATATATATATATATATATATATATACATATATATATATATATATATATATATATATACATATATATATATATATATATATATATATATATATATATATATATACAAATAAATTGCAATGGGGACGACGGGAGCTAAAAATAAGTATACGCATTCATACCCTAGAATCATCGTAGACTGTACGTGTACGACAACTAATTCTATAAAAAATGATCTGAAGAAAAATTACACTTTTTATCTAAAATCATCTTAGTCGAAAATGATTATAAATATTCCAAACAGGCACTTAAAAAAACAAATATAATTTGTTTTTAGATTATCCTCAGTTTCACATACATAGTGCATAGGATTTTGCTTCAAAATGTGATCAACCCCTCCCCTCTTCGTAAATAGATGCAAAAATTCTGTAGCTCACTTGGTTTTTTGATCAGCGGGCCATTTGTTGGTCTACAGTCATTCAATATATACATATACATATATATATATATATATATATATATATATATATATATATATATATATATATATATATGTTAGATAAACAAAGGCAAATTCTCCACAATTTCTGTCTCTTTGCCTCTCTCCCTCTTTAAATGTATATGAATATATGTATATATATATATATATATATATATATATATATATATATATATATATATTTATATATATATATATATATATATATATATATATATATATATATACATATATATATATATATGCAAATATCGCATGTATTTTTTCAATTTGTAACTGATAGAAAGTAAACAAATGAAACGGAGTTTATCCATGAAAGATGTTTGATCATAGTGGTCAATATCGAATTAGCGGTAAATAAAGATATGCAACCAGTGAATGAGTGCTTGAGGCATGGAATGTTTACATTCACCGGGTACATATCCTTGTCAGTATCTCTCTCTCTCTCTCTCTCTCTCTCTCTCTATATATATATATATATATATATATATATATATATATATATATATATATATATGTAGTCTGTATAGTTCTTACATGAATGTCTGTATAACTAATACATTCTGTTCGATATATATTGTCCATCTCCACACAGACGGCATTGAGAACCTACACACAAACGCACACACAAACGCACACACACACACACACACACACACACATACATATATATATGTATACGATTCTGAAATATAGAAATGGGTGAAATGCACTCCTCAATATTAACCATAGAATGTGCATATATATATACATATATATATATATATATATATATATATATATATATATATATATATATATATATATATATAAAAATATCAATTGGTGGGCACGTATAGGTTTTATTTTGCTGAGGGCTATAGCAAACAGACAAACGACTATCCGGATATTAAGTCCACCATTTGCAGTATTCATTTCGATTTCGCTATAGAATAGCCGAGAAATTTTTATCATGATTCCTTCATTTTGAACCATAAAGAATAGAATGATTTTTAGTGCGAACAAAATAGGAAAATCAAAAGATAAAAAAAACTGATTCCATGATATTAAAGATGAGAAAAAAAATGAACGTCTGCTTCAAATGGATACATCCAATGAATGGAAGACCAAATGTCCTTGGAGGAACTTGAATGGTATCATTTCAAACCAGCAAGGGAATAACTTGAAATGACAAAAGCCTTTTGGTGAAAAATGAATCTATTAGTATGAGATTGGTGTAAAAATAATAGCTTCCTTTCAACATTATTTTCAAAGCAGTGTATTTTAGCATAGCATAAAAGTTATTCATCGGAATAAGAACCTTTTAGAAACTATACTTTCTTGCCAACTAGAGCATAGAATTCTGGGGTCCTGAAACCAATAAATTTTGCTATTTTGAGCCTTGATGAGTATTTAGGAACATAGTATCAAATAATTGAATCCGAGAAATATAAATTTTTAAAGCAAGAATTTCGGTCTATTTATTCAAGTTGAATGTTTTCTTTTCACTATTTATACTGGTTATTCCAGGCTGTCAACTCAATGATAGAAAAAATAGATTTGAACAATTTTGTTTTATGAGTACAAAATGGGATGTACGTTAATAAAGAATTGATCACAATATCCACTAAGTATTTGGCCAGTGGAGAGAGCCTTGAAGATATAAACGTCCTCCTCTTAAGATCGATGCCATCCGATTTATGGCCATTATTGAGTGTGATCAATGAAAAACATCCCGAGAGGTTGCTGAGGACCTGAACATTGACCATTAAACAGTAAAAAAAAAAGCTCAGTATGTTGCTTGGATAGTTCTCAATGAACAAAAAAGTACACATTTAGAAACTGATCGAAACTTGACTCCGCCCAGCTTACTTGCGTGACCTCTATCCAACCAATAACCACTTTTTCAAACACTTCTACCCCTTCTGTCAACGGAACGTCTTGAACAACCTGGCAGCAGCCCAGTATGCCAGCAAATTATTCTTTAGTTCCAGGGCCCCATAAACAAGATGCCTCCCAACTAAATGAATTCCTTTCAAGTTAGTGGAATGTGTAGATTCTGAAGGTTCCTCATTTCGATTAATAACATTTTAAAGTTGAAATGAACTGCTTTGAAGTTGGTGGAGAAAAACGTAATAGTAACTAATATTCACTGAAAGATGTGGATATGATAGTCCCTCACGAAAGGTCAGATGTTACATGGAGCCAGAAGTTGGTCATAGAGAGTCTGAGTGACCTTGGTTTTACAATGTTCCTTGTTTTGTCCAAACAAAACCTGCTCGTGACGTAAAGAATAATATACCGAGCTATTATGAATTTAACAGTCTGAAAGTCGATCTGCACACTCAGTGGTATCTCACTTCCCATTGAGATACCCTACAGTATAGTACCTGTTTCCCCTTGCACAGCAAAGTCCCATTTGCTGCATAACCCGTACTTGAGATTTTCAAAATAGCAAGATATAGACATCGTAAAACAAATGGGTGACAATGTCTTTCTTTTGCCATTGTTGAGGTCTGCTGATTGGTCGATCCCAATGACCAGTATGCAAATAGGTTGTGAATATCATCTTGTTGGTTGAGAACTTACAAGCAGCGCTGCCGGTACTCGATATATTTGAAATTGCTGGAGAAAGACCTCGTTTAACAAGTTGGTGGTAAGTGTTTTGCTGAGTTCTTATTTAGCACTCAAACACCGTGCCCTATCGCGTTTAGACGATTCAATAAAGCCGCTAATCCTGCAAGGCTCTGGAACCAATAGAGACTGGATAACCAGAATTATATAATAAACCTGCCTATATCACCAACGAAAATACGGAATAGAAATTCAACAAATATTGCTTAAAAAATAGGATTTGAAAATATATAATTTTTTTTTTTTCGATTTTTCAAAATTCTTTATGAACATATCAGCGAAACCCCTAAAGAATTTAGTTTGCGCATTAGGACATTTTCGATACGAAAATAATAATTGGATATCAGTCTGTTTTTCAAGTGCTTCCTTCGCCAATTCTCGATAATGTGGAATTCCAACGGGTTTAATACATGGTCACAGATGTAATACAAATTGCACGTGCTATCTAAAACAAGAACGCTGCTTAAAAAAACTTGAAAGAAAAAAAACTTCCAAAAGTTGAAATGGCGTGAAACGAAGAACCAATTAGAATCAATTTACATTGGAGTTACTTTCAGTGTCCCCAGACCCCGAATAATGGTTTTGATGGTAAATTTTGCCAAGTTAACGGAAGTTTGGTTGGTGGAAAGGATCCAGCAGATGGAGATGTAATAGAAAGAGGAGAAGAAGAGGGTGTGCAACGTTTCTATAACAGATTGCCACAAAAACTTTCGCCTTATTTTTTTTTTGTAAAAACAAAAAAAGTTACATAGAAGGAACTTTCGAGGCGTCTGGGATACTTTTAATTATCTCAATGTTATTTGAGAAATCTCCGTGTTTTGGTCTATGCAACAAAACTAATCAACTAGCCATTGTTCCTAGTTGATATTCGCCAGAGTATGGGTATCATCATCATCATCATCATGGTTGTCGTTGACGTCGTCGTCGTTGTCGTCATCATCATCATCATCAGTCTTTTGACATCCGTCGTTGGACGTACACCTTTTCCAAGATTCGCCAGACTTCCCTATCGTGGACGTCGTGGAGCCAGTACTCTCTAAATCAGTCCAGCCTGTCTCTCCATCTAATACTCTTCTGGCCTAGGTTGCGCATGTGATCTCTGGAGAACCATTTCCGTGATATATATATATATATATATATATATATATATATATATATATATATATATATATATATATATATATATATATATATATATGTATATATATATATATATATATATATATATATATATATATATATATATATATATATATAAGAGCGAAAAAGATATTGAGAGACAAATAAAGAGAGAAGGGAAGATGGAAAAGGAGAGAGAGAGAGACAGAGAGAGAAAGAGAGAAAGAAAGAATCAGTATTTTTTCCGTGGAAGTTTCCTATAGAATGAGCTTAAATTGGTTTGAAGATAAATAACACAGCGCCATTTTGAAAAAAAAAATGATTTAATTATTTCTATTAACGACATTGTAGATAAAGAGTGTCTGGTTATTTCAAGTTAACACTTCCCGGAGTTTTCCATAAAACTGGGTGCACTTTTCGAACGGGGTCACCGTAATTTTATCGAATATGAAAATATAAAGAAAAGAAATTTAGAGATTCTGTCCCATAAATATTGCAATCTCTGTTTTTATTTGCATGAAATACCGGTCTGTTTACTCACTTGCCTTCTCAGAAAAATTCCTAGACGCAGAAAGCACAAGAAAATAATCCTTATCATACGTTATTCACTTATTGCCAAAGGTAAGTCAGTCTGAGTAAAAGTTGCAATAAAAGGAAGCTAATACTTTAAGGTGAAGTTAAGAAGTGCACATGAGAGAATCATGTTCAACCTCACATGGACAGATCATAAGACAGCACAGTACATCAGAGAAAATACATAAGTCCGAGACATCATAGAAAGTGTTAGAAAATTCCAATAGCAATGGGCTGTTGCAAAGTCTTAGACCACCGCTGGATATCACGTTTCTCAACGTGGATCCCCAGAAATCAGGAGCAAGGATGTGGATGACAGACAGTAACATGGCATGACGAACAAGATAAATTCAGGTAGTACCGGCTTGGTGATGTCCATGATAAATAGGTTAGACGAATCTTGGGGAAGGTCCATGTTCAGAAACAGATGCTAACAGAGATGATGATGATGATGATGATGATGATGATGAAAAGTAAAAAAAAAAAAAATTAAATCAATAATGTTCTAACGAAATATTTAAAAAAAAAATAAAAAAACGGATATTACGTGAATGTGAACATACATGGCTGTCGATCGGAGTGAGAGATGACTTTGAAGTCGTTATTCCATCTTCTGTTTTCTGATTGAGTCTCGGTAAATCATTTTGAAGACCTGGTCGGCGTAAATGAGGATATTAGTCAGAAAGTTCTAAATATTTAGTCTGAAATATTAATTTAGGAATGAATGCGTACCATATCGTTCCTTTGTCACTTGGTGCCCCCCCCCCAATCACACCACACATGCGTAGGCAGTTCAGAAAAAAAGACTGAACTTTGAAAATAGCACACCGATGGGCCGTTTTAGTGTGCTCACTATTGTTATTTCGTGTAGCAATGATTTCGACCTTTTATACGGAAAAATCCCACTACGCCATGTTGGCTACTATTTGGGCTCCACGAGCTAGAATGAATGTTTTTGTAGTGTGTTTGACGTTTTTACTTTCCAAGTCAACGGAAGACTGTATTCTGTGATCTTTGAAAATCGCCATCTGACTGTTAGTAGAATTTTAGAAGAGGTAAGAATCTGTAAAAGTCTTGCATGTGTAGTTTTAACACTATCAAGGTGAGAATTACTGCTACACAACTTCACAGGAGTGAGCATTATAAAACGTCGATTTGATGAGCTGTTTTGAGTGTTCAGTTTCTTTTTGGACACCCTCATATATTCCTGTGCCCGATATGAACGTATTCAATATTTTTATCTTCGTGAATGAGAAACTTTTCGAATGTGAGTTGCAAACATTTGGTAACCCCTTGCATTGGAAATCTACGTATAAATCGAAATTTTCTTGGTCACTTTATGCAGTTAGTTACTTTGCAAATGTTGCTTTTAAGGTACAGATCTGCAGATTCTTTCTGTAATGGTCAATTTTTGATTTTTTATCAGCTTTGCCAATGACCCACATGTATATCACGTCACATAGTACGTACAAAAATTTGCCCCTTGAGGCCTAAAATATCTACTCTGCAAATAGAAAAGTAATGTGAAAATCTACATGAAATGTTCATATCTATTTTGAATAAATATTAACCAATAGACGACATCGACCATTTTGCTGAGAACCTTCTTAACTTCGTGGTACCGCTATTTGAACTGAATAAATAAAGCAAAAATATTTGTTCCCACAAGAACTTCAGCAAAACAAATGAGATTTACAACATGTTAAAACTAGAGAATGTAGACCACTACGCTTACCTACGACAACGAATTTCCACGAAATCATTAAGAGAAGAAATTAAGCAAAGAATTATTCTAGGTTGGCAAGCCTTCAGTAAAGCGAACTCAACCTTCAAGAACAATAAAATCCCACTTGATCTGGAAACGTAGGTTATAAAATCAATGCATTCTCTTGATAGTCACTTATGAAGCTAAAATATTGAATGAATTAAAGGATTGAGCTTTAAACTGAGAACCATGCAACGAGCTCGGGAGAGAATCATGCTCAACATCTCATGGAAAGATCACTAGACAGCACAGTATATTAGGGGAAAAAAGAAATCCAAGATATCAATGAATCTATTAGAAAACGCAAATAGCAATGGACCGGTCATGTTGTAGAAATGGTAGGCAACTGCTATACATCACGACTCACAAAATTGGCCCTTAGAGATCACATGGCCGACAAAATATAAGATGCTGTAATGGACTCGACAAGTTCAGGAATCATTGGTTCTGTGACGCCCATGATTTATCTAAGCAAGAATTAATCAAATCATGACCCAAAAGGCTATCAAAAACCCATCAACAATTTTTTAAGAAAAGGTCCAGGGCCTAAGAGAGCATATTAATGGTTCGAATACTGGTCACGGCCTATCCGTTGCTGACTCCAGCTAAGTTAGCTGAATCGAATTGCTTTCGGTGGTATCAGATACAGTTGCAGTAACCGCTGTGAATTGCAAACAAAGAACAAGCTCCAGGCAAGAGTCATCCCCTTGTCTTGAGAAGCCTTTCGATGTACGACAGCTGCCTCTACCAAGTCTCGCCTTTAGCTTATTTTTATTCCAGGACTGCACTATTTACTCGTGTTTGTATACATTTAAATAAATACATTTGTCATCACCATTATCAGCCTTTTAACGTCTATCGTAAGACATAGACCTCATTCAACCATTCGATCGTGGGTGTCACGACACCAATATCTCATGAACCTATCTAAGTTGCTCTCCGCCGGTCACGATTTCACATATGATACCTGAGGACCAACGTTGAGTTGTTAATTGTGATGTTGAATCTTCGAAAAATTTAAATAAATACATTCGTCATCATCATTATCAGCCTTTTAACGTCTATCGCACGACATAGACCTCATCCAACCTTTCCATCGTGGGCGTCACGACACCAATATCCAATGAACTTATCCAAGTTGTCACACCATGTTGCTTACCGCCGGTCGCGATTTCACATATGATACCTTGGGACCAACGTTGAGTTGTTAATTGTGATGTTGAATCTTCAAAAACTTTAAATAAATACATCCATCATCATCATTATCAGCCTTTTAACGTCTATCGCACGACATAGACCTCATCCAACCTTTCCATCGTGGGCGTCACGACACCAATATCCAATGAACTTATCCAAGTTGTCACACCATGTTTCTTACCGCCGGTCGTGATTTCACATATGATACCTTGGGACCAACGTTGAGTTGTTAATTGTGATGTTGAATCTTCAAAAACTTTAAATAAATACATCCATCATCATCATTATCAGCCTTTTAACGTCTATCGCACGACATAGACCTCATCCAACCTTTCAATTGTGGGCGTCATGGCACCATATCCCATGAACCAATCTAAGTTGTCACACCATGTTGCTTACCGCCGGTTACAATTTCACATATGATACCTCGGGACCAAACGTTGAGTTGTTAATTGTGATGTCAAATCTTCAAAAAATTTAAATAAATACATATGTCATCACCATTATCAGCCTTTTAACGTCTATCGCACGACATAGATCCCATCCAACCTTTCGATCGTGGGCGTCATGGCACCGCCGGTTACAATTTCACATATGATACCTAGAGATCAACATCGGGTTGTTAGTTGTGATTTTGAATGTTCCAAAATCTCTTACTTATTGCAGTTTGAGTTTTCTGATTGGATTTTATGATATCACTGAACCCTTTTTTGGTTTTATTCAACGTATTGTACTGTCTTGGGATATCCCCATGTTTAAGTTTTTGTCCCTATTAATTTTACTTCAAGGAGAAATGAGCCTTGGCTCTTATGTAATAAGCAGTGTGCAAGGTTCATAGCTTAAGAGCCTATCTTTTGGTTTCTGAAGACGAAAAGTTAGAGCAATCTTTCGTTTTTTTATTTGAACAATATTAAAACTAAAATAATTTGCAGAATCTCCGAGTATTAATTCATAATTTGTCATAATTTCGTTTAATGATGATGTTTACATTTATAAAAAAAATTAATTTCAAAGAGGAATTTGAAAGTAAAATTATCACAAATACAATTCACAAATAAAATGTATTGAAACACAAATAATCCTGCATGAAATAAATGTGGGTTTATGTAATTTAAATGTTGTTGTTTTTAATATTCAATTTATATATTTAACATCTTTTTATTCATGTAGTAAAGGTAAATATTTGCAATGAACTAAAGACTACAATCGTATCTTTATGCATGCTCCTATTTCAGCCCAAGCCTAATTGAAACACCAACTCTAAAACTAAAAACGGTTCAGGATCAGGTTCAGAAGTGACGATGTCGTGATTGGGGCTAGGGTAAAAAAGGGATGGACTACGTATGGGATTTGAATTATGGTCCCTCACAGTATATGCATGGGTATGGATGAAGCCTCCTGATATACAGATTAAATTAAAAAGGAATAGACCATGAATGGCTTTTGAATTATGAACCTTTTCAAATATATGCATAGTATGAGAATTAGCATAGAATATGCATAATTTGTTATTAATCTGCTCTCAAATCCTCAAAATGTGCATGAGGTGGATATAGCCCTTCCCTACTAGAAAATGGGGATTTGGTGACGATGAATTGTCTTGGTTCAGGATTGGGTTCATTTCCTCATATCTGTTACGCTACAAAAATATCGGATTGTAAGATATCTGGGTCAAGATTTCGTTCTAGTCCGTTTAATGAAAACCATATATTAGATAAATTAGAAAAATCTGTTACTTTATGAATCAAATTCATTTTTATATAACATCTTCGATAAAATCATAGCCACACAACAAAACCTAGAAGGGATAAGGGAGAAAATATTAAGATCATCTGAATTCACACTATCATTGAATTTCCACGGGTCCAGTTTTTTTTTATCATGATTATGTTACAAATCAGTTTCTTTTGCACCTTTCTAAATTAACGCACTTTACGAGGTATCTTGATTCACTACCTCTGACTACAATGTATCACTTCAGAGGAAAGTTTCGATACAGAGACAAATTTTCTCAAATATGCATTAGATATCCGTACCTCACATAATTGGATCATAATAGTCTGTGCATATACCATAACTAAGTATCTAAAAATGTCATAATATTTCTAAAAAAATCGACCTCTTATCTAAAAAATACCAGCTCAAGATTCGGACATTCCTGGTTCCAAAATGACCATAGAGACCTTAAAAACTCTTTTTTGGAGGAAAAAACCCTAACCAAAACAGAATGAAGGTTTTTACGTGGTGCCTAGATGTTGCCCCCAAATGACACATACACGCGCACAAGTAGGGCCTTTGCATTACCAGCGGCTGTTTAGCTTAATGGTGAGATAAACACTTAGTAGAAACGGCTACTCTATCAGTTGCGAGTTCTATTCCTGCAGTTACCCATTTTTCATTGATTGTTCATTTTAGTTACGTTGTGTAAACCAACTTTCAGTACCAGACAAATATTATACCAAGGTTTTTGGTTTTTAGGTAACAACGATCAATAAGATTTTAATTCTTTCTATCGGACCTGGCGCTGATTGTAGACTGTTTGAAATTTCTTTCTAAAAACAGCAACAATCTGTTAATGCTCTCATTAGCTTTGTATTATCTGTAGCGCGTTTCAATGATATTGATTGTAATTCTTTAGCCAACTTGGTCAGGTGGACCATCCGTGGGGCTACAGTGACTTGATTGATAATTGAAACCTCAATAAAAAGCAACAGTCTCGTCAAATCATAAAAAAGACAGCTAATCATGTTACGATCAGAACCATTGAAAGAATTAGCTTTGTTATTGGCAAATCTGAACCACCTGAGCCAATGGTCATTAGTCTGATCGGATGATCAGCTTGAAAGGTTTTGAGAAGGCCATTTACTTTTCTCTTTGGACCAATGCCTAACGTTCAAGGACTTTACCATCTGCGCTTCGCGACATCTCTCGATGGGATAATCAGTTTTGGAACCCCGGCAATCATAGAGCCATAAAGGAAGCTTGTTCACAATGTGTAGTGATTAAGGAAAATGTTCTTATTAGCCCACAGAGTTTGAGTTCACTCATTACGTCTGGCCTCATGAGTTGAGTTAACAAATAGGGTTACAATACGGTCCGAAATTTGTGGTGTACGTTCATGTAAGATTGATCCCCAGTGTGTGACAGCATTCATACGTGTTGTTTATTTTTTTAAATTCAGACTTCTTTAGTGATCAATTCCCTACTCCATTTCTGATTGATCACCCCTACCATGGCATGCTGCTAAAAGACGGTGGTTATATGAAAGTTTCTATTAGGTGACTAAGCAGACATATCTAATCTTTTAATAATTCAGTTTACATGATTCGCCCTTTACTTAACTTACTTTCCTAACTACAAGAACATAAATGACATTGCCCAGGATTTTTTGACTTGGGGTGCCGTAGAAACATTTTTATACACTAAAAATGCTGTAATTTGAAAAAAGTTTGGAAACCACTGTATTAGATTGTAATCAATGATCAACACGATGTTTCAATTCTTAACAATGAAAACAAATTTCATCATCATCACCATCGTCATCATCATCATCATCATCATCATCATCATCATCAGCAGCAGCAGCAGCCTATTAGCGTCTGTCGTTGAACATCGGCTCGACTGTCATCAAGATTCGCCAGACTTCTCTATCATGGGCGTCGTGAGCAAATAATTTCTCAAGTTGTTTAGTTCATCACGTCACCTCAAGTTCTACCCGTCACGGTTTCGTATGTGATCTCTTGCGACCCATGTTATGCGTCGTGATGTCAATCAGTTATCAGACATTTTTGCAATGTGACCAGCCCATTACCGTTTGAGTTTTCTAATGGATTCTTTGAAATCTTGGATTCTTTTTTCTCTAATATATTGTGCTGTCTTGTGATCACTCCAGGTGATGTTGAGCATGATTTTCTCCTGGGCACGTTGCTTGGTTCTCAGCTTGGGGGTTGATCCTCTTTATTACGTTACATGTTTGAGCTTCATAGGAGACTATAGCGGTTATTAAAGATACAATCATTAATAAATTCTCCTCGGCGTCTGTTAACTTCATTGGGTAGAATATGATGTAAATGGTAGAGAGAGAATAAGTATTAGCGTCACGGTAGGACTACTGAGTATGCATCCGTCTTTGCATTGACGACCATTTGAGGCTGGCTTTCAAAAGTGAAAAAAAAAAAAAGACGGTAGAAATATTTATATTGTAGGCAGAGAAAATTCAGGTCAAAGATCTGTGAGCTTCATTTTGATTGGTCATTTTTGACAGTCTTTTAGAGCAATGGAAGTTTCGCCTCCGACAGAGACAGAAATAATTTTTTTTTGTATGAATTCTGGCTGATATTCTGTTTGTGGAGTGATTGCATCCGCCCCACCCTCTGATCCCTTGGGTTTTCCTGAGGAAATATATAGCTGAAAAAAAAAATCGGGAAAAATTAATAATACAACTTTTGTGATAATTTGCATGATTGAGTCAGGAACAAATGTCCGCGTTCCATTTTTCTCTATCTTGACTCAAATTATCCCTCTCCGGTTTTAACCGTTTTAATCTTGATCCAGGGTTGTGCGAATAAAAATGCAGACGTCTGTACATTTAAGCAGCGTGTGTGAATGCAGGTACCTGCAGCCAAATAATGGTATACGTATCCCACCGATCTACATTTTTTTCTTTAGAACAGATTTGTAAAACTCCTTCTGTTTGGTTAAGAAATAAGAAGTCTGGTTAGTCAATCAATAGAAATTGTTATGCATCCTTTATCTTCTGCCGTGTGTTGGGGGGTCAATAAAAAAACTAGATGAAGAAGTAATCGATAGATAAGTTATTTCTCTCGCTTTTGTTGGGCAGTGATCACAGGGAAGATAATGCAAGCAGAGATAAAGGGATGAATTAGCATAAAATCACATCACGAGTTTAACCTTCCGCTAAAAAACCCATTTAGGGTGGGAATTCAAAAGATGAAGAAAACAATTTTTTCATTCAATAGTCACTGAGCTTTGAATAAAAATTGATGATAAGATTTTCTGCCTTTTGTTATTTTTAAGCTCCTCTAGCATTAATTGGCCCCGCAATGTCATACCAAAATATTAGTTACACCTTGCCCAATCGAGATGTTGATGAGTTATGTCCCTTGATGTTTTTCATCAGAATCTTGATATTTTTGGTGACATCTAAATGTCATAAATTGCTTTTAGAATGATGTTTTTTTTTAACAAAAAAGAGTAATATTCCGATTTCATTCATACGAATAAAACGAATGATATTTGAAAAAAAAGGAAGTGATATTTTATTGAAATAAGTGTTGATGAGTAGAACCACATTCAAACCATCGATATGAAGACCAAAATGAGTTGGTCAATTTGTTTGTTCAGCTCAAAGCAATCCCGGTAGACACGGGAAACCTAGCAGCTAGAGTCTGGTGATTTTGCGTTTGATTTTCTTCTTCTTTTGATGATTTCCTGGACATTGGTTGCTCTACGTAGGTGGTATGGAATAATCACAAGTCTGTTCGGCTTTCGTTCACGTCAGAGAGTCAAGGTGGATACAGGTGACCTAACAGATGATGTCTGAGTAACTGCTGATGTTTGGGTTTGTGTGTAAGTTATTTCTCGGTGATTGTTTCACCAAGTCAAAAATCATAAAAGAAAATCATAACCCCATTGAGTTTCGTCTGACTTAATTCAATTTTTTTCTCTCTTTGAGGCACTGACTGAGGCAGAACGTCATTTAGAAGAATTAGATGAAGATTTCAATATTTTGGGGGGAAGAGATACTTTAAAGATCGAGCTCCCAGAAAAAAAATGTATGTGTTCAGTGTTAGGTTCGACCGTGTCCACTTATCTCTAGATTATTTTTTATTATTTTTTAAAAAGATTTGCCAGGGTCCCTCAGACACATTGCACCAAAGCTCTATGGCTCCCCGTAGTTGTGGAGTTCAAGGGTCCCACGCACCAACACTGATATATTCCTGTACGATTTCTAAAAGAAAAACCTCGAAATATTCATCTATCTATAGGTAACATAGGAAATTCCGTCACTATTTACCGGTACATTTGTAGTTAATGAATATTATCTGATAAATCTCCTATATTTCATATATATATATATATATATATATATATATATATATATTGTGTCATCCACAGACAGCTGCTTCATTGTTTTACAACTCCTCATTGTGGCTATAGACTATCCGTTATCCAATCCAGTATCACAAGGCAGGATTGAAACCTTCGCTTCAGATCCAGAGGCCGATATCCTGCCACTGCTCCACGGAACTGGACAGTAAGTAAGGCTGAATTCAAGCGATATAGTTTTTTAGTTTAAATTTCCTGTCCACCATAGTGCTCTATTCCTATGGAAGAGCATTACATAAGCTTTTATATATATATATATATATATATATATATATATATATATATATATATATATATATTATATATATATATATATATATATATATATATATATATATATATATATATATATATATATATATATGTGTGTGTTTGATTCAATTTTAAATGGAAATGGCACAACTGTTTATTGTCCGTCAAGTTTCAATGTTATGCGCAGGGATGGAGGTCCCCCGGGAATGCTAAAGGTATGACCCCCCCCCCTACTAGAAGCATATTATTCGGGGCATATCGGCAGCTTTTTATTCCTCCCATGCGTGTGAGCATCAGGATATATAAAAATGCATGTCTCACAGAGTGCGTGAAACTTTGAAAGTATGCTTTCCTCGTGAGATTTTCACACAAGAAAATATGTAGTTCGTCTATAGTTCAACTTTCAGGTTTGTTATCACACGTTTAGAAACAGTTCAAGATAGTGTCATCCGTTTTTTGAATAATCCAATCATCTTTGAAGACTAGAAGTTTGACATTTTCAGATTTGAAAGATTTCGAGAGATTCTACTCGTCACCTTTTGAGGATGTTCTCCTGGCGCGAAAAGATAACCAGTCAAGAATGTTGCTTCTAAGAAATCTCATTAGCATTAAACCGTTTAAAATTGGCAGAAACTTCTTTGTGCGAATGTTAACGATGAATACTTTTAAAAAGATACCAGCCGTAAAAGCTACAGTTTTTGAGGAGTGACAGCGAGTCTCATCTTCTCGGGAAGACCTGCACGTATTTTTTTTCTATAAAATTCTGTGGAGATAATCTGAAAACATATCTTGGTGGACTAAATCGTCAGAGTTGATAACAAGAGCAAATACTTCAAAAGTCAAGTACAAAAGATAGAATTACAAAGAACTCGCCATCGCTGTCAATAATTGAACAACTGTAGCGTCAAAATTTGAAGTCATTTAGATAAAGTCTATCGAAGAAAAAATATGGTCGGAATAAATTCTATGTATGACATCACTGGTGCTTTTGAGTAGAAGATATCTGGAATAGAGTGGAAAAAAACGTTAAAAATATCTAGATTCTCATGAATGTAGATGTTATTTCGACTGGCAAACATCTAAAATAAAGTTTTAAAAACATGTAGAGACTTATAGATTCTGTAAAATCTCATTTATTTCCACTGGTAAACCTCTAAAATAGAGCAACAATACGTAGAAATATCCAGATGCTTACAAATCTATATGCTATTGATGAACTGACAAACTAAGGCCCCAAAAAGACGGAGAGAGAATTGGTCCAGCAAATCTTGAGGAGATTTATATCGAACGAAAAATGCTTAAAGGCTGACAATGATTATGGTGGAATGGTTATTAGATAATTCTGAAGAAAAACGAAACGATATTTTAGGGTGATTTTTTAAATATTTAAAAAAAAATCAGACTGTTAGTTCTGGTACACTGGTGGGCTACGATGATTCATTCATGCGAGGTACAGATATATATATATATATATATATATATATATATATATATACATATTTACAAATATATATATATATATATATATACACACACGCACATATATATAAATATATATATATTACTTTGCACTCTCCTTGTTGACTTTTTTTGACCCGACAGAGTACTTGCAATGCTTTTAATGGTCTCGTAAGAAATGATGTCATGGTAGTAATGATAGATGTGGAGATACACTCCATAAAGAAGGCAAAAATGAGCGAGGACTTAGAAATGCTTTTGGCTGATGGTGTGGCACCTGTACTGCAACCTTTTATTGGACCTTTCAAAGGCAACGACTGACCATCGGCGAAAATGGCACTCATTTCTAAACTTAGTTAAATAATCGATAACCCATCACTAATGGCCAGATCAAGTCTCTGCCCCATGGGTAAAGTCTTTGGATAATGGCTTCCTGAGGAGACGTTAGGTGCGGTTCCCTCGTCAAAAAGATCTGAATTCTTTGCCGGAGTTTCGCTTATAAGGCACTAGACCCGGATTTGATTTAGAGCAAATCTTTGGTTTTATTCCTCTACGGAGGCATCTTGTGTAAGTTTGAGAAACTAACACTTTTTACCGAGGATCTAAATCAGATTTTGGGTTCTGAAAGCTGGACTAATGTTCTTGCGTGTTCAAAGTCGTGTTTAGATATAATTGTAAAACTTTAAATGATATTTTTGACTAGTTGTATCTGCAATATGAGAAGTCACGTGCTGGATTTATCGGGGAAACATGTTGAAAGATCCATTTAAACTGATTATTCCGTAACGTACCTGCCGGACTATGAGACGAGTGCTTTGCAAGGATATTTTATATTTTGTGCTCACTGCAACTCATTCAAACCTTTTAACTATCCATACCAAGCTTCGATAAACGGGACCTGAGTTGTAAAACCTGACACATTGGATGTTGTAAAGTATTAGCATATATAAAATAAAATTTGAATGATCGTCTTATATACCGACATATGCAGTACACAGAGACACAACATATTCTGGCGATAAGAAAAAAATAACAAAACAAAAAACGACCACCCTTGTATTTTCACGCTGACTGTATTTGAACCTTGGTATACGTAACCACGACTAACACTGTGGATCCCCAGAGATCATTTGCGAGATTCCATGACGATTTAGACAGGTTCGGGAGATATAGGCAACGAGTCTTACACAATCAAGAGTTCTATCTGATCTTTATGAAAATGAATGTCCAACGACCTTCAGAAACAAGAAGATCCTAATAATCCTAAAAGGAACGGTGTACAACCAATGCATCTTCCTGATAGTCACTTATGGAGCTGAAACATGGAACTTAACCAAGAGACTGACCTGCAAATTGAGAAGCATGCAACGTACACATGAAAGAATGATGCTGGACCTCACATGAAGAGACCACAAGACAACACAGTACATCCGGAAGAAGATAAGAGTCAGAGACGTCATAGAGTCAGTTAAAAATCTCAAATGACACGGGGCTAGACATGTTGCAAAAATGGCAGACAACCGATGGACATTGCGACTCTCGACATGGATCCCCAGAGATATCATGCACACCTGAGGCCGGCAGAATATTAAATGGATAGACGAGTTAGACAAATTCAGAAAATACTGGTGCATCGACCACGTTATAAAAGTTTGGCAAATCATGGGGAAGGTCTATGTCCAACGACGGACGTTAGAGGACTGATGATGATGAAAACTAAAAGGCTACTGGTGACTACGATACACAGACCTTTCTCAAGTTTGTCCACTGACATAACCATGACCATCAACGATATCATTTGGATTTTGTTATTCGCTACTTTGAACTAATTAGATTTTTTTTTTAATTGAAGAAAGTATGTTTTTCCTTTAGGAAGCAAATTTTTCCATTTTGACCTGTCTCTGGGGTGAAGTCTGTAGAGTCTTTTTGACGGGGCAAGCGATGTAATTACCTTGTCAAAAGATCTAAATTTTTCGTCAGATTTTTGGTAGCAAGGCACCAGATCTAGATTCAATTTAAAACAAATCTCTCCATCTAATTCCTCCACAAAGGTATTTTGAGTAGGTTTGAGATTGAGAGTAAGAAACACGCAATTCTAAATCAGATTTTCAGGCACTTTGAACTTGGTTAATGCCTCTGTGAGTTACAAAGCTATCTATAAATCTGTTTTCAAAAGGTGTTCTTGACAAGTGTCTTGAAGTTCTGGTCTACTTTTGGCAACGAAGACGGAGAGGTATATGCATTCGATTGTGAAATTTAGCCGAGTGTTGAGTTATGGGCTGATGAAGAATTAGTTTAAGTTTGGGGTGGATCCAGGAATAGTTCTTTCATTGAGAGACATCCTCCCATTTTTTCCATACATTCATGTAAACACTCATGTTTGTCTACTCATGCATACATGTAGAAATATACAAGGCGAAAGTTGTAGGAATTTAGACGGATTGGTCATTTCAAGTCACTTTGATTTTATAGAGTCTCGCCAGACATATCATTCATGCTGAAAAAACTCTCCACCTTGTATATTATGTCATTTTATATAATTCATTTTTGTGGAGGGAAACCATTTTACCCCTCACCTTCCTCAAACATACGGGCTACATCTCACATCTACGTTCGTCTTCGTGGGCGTGAAACTCATTCATCCGTTAAATTGTTAATTCATCCGTTAAATAGTGCGATATCCCATTTTTTTAATTATACTCCATCTTGAATTAACGATCGCTGCACCTCGATATGAGTATGGCAGCTCCCAGGAGAGTTCACTGTCCATGGATCACGGCGTGCGTGAGAAAGAACCGAGTGTACAGTCCGGTCGAGCTTGCCAGGACGCTCTGTTAACCGGCGGCAGATCAGAAGCTGAGGCGACAAGACGACAAATTTGTTGTTGTATACGGCACCTGTCACTCCCCAAAAGTCACCAATCTACGTAATGACCCATATTGATGTTGATCAACTACGCAGAACTCACGAAAACCTATGAACCCAAAGTGATTCGGCCGTATCAGACATTCTACCAATAAATAAAAACAGTACATATATTTTCCTAGTATAAATTACTACTATTTATCTACATACATGCACATCCACATCAATGTATATGTATATATATATATATATATATATATATATATATATATATATGTATTGGTGTGGATGTGTATCATTTAATTATTGACGTTCCCCCAGTCTAGGGCTGAACACTCTCTGGTAGGGCACCCACGTGGAAAAAGCAAATATGGAACGCTGTTTTAACTCTTGAATTGGACAATCTGGTAGGTGGGAAATTATGCATAGAATAGACGTCGCTAAATTCACGACTGCCCAGATCTGCATAGGGAAGAACACCGAACAACGGGTCTGAAGTGGAGTTTTCAATCCTACCTGGCGGTGATCGGTGAATATTGAGTCTATAACCAGTAATACGTCGAAGCAACTGTCCGTGGATGACATTATCAATTTAATTTATATTTATATATATATATATATATATATATATATATATATATATATATATATATATATATATATATATATATATATATATATATATATATATATATATATATATATATATTCAACCAAAGGAATAATTGTCTGATTGCAAATCTATATAATGTTCTTACAAGCATACAACCTCCAGTCATTTAAAAGAAGACAGTTTGATTAAGGTCCCAAATACATAGCTTTGTGCAATCTAACAGGAGCGTCCAATTAAGAATATGATTTATCATCTTTTTATTTATAATAGAAACTTTCATGCTCACAAATATATGATTTTGAATACATTTTTTTCCTCACATAAGCATTTCGAATAAGCGGTTCACTATTTCTGTAATCTAATTGATTAGAAACCAGGTCACTCAATAAAAACCGTTGCGTGATGTACTTCTCTTGGCAGATGGCTGTGTTGCTTGTGATCGATTAAAAATTTGGAAAAAGGGGTTATCAATAAAAATGTTATTGTTGCTTTTTGCTGCGTCCCTATAAAAAGCCCGAATCCCAAAAAGACAAGCATGACTAAGGGACCGAGTATATTTAGCATAAAATCACATTGTAAATAGAGCCCTAACCCGTGAATACTTATTTTTGGGAGGGAATTTTCAGTTAACAAAAAAGTGTTTTTTTTTTCGGAACATTTAAATGTACAGTCCATAGCTGAATAGATGTGTCCTGTACATGTGACACATGCAAAACCAGACAACCAGCCCGACTCACTTAGAAACTGACCTTGATGAACAATGTTGACGGCTTTGTCAAACGCCACAACAAGCTTGCCAGTCAGGCAGAACGACTTGAAACTGTGGAAATTTCAATTGACACTCTTGGGATGACAATTTTGAATATATCAAATGGTGACTTTGTGATTGATTGTTTGATTGGCTTTGAGAAAGAGAGGATTACGCAATAGAGCTCCAGTCATCATCATTGGCCCCTTGGCTTTCTTTGGGTGACATAGACTTATCCCGAAATTCGCCAGACCTCTCTATCATGGGCGTCAAGGAGTTCTGAATTTATCTAGCTCATTACACATATGATCACTGGAGATATCCTGCAGTTGTCTGACATTCTTGTAATCTGTCAAACCCATTGCCATTTGAGTTTCCTGGTGGTTTTTCTCTGACTCCTGCCTTTTCTCTGATATGCTGTATCTTCTAATGATCTCTCCATGCAAAGTTGAGCATGATTCCCCAATGCATGAGTTGTGATGTCTAGCGATTGTCTGATATTCTTGCAACATGACCAGCCGATTGCCATATCAGTATGCTTACATGAAGGTGTCGTATAGAGACAACTTGAACATTTTTCTCTATTTTTTTTAAATTTTTACAGTTGGTGTACCGTGCAAATCAAATATATTTCGTATTGTACCCTACATACAATAGATAAAGAGTGGGAGGTGAACTGATTCAATGGGAGAGTCATGTACGATAAACTTCAGATATTTCAGAGCCGCACAATATAATTTATATTCACACACATGTTTTTTTTGTTACGTACACATGTTGTTACGGAAATACAAAGATATTTGAAATTATGTGCACACAAAATTATCTATCCATGCTGATTTCAAACTTGAAATTTGTATCATTTTCAGTAATCGTAACGTAATTTGTAATACATTCTGTCAGACCAAATACGTCCATTTCCCATATTCATAACCGTCACGTTGAAAGAGACGAATAGACAGAAAATAAACGAGATGGGAATTCAGGCAATTATTTGGCCCTTTGCATTACTAGCAGCTGTTTAACCCAATGGTTAGAGCATTGCAACGTTAAAGCAACTACCCTATCGGTGGCAGATTTGTTCTCTGCGGAAGCCCAATTATCTTCAATTTTTATTCTATTTACGTTGTCTTGTTCGAATGATATATCAACCATGTAACGACGGGAGATCATTTCAAATAAGTTTCTATGTACAAAGTTTAAAGTACGGGAGACTAAAACAGCTATTGACATATTATTTCAAGTCTTTTGTTTACATGAGTCAAAATTATAATTCATTTTTTACATACACTGCATTTATTTCGATAGCTGTACAATTTTGTTTCCATATAATATTGAGAATAAATGAGACGAGAATTTTGTGTGAAAACGGTTATTTGAGCCTTTTATATATATATATATATATATATATATATATATATATATATATATATATATATATATGAAATATTTCCGAAATCTAGATTTATGATTGTTTTTAAAATTGACAAATCCTATATTAGGGTTTAAGTTACGATTTCAATCGAATGGAGCCGCAGTTAATACCCGTCTGTTAGTTAGTCAAAATTATGTTAAACAACAGAAATAAGAAGAAAGGCAGCGATGTGACGTCATTTAAAGAAGATTTTTCTGATAATTTTTTGGACAGCCACATATAATTTCATGATACGATATCTGAAATCTGCATTTTTGTTTATAAAAGAAAATTAAAATGACCAGAAAAATGACCATTTGCGATTTTTATTGAAAATGATACCTGCAGAATATTCATTTATCACGGTTTTTATTAGTATGGGAACCAATTGAAGCTAAGAATGACTATTTGCTTTTCTTCTTCCTCCTATTACTTCCATCACGCATTATGGACACAACGTTGGACTTTTATCTTTTGAATTATTTGTAACGAGAAACGGTTCCCAACTAGCATATTTCCATGAGCTACACAACATATGTTTAAAAAAAAAAACCGCATGTGGCTCGTGAGCTGTAGCTTCGCTACCATTACAGAAGAGTTTGAGAACAAATGGTCTCAAGGCATAATCATGTGAAAGTTCTAGGCTGTAACCAGTACGTTACATCATCTTGTGTTGCCTGAAGGATACCGTTTTTGTTAAACCTTTACCAAGAATACTGTTAAATTTGTCTCATACATTAACGGAAGAAGGGAGGCAGGAGACTCCTTCCTGTTTTCTTTCACAACTGCATCAGATAGACGCCATATTGAACAGGCATGGACCTTGCAGATAAACTTGAGGGTTATTCGCGAGAGAATACATCTTCCAATCGAGATCCCCCCCCCCGATTCATTGTACTCTACTTTTGTCCCCTTCCATGGACTGAAGGAACCGGTACTAGGAACCTGATCCTCGTTTCTATCTTTTAGGCTACTTCTGCAATCTTGAAATCAGCCGCCAGCCAATAAGGAGCCCCCAAATCGACTGGCTTAGACGATCTATAATCTCCTTAAGCGCATGTGCTGGGTGCTCATCCTGGGTGACAAGGAGCTGGACTAATTACTGGACGGAATTACGGGTCACTAAGAGTTATTCCTGATTATTGATTTGTTCTGTCATTTATGAACAAATACGAAAAAATATACTTACAATGTTTTTGTTACATCGCATTTTAATAGAAAATCAAAAGAAATTTGATGGAAATGACGCTTATGATATCTGCACCTCACGTGAATGGATTACCGTAGCCCAAGCATGAAACAGAAATAATTATATGGAATATTATCGGAAATTCTCTAATAAAATGTATCTTTTATCTATAATTATCTCTAAAGGTGTATATATATATATATATATATATATATATATATATATATATATATATTACTTGAAATTGTCTAAAAAATACCAGTACAAGATTAAGGCATTGTTAGTTCATGATGATTGAAGACAAAAAAAAAAGGAAAAAAAAAAAAAGTTTACAGAAAAATATTTTTATTTGGTGCCTAGTGATGTCGACCATTGGAGGGGCTACAGCACTCCGATACAATAATCCAATTGAAAGTAAAAAGCTAGATACAAGAAAATAGATCAAACATCATCATCATAATCATTAGTCTCCCAATGTCTGTCGTTGGACATGCACCAAATCCGAGTCTCGCCGGATCCCTTTATTGTAGAACCTGTCTCAATTACCATGCCATCTTATTTGCTGTCGGCCATAGATCTCTTGCAGTTGTGTGACATTCTTCCAACATGGGCAGCCCATTGCCATTCGACTTTTTAATAGATTCCATGATATCTCCGACTCTCTTTTTTTTCTAATATACTGTGTTGCCTGGCGATCTCTCCAAGTATTGTCAAGCATGACCCTCTTTTGTACATGTTGCTTGATTCCCATTTTGAGAGCAAATTCTTTGGTCAGGTTCCATGTTTCAGCCCCATTAGTAACTATCAGGAGGACAGTTGTAGACCCTTGTTTTTATGAGTGATAGGATCGTCTTGTTCTTGAAGGTTGATGCAAAAGTTCTCATTGAAGAAGCACTATACAGAATTAAAAAAAACTGATAGGTTGAAAGCGACCGTCTGGGAAATATGTTGCCTGTAGAACACCTTTTCCCATTTATGTCTTGATTGTGTGATTCGTCGTGCTTGTGGTCTGTTATGGGAAATGTTGTTATAATGGTTAGGTTCCATTTTCCATCCCCGTGGTAACCATAAAGGTTTAAACTAGATAATAGTGTGAGCAGTCACAAATACAAGGGGGAACACATATATAGATTTAATAATACCATATCTATAGGGTGATGTATATACTTGAAGATACTCAGGTACACTATACATAGTAACATATGCTCGAATACACACAGATGCAGACATTTGGGGAAATTAGAAATACAAAAGCACACACATACATTTACGTACTCAGGCACACATAAACACACATATAAACAGAAAATGATTTTAATACAAAATTGAAAGTTCAGGAGTAAATATATTGATACCTATAATCATACAAATATATGTACACACTGAAATACATACACGGACAAAAAAATCCACGAGTGTGTGTACAAATCTTTATTTTCATATCCCTATCAATGCATGAGCATTGGAATACATTTAGTATTTCCGTATACAATTTATTTACGCATATGTATGTCAAAAAATACGCATGTGTATATTGGAACATTCAAACAAAAACCGTTAGTCTGAAGGAGAATTTGAGAAACGAATATGCGTTTGAACATGGGCTGTTAGGTTAGTAGTGGTATCAGTTCGCCAAAAAATGGGGTATCTTTCAAAATAGTATGGTCTGCTTTGCCAATCAACGAACAGCTCTCTCATCTGATGAACCGACTCTAAAGCAATAGATTCGCTTTACCTTGATTTTTTCACGGTCTGAATTATCTTTCCACCCAACGAGGAAGAGTCAGAACTCATAGGGAGCCCAAACTGAAGAGCAGGGTTGTGACACCTGGATAGATTGTCGAAAAAAAAACCTTGCATGAAACCTGGATGGGCAGCTCGATTACTGTGGATGCAACGACCACAGCAAAGAATATGAGTGTTGAAAGTGGAGTAATATATTTGTGGAGATATTTATTCTCTGGTTATTAGAATGATAATCATTCTCTTTCTTTACACATTTCCGGTCGGCTTCGGTTATTTCAAGTTCCTTCTAGATTATCTTACGATGGAAACTTCTCTAAGGATGAAAGAACTATTAACACATTTGCACCTCTGCAAGTTTCACCTTTATATAAATAAGACTTTCTACATAGAAAATCGAAATATCACGATTGTTTCACACACAAGTTCCTATCTTTTATGTATAAAAGTTAGAGGTGTCTAATTGTCTATCATGCTGTAAAAATCAAGTAAATATTGGCACAGCCCAACCAAATTCACCTTGCATTCTCAGGGGAAGATTTTAAAACCACCCAAAAAAGATTTTGTAAAAAATGTTCAAGGGTCTAAGAAGTGGCTGTACTCTAGCTCACTCCATGAAAATAATGATGTCCACATATTTCAGATGGTCCATGGAGGACTATTAGTTTCTCTTGATCTGTTTTTGGGTTTACAGGGGTTCAACTAGGAGGCCCCACAGGCTTCGGCTTTAACAATAATTGAGCTTGTCCATTCATCACATCTCATGATTTTTGGGGGATAAATTGTATCATCCAGGCTTGTCATTAAATATGGTTACAAGCGTAACTTGATTCCAGAATGAACATATGATAAGTGGTTTTGATTTTCAAAAACTCTTAAAAGTCAATTTAAGGTCAGACCAATTTTGGCTTTTTCCAAAAAGAGCCACATTTTACATTTCAATTATAATGAAGAGTGGTGCACCCTACGGTCTGTAAATCTATAGTATCTAAAATTCAATTGCGTATATCTGGGAAATGAATACAGTTCATGCCTTTCCCATGGACATAAGTACAAAATGAATGAAAACTGTCCGAATCAAAGTCTGAACTCGCTCCGCTAACTCCCTTCTCCGTGATATTTGCCGTAAGGCCACCTACACCCTATATTAAACAAGTGAAAGTAGTTTCCTCAAGATAGCTCTTAGTGTTTTCAAACCTCTGGCAATGCCATTGTCAGGGAAATTAATTGGGCATAGCACCGCCTCAAATTCTAATCACTTTTCCCACTGCTAGTTGTTCACTCCCATCGAATTTCATGGAGAACTTTCGGGGATATTGTCTTGATAGACAGGCGACTTTAGAGATATGTGCTGTGCACATATAGTTATGATGTTTAGTAAGAAATTATACATAATTCGTCGAAAGACTTGGTAACATCTTTTGTAATTTTTAGTTCATCCTCCCACAAGACTTCATTAAAATTATTCGAGAACTTTTGGGGATAACGTGTTGAGAGTCATTGGTGTATACATAAATGTACGGAAATAAAAACAAATATTTCACTCGTAGAAACGAATCCTGGATCTGCAATGAAGTTCAACCAACTCTTTCTTACCTCATTATCAACCATTCCACGGAAATTTTACAGAAATCTATTGAATACTTTTGGGAATATCGTGTGGACAGACAGTCCGAACAGGGATTGACGGAAAGAGACGATTACATATACCTTTTTAACTCCGTTGGCAGAAGTATCTGTTCATATTAATACAAACTATTTATCGTACATAAAACAAACCCAATCTCTATCATTAAGTTCATTTTATTACTCTGATATATATCGATGGGAGAGGGGGCTTAAAAAAAACATTTGATCTCATAGGCCTTCTGATGATAGAAATCTTTTGTATGTTTTAAGAAAATAGAAAATAAACCGAGAAGCGAACAGGCAACACTAAGTGGATAATAATGTAATTTATTTTTTTGAGATTTTTTTTTTTTCAAAATAAATTATGTGGGTTTAGGAGAGTGAAATAATATATTTGTGGAGATATTTATTCTCTGGTTAATAGAATGATAATAATTTTCTTTCTTTACACATTTCCGGTCGGCTTCGGTTATTTCAAGTTCCTTCTAGGTTATCTTACGATGGAAACTTCTCAAGGGATCGAATAACTATAAACGCATTCGCACGTTCTCTGCAAGTTTCACCTTTATATAAATAAGATTTTCTACTTAAACCCCCCCCGAAATATCGCGATTGTTGCACACGCATATTTTATATATATATATATATATATATATATATATATATATATATATATATATATAAGTTAGAGGTGTCTAATTGTCTACCATGCTGTGAAAATCAAGTCAATATAGGCACTGCCCAACCAAATTTACCATGCATTCTCAGGGGGAGGTTTTAAAATCCTCCAAAAAAAGGTTTTGTGAGAAATTTTCAAGGGTCTTAAAGGGGGGTCTATATACAATGTAACAATAATATCAAAGTGGAACTTAACGTTCTGTCCATACATATATATATTTTTTTTCTTATTTGTATATTGATATATTATTCTTTATTGGTTCTAAAGTGGATGGAATCTTTCCCTTTATGGGGTGAAAATCGAAGGGGAAGTTTTACTTCTTTTGACCACTAATCGTTATTAGCTCAGATGATAGTGGTTTATCTTGAACATTTCTACTGACCTTAAACAACAACAACACTCACTTGATATTGGATGAGGTCCCTGAAAAAAGATAACACACACACACACACACATATATATATATAGATGTGCAAATGATCGGTGATGCGAATTTATTCATATGTGGCAATGTATAGAGTTGAGGAAAATAGAAAAAATATGTATGAATATTTGTGCATGTATATGTGTGTGCATGTTGTTTCATGTGTATGTGTGTATATATATATATATATATATATATACAATTTATATACATATTTATATACATAATATATATATATATATATATATATATATATATATATATATATATATATATATATGTATATATAGTTATGTATATGTATATACAACTATATGTATGAACGAAAAATGAATAACAGCTTTAATGCCTTTTTATAGAAATAGGATCATCGTTTTCGTCAGGCATCCACTACTAAGTTGATCACGTGACCCAAGAAGAAGATAACTTTAGGTAAGAAGCATCTTTCCACGTTTCAAATAAATCCTGCAAAACACCTTATAGAATAAATGAAGCTTAAACGCCACCATAGCCAGTTTGCATGACTCCGAATAAAATGTTTTCGAGATAAGAAGCATCCGTATAAAGGGACACTTTCTATGAAGTTTCAAGAAAATCTAACATGATATAGCTGAGAAAATTGACTTTAATCGATTTTAAAACATTAAGTTTCAACGCAATTATAGTTAGATCACGAGGCCCCGAGTGGAAGGCTTTTCTTGGACAGAAGCATTTTATTAAGGAACGCTTTTCTATCAGGTTTCAAGATTTCTATCAAAGAACATATTCTGGCACCTTTCTTGACGGATGATAATTCCTGAAACGCGTGACAAATTTGCGATTCCTTTCTTAGTTGAAATATACCTTTCAGAAACCGTAAACCAAACTTATCATTAGATTGTCGAAAAAGGTTTCTCCAGTTTTCAAGTTGGTCTGTCCGGCTGGCTGTATACATTGAAAAAAGTGTTATGTACACCAACCTTTAAAAAAGTATTCTAATTTGTCGCACGTAAATAAATTATTTCATCATTTTTAATCAGAAATTTACTGTTAGATAAATAATGAATTCAGATTACCATTTTTTTTTTCAGATAAATATCTAGAAGTTGTTCCAAAGAACATTTTTTTAGTGCATGCATCTATCACGCGTACAAGCCTCACTAATAGAGCTATAGGGCTAAAACTTTCAATATTTACTGTTTATTATGTATAAATGAAGATATCCTCATATCTCAACCACCGATCAGTTTTCATCGAGAAGGGGACTCAATTTGCAATGTGACTTTGTGCTAAGTTAATACTAAACTCCAGCAACATGCACGTCTGTTTTTTCAACATCAAGCACTTTTTAGTGATCAACACCAACAAAAAGCGAGAGCAGTAACTCATCCACTGATCTCCCTTCCTCCAATTCTTTGATTAATCACCCCCAACATAGCTCACTGCCAAAAGATGTTGGGCATGTTACGGTTTCTATTGAGTGACTAAACGAGCTTGTATTTCATTGATATAACGCAATTGCTTTTTATTTTTCTGTTCGATGACTGCTGTATAAAACTGGTTTATGATGGAATTCCGAACTCTTTCGGTCGAAGGAATTTTCTGGTGAAACTAAGTGGAGGCTTGAACATAAACAAAACTGAAGAACTAACAGGGAAGTTAAAAAGTTGATGGAAAACAAGTATAAGGGTATTTCCTGTTCATTTGTACACTGGTAATCTATTTATAATCGATCAAAATAAGTCGACAAGAGAACGGGTTGATATTCTTAGCAATTACTACATAATCCTAAGTAATCGGGTCACTTTGGGAGGGGGGGAATACTGTAATCTAGTGTACAAGAATGTACATGAGACTCAAAAACCCGATTTTACTCGGATTTTATTGGATTTGGAAATAAATAAATAAATAGATACGTAACCATGATCTGATGTATAAAAATATGTATTAGACTAAGACTCCCGACTGCATCCAGATTTTAATGCATTTGCAAATAGATAAATAAATACATACTAGTAACCGGGATAAAACATTATTTCGTAGAAAATTAAAATCATCAGGTTGTTATATTTATATGACTATAAAGAATATGACATTGACCCTCCACCCACGCCAGTCTTTCTTTCTTCATTACTTCCTTTGGTCTAAGGAGCCTTGGACGTCTACAGGCACGAAAACTGAGCTGACAAAACTTCTGGGCGTTCTGAGCGTGCTTAGACTTCGCCGCACACCACGGGCCTGGCATGAATTTGCCAAGTTCTTAGATGATGCTTTTTTTCTCAGAATGCAAATAACATCTCAATTTTGAGTTGGAATATGCTCTTGTTCACGTTTTCTTACACGCTGAGGAGACACATTTCACCATATTTCAGTTTTTTAATGCTCTCCTCCGTCATACTCCTACGCTTTGCTTTATCTTTGCAACTTAGGGAAGTATCTTCCAGATAAATGTTCATTTGATAACTTTTTCTTGGGCCCCGATCGTTACCAGATCTCATGATGACAGCATTGGACAAACACACACTGTAATCCCAACTACAAGATTAGCATGTTTGATTCGAGACCGGTTACTAGGAAAATGGGGTCAAATCAATACACAGTAGGATGCAGCAAACTTTGAACTGGGTGCCAGTTCACCGAGTAAAACTGCCATCCTTGGGTAGGATAAGGTCAAGATTGTTTGGGATCAACTTAAGATCACATGAGGTCAAGAATGGTCTAAATTCTCCTCGTACAGAATACTGGAATGGCTGCTGATCACAAAATGTATAAGGATATATAATACTGTTTATATATTCAAAGTTTGAATGGTGTATAAAAACGGAAGTCAATTATGAAAATTACACAATGTGCCAATTTGAAAAAAAGTACTCTACGATATATATATATATATATATATATATATATATGTATATATATATATATATATACATACATATATATATACATACATATATATATATATACATATATATATACATATACATATATATATATATATATATATATATATGTGTGTGTGTGTGTGTGTTTGTGTGTGTGTGTGTGTGTGTATCCTACAAAGGAATATCCGTGAATCGAATGTAGTACGGACTTTTGCCGTTACTCTTTATGAGCTGGGCATTTTTTACATGTTCAAGGTTGCTTCTACAAATGAGGCAAGGGAAACTTGATGTTAGAGCAAGTAATCTATTTACTCATGATTCAATTCTCCAAACCTTTGAGTAGCCTTCCGTAGATTGTTGTATCTCCTGACATCTAAGAGTCCCCGAATCAAGTTAGAAACTGTCAAATAAAATTGCAAGCATAGTTTTCGTCAGTTTTTAAGTGATTCTGGCTGGCTGATCATATATATAAGTGTCAAATGTAATGCTTAACCAATGAAGATCTTGGAATGAACATTAAAATATTTAGCCCCTTTGTTATTATTCATCCCCACTACAAAATTCTCAGAGGGTCCAATTTATAATGTAAGTTCATACTAAATCGGTACCTTAACTTGTATCCAGCTGCCTTTGAATTATTTTTTGTTTTTCAGAAAATTCAGATGTTTTATTCACTCAACAAAAGGCAAGAGGCACAACTCATCAATCGACTACCCCTTTTCAGAATTTTTTTTATTGATTATCCCCAACACAGAATACATTGATCACGTGACGGTAACTATTAAGTGACAAACCTGATATGTTATATTTACAAGTGGACTAGAAGTGAATCACTGACACGGAAAGACAGCAGGTCATGTCATTACCAAGCGGACTGGCATCGTTTGTCTTTTTAATTGTTTAAGGAAACAATGATGGGTCAACGAACATATGCACACGGACGTCATTGTACTTTCCAGCACATTGCCCCCTAGAAACATTGATCTCCAATAAAAACAATGACCCCCATTTTGAATCTATTGAGACACTTTGTTCAATCCTTTCCATCATCATCATCCGCAGCAGCTGCAGCAGTCGCATTTTCATTTCTTTCACTGGTTACGAGCCTTTACCAAGATTCCCAATACCTCTCGATCGTATGCATGGTGGCAATAATATTTACTGAACCTGGCTAAATCGTCACACCATCTTAATTTCTGTCGGTCACATTTTCACATATGATCTGTTAGGATCCACATTGTGAGTATTGATATTTGTCATTTTCCTGGCCAGCCGATTGCCAATCGAATTTCACAAATGTCTTCTTATCCTACTCTGTTTTTTTCTCTCAAATGTACTCTGCTGTTTTGTGATCGCTCCATGTAATGTTACACGTGAGCTTCTCTTCAGCACATCACATAGTCCTTAGTTTCAAGAGAACTTTGATTACTGTGGTTTTGATTAACACTGTTTCGATGTAGTGCTGTTAACCTGAAAAAAAAAGCTGTGTTAAATCAAAACACCCGAACAGTGCAGTTTTCATTATTAATGTTCTGAACTAATCCACTGCAGTTTTCAAGGTATACCTATACATATTTTATCAAAATGCATTTTATCATACTTACCTCCACTTGCTGTACATACAGCTTTTAAATCATCAAATGCATTCACGCCCTTTCGTGCATGAAAATAAGTCGTATCACGTGATTTTGATCGTCTAAGCAAATTACCAAGAGAATTTGCATTTGAATAATCGAATCAATCGCGTTGCTCAATAACGGGGAGTGCGTGCGTTCGCTATTACAAACACTTGTGTTAAGGTATTTCGAACATAATTATGTACATTCGTGTTCAGAAAGTAATTACATATCTCCGCGTTCGAAAAGTAATTACGTATTTCGGGAAGTGATTACACATTTATATTATACAACTTTTATGATATCTAACTTGAATTTCGGGTGTAAGGATTTATGGCGATCAGTTTGAAAGTAAGTGTTCTGCGGGTCAGATATTTGTAACCCGGACACTGCCTGTACTTGATCTCAGAATTCAAATACGTTTCAATCAATTTTAAGATGATTTTTAGAGACTATGACCAGATAAGAGAAATGTTCATGGGGCAAAACATGGAGCTGCGGTAAAAAAAATGGTGTGATGAACTAGAGAGATTCAGAAAGTCTGGCAAATTTTTGGGAAAGTGGGACTTTGGAAGTGTATATGTAGGTACAGAAATTGATACGCACCTAATGGTGAAAAGGACATTTATTCTACACAACAGATGTTTGTCAGCGTAATCTGTTATCGTGTCAATGCGTTTGATTCAATGGTAAATATCAATTGCATAAATCAAATATCATACTGTCACCAAATGCCGGGCTCTGACATTGAACTCTAAACCCCTCTATCTATATATCTACTCTGAAAAAGGTATTTCTTTGGACCAATCTGAAATACTTGGTTGACAAAAATTCTTCAACCTAAACTTATCAGTTAGGCTCATAGCAAAACAATGAATCAATATATTTAATATTACTACAAGATAAAGTGTTGAATTTACATGTAAGAAATCAAAGTGATTTGGTGAGTTTTCCCACACCTCATGTTTTCTAGCTTGCCTATCTATCTATCTATCTATCTATCTATCTTTCTATCTATCTGTGAGTGGGTATGCATGTGGATGTGTGTATATAATATATCTACACTCCCATTAACTATATCACTCACCTTTCTATCTATTTATCAGCCCACGTATGTGGGAGTTCATAGATGTTCGAATGTTTGTGAAATGATTTGTACAATACAATAATTCTTGTTATGGTCCCATACTCAATCAAGAAATATGTCTTCAATAGAATTGGAATTACAGCTAAAGTAAGGTGAGACCAGCTCATCAGAACTCGGTACAGTCTGCCTCGAGATGATCTTCTAAAACGTAGACTGGGAAAATAAAGAGATCAGAATGAACGGTGAATACCTAAGTACCATCAGATTTGCAGACAACGTTGTCCTTTACGCAGATAACCTTCATGACCCCGAACTAAAGCTAAACGAACTGAATGGAAGAGATCAATACAGTAGGCTTTCGCATGTAATTGAGTAAACAAAGGTCATGCACAACAAACATGTCAGAAATAAACGCACAAGGATCAAATTTGAAAATGCATAGCTCTTGAAAGTATACCACTACATATACACAGTGAATCTCGATGAAATCCTCAGAAGAAGAATAAATCAGGCAGAGAATCACTTTGGGAAGACAAACTTTCGATCGAGTAAGTTAAACCTTCGAGAACAGGAAAATTCCATTACTACTAACAAGAAGGGTATAAAACCAATTTATTATCACGATAGTCACCTGTGGAGCAGAAACATGGAACCGAACCCAGATACTTACCGTAAAACAGAGAACCGAACAATGCGCACATGAGAGAATCCTGCTAACGCTCACAAGGAGGGATTACAAGACAGCACAATATATCGAGGGAAGTACAGGATTTCGAAATATCATAAAATGTATTAAAAACACAAATGGAAGAAACATCGAGATGCTCCTAATGTATATAACACACACACACACGTATATATATATATATATATATATATATATATATATATATATATATATATATATATATATATATATATATATATATCCCTTTGCAGCAGAAGCCGTTAAGCATCCATCGGTGGACCATCCCGAAGATTCGTAAGATTCGTTTTTATCGTGGGCGTCACGGGGCCAATACTATCTGAATTTGTCTATTTCACCACACCATCTCATTTTTGGTCGGCTACAGCTTCGCATATGATCTCTGGGGATCCATTTTGGGAGTTGTGATGTCCAGCTTTTGTAAATTGAGTTTTTTATGGATTCTATAATATCCCAGATTCCTATTTTATCTCCAATATACGATGCAGTCTTGTGATCCCTGAATGTCAGGTTGAAGATGATTCTTTTATGTGCACGATGATTACTTCTCAATTTGTGGGCTAAATTTTAAGTTACGTTCCATGTTCCAGCTCCATAGGTGACTATAGGGAGAATGCACTGGGGTGAATGATGCATACATAGCCAGGCAGCCAGTGAGCCAGACCAAGTTGAAAACTGAAAAAACCTATTTTTGTTGACAGTTTCTAATATATTTGAAAATTATCAGATGCATAGATGCATATATATATATATATATATATATATATATATATATATATATATATATATCAAAGTTACTTTAGTATACGCACTCAAACATGCACACTAATAAATAAATAGAAGGATATCAGAGCCAAGTGATTGTACAATACTTCATTTACGTGCTTAGTATTTACCATCAAATAAAGTGTGTAATAGGCACTCTTCCACAGGGTTACTCGGCCAACAGTGCAACACAATTGAGTGAGATTGTGCACTGAGTGACCTGACCCTTATTCACATTTCGAGCAAGGTTTGGGCATTGAAACATCGCATCCACCTGTTTAGCCAACTTTTTTCCAGTCCAGATTTGACTCTCAACGACTTTTGATTGCCCCCGAGGAGATTTCAGGCGTTGGCTTGATGAACATGAAGGTGGCGAGGTAGGTGATGTTGATTCGGAAAGAGGACTGTTTCTGAAGGTGGGGGAGACTCTAGGCTGAGTGTGTAAGGATAAAATGAGAGTACTTCGAAGCTGACTAACGCAACACTGCCCTAGATAGGATATCAATATTAAATGGCAAGATAATTTCATAATATACACTGGAGAAACAATTGAAGATCATTTTGCTCGATTTATGAGTACAATAAAGTATGAAAAAGATTTGTTTTTGCTTTACGTATAATAGTCTAGAAACTTTACAGCTTTAAAAATTAAACATTAAAAGACTTTTCAAATTATATGTTTATATACATATATATATATATATATATATATATATATATATATAAAGGAACATTTGGCCACCAACGTGAGGAGATACACTGCCATCAATATAAATCGAAAAGCTAGACTTATTCTTATTCAACCCTGATTCCTATTTCGTATGAAAATTCACTATAATTTTGCTACGAGATTATTTTGAGTTGGGTGAAAACACAAAGAAAAATAGAGAGGTATAGGAGATGAAGAGAGGGATACAGAAAGAGGATACTGAAAATGAAGGAGAGGGTAAATCTATATTTAATTGAGTGAGTGAGAGAAAAACATTGACAAGACAACACAATATACCAGAAAAAACAGGGGTCAGACACATCATAGGATTCATTTGAAAAACTCAAATGGCAATGGGATGGTCATGTTGCAAGAATGAAAGACAACCGATGGACATCACAACTCACAACATGGATCCCCAGAGATCACATGCAAAACTGAGGCCGACAAAAAACATGATTGAGGAATGAACTGGGCAAATAAAGAAAAAAAGAAAAAATCTGGCTCCGCGACGCCCATGATAGAGAAATGTGGCGAATCTTCGGAAGGTGTATGTCCAACATTATAGACGTTCAAAGACTTATGATGATGAGAGGTTGAGAAATTAGATTCAATGTATTTGTCGCAGCAACAGCCATTTCAGTCAAGTTTTCAAATATCAAAAGATTTTCCTCGTCATGGGGTTTTTGCGATACGTGAAAATAGTTTTAGGGACGGTATGCAGTCAAAGGGAGGGGCAGATTCATGCCTTTTGCAAAAAGCATTAGTACCAGTCTTGGTCTCAGTTATGTATCTGAACTCGGCTCGCCTGGACTATTTTTGCATCGTTAACTGATTGACCATCAGCACTTCCAACGGATTAATAGTTTAAAGTTTCTGATGTGTAGATGAATCGATAGGTATAGAACAGAGAGAGAGAGGAAGAGAGAGAGAGAGAGAGAGAGAGAGAGAGAGAGAGAGAGAGAGAGAGAGAGACCGGGGGAGAGAGACCAAGGGGAAAGAGAAAAAAATGAAGTTTAGTGTAGAGGACCTTGTAAAGGGAGTCAAAATAGACAGACATATATTTAGAGAGAGAGAGAGAGAGAGAGAGAGACAGAGACAGAGACAGAGAGACAGAGAGAGAGAGAGAGAGAGAGAGAGAGAGAGACGAAGTTCAGAATAGAGGACTTGGTAGAGAAAGGTAAAGTAGACAAATATGTATTTAGATAGAGAGAGAGAGAGAGAGAGAAAGACCAACACAGAGACAGACCGACTGACGAACATAGGGGAGAGAGAGAGAGAGAAACGGAGTTTAGAATAGAGGACTTGTAGAGAGAGGCAAAATAGACGGATACATATTTAAAGAGAGAGAGAAAGAGAGGGTGAGAGACCAATGGGGAGAGAGACGGAAACAGAGTTTACAATAGAGGACTTGATAAAGAGAAGCAAAATAGACAGACATATATTCAGAGGGAGAGAGAGAGAGAAAGCGAGGGAGACCAAGGGGAGAGAGAGAAAAAAGTTCAAAATGGCGGACTTGGTAGAGAGAGGCAAAATATATTGACATATATTCAGAGAGGAAACGAGAGAGAGAGAGAGAGAGAAGGGGGAGTGAAAGACATGCAGACTGGGAGATAGAGATAAAATACTATAAAATGAAAAGGGACTTAGTGAATATGTATGCGTATGTGTGCGGGCGTGTGTATGTGTGAGATAGAATGTGTGAAGGGAATTTGTGAATATGTGAGTGCACACACCTCTATGTATATGTGTATGTGTGTGTGTGTCAAAAAGAGAGAGAGAGAGAGAGAGAGAAAGACAGAGAGAGAGAGAGAGAGAGAGAGAGAGAAATAGAGGAAGAAGAGTAAGAAAGTGAGGATACAGATAAAAGCTTAGAACAAAGATATTGGAAGAGGATGGATTTGGGGTTGTCTGAAAAGGTGAACTGAGAAATTGAAAGATTAACGACGAAACGAAATCGATGGAAAGTAAAAAGAAATGGAATTCGATTGAAAAAGCAAATTCTTACCCGGAAGGAATAAAAGATAAATCATTCTGGTGGAGAAAAAGTTAGTTGCCATGACACTTGCCAGCAACTCAAGTCTTACAAATCAAACAGATATCAATAGAATATCTGGATATGCAAGGATATCGATAGATATCGAGTATATATATATATATATATATATATATATATATATATATATATATATATATATACATATTTACAAGGATATATACCCTGATACCCAGTGAATATTAACATTTCGTGCCTGATACAATCCTTAGCGACCAGCAATATTTGTTTTACATATTGATAGCCATATTCACTATGTTATATATGTATATATATATATATATATATAATTATTTTTACCATATGGGTTTCTACTGTTAGTCGATATGTTTCTCTGCAGGGAGCATTTTATAAAGAGAAATCAGATATTACATAGTATAAAGACCGACAAACACACGCACACACACACGTACACACACACACACACACACACACACATATATATATGTATATATATATATACATATATATATATATATATATATATATATATATATATATATATATATGCATTTGCTCGTCAGTAGAGGGATTCTTCCAATTACGTATAATTTAATATTTTGACAATTTGGAAAAACGACCAAGTCATTAATTTTTCAAACAGTATTTATTTTCTCAGAATAATACATCGGGAATGAAAAATGTAAGAAAAAAAATTACTAACCGGTTTTCAAAAAGACAAAATCATACGTGCACTGCCATTTTAATTACGGTAGTGACCGAACTGCGGGGATAGGGAAATGAACAATAAGCATTAGGAGAAATTAGAACCTACACCTTTCATGCAAGCCTTCTGAAGGCGAAGCTGCTCTTACCTATTGAGTAACCAAGGCTCCAAAATTGTCATTCTCTATCTTTTTTGTCGGTTTTTGTCGGTTATATATATATATATATATATATATATATATATATATATATATATATATATATACCTAAACGTAGCAGATCAATGCAACTGTGACATACAGACGTGAAGCCTTGGAGCTCGCAAAACCAGTCAAAACAAATTCAGAATAGCACAGAAGACGAATAATTAATCAAATAATTAATAAACAAATTCCCAATACACTCCTACTCCTGAGTGTGTCTCACTTACCATCGTTCACACGCACACGTGTGCACGCACGCACGCACACACACACACACACACATATATGTATATATATATATATATATATATATATATATATATATATATATATATATATATATATATATCGCTGTATTAGCAAAACACTATACAACCCTCAACATTTATGCATACTGGCTGTTTAAGATTAACAGTTTCAGCGAAGTATCATTGATTCATGTCATAATTATAACTCAGTAAATGGATGCGAGGTATCCATGCAATACATATACTATGTATGATTATAAAGTAATTAAAAACTGAAGTAATACCAACTGCAAAAAAAAACCCAACAAAAACTCAATATTTAGATATCAGTTCGAATTATCAGCCTATATGATGAAAAAGTATTTCTTTGTAAGAATCAAAATGTTGAAAAAAAATTGTTGACCTGAATTTATAAGTTTGTAAATATGATATGTACTCTGATATAAACAAGTAAATTCACTTAATAATAAATTGGAATGATAAAGTTTTTATCACACAAAAATATTTACTGTGCGAATCAAAATTGTATCGTAATGTTTAGGTGTATTTGTATTAAAATTCCAGGCCCTCCTAAAACATATGCACGCCCCACAATTCTCAATCAGCAGGGTTCCTGATTCACTATTTCCCTTACGTCCTGGTGACTGCACCATTCCTCATGGTGTTTAGCCAAGTAGATAGCTCCTCTTATTTTTGATACACACTTTGTTCCTACAGCATCTGTACCTGGTCCACTTTTTCGACCTAGTATAGTAAGGTTCCAACGTGCAGAGCTTCTGGGTGGAAGGTTTTGACGGCTCTGAGAATTTGGTTGGTAATTGGGTCTAGTAATCAACTTATCACACAGTCCCTAGGCCCAGAAGACTGATTTTCATCGTCTCCCCAGTACATAGTTGAATTTGTATCATTCACACGAGCTGAAAATACCTGCATTACGAGTGGTTATATCGAGTTACATTGAGCCTACGGTCGTAAAACATTGAGTGAAGTAATGATGCAATTTTTACGGTTGTAGGCTCTCTTTTATACTCAGTTTTGTATGTAATCTTATATGGAAACAAAACTGAACAGCTATCGAAATAAATGCAGTGTATGTAAAAAATGAATTACAATTTTGACTCATGTAAACAAAAGACTTACAATGATATATCAATTGCCGTTTTAGTCTCCCGTACTTTGTACATAGAAACTTATTTGAGATTATCTCCCGTTGTTACATGGTTAATATATCATTCGAACAAGACAACGTAATTATTTCTACTGATATTCGGACCATCCTCATCTTGGTTGTTTTTCATACAACGTTTCGGCCGTTGTACTCTACGGCCATCGTCTGGTATCATCTGGTAGATTTTGGGAAGTAACGAACCGAATCCTTTATTTATCCGACGGGGGTATATTGACCGTACTCCCCTCTTAGCGTTAGTAGTATTGTTATATTGTCTCACACTAGGATCGAACCTAGAACCATCAGATTACTTTACAGTAATTTGTCTGATGCTGTAACCACTGCGCTATGTGTCCATATTCCGAGATATACTAAGACAACGTAAATGCTTAATATATCATTCGAACAAGACAACGTAAATAGAATAAACAATAAAAGAAAATTGGGTTGCTGCAGAGAACGAACCTGCCACCGATAGAGTAGTTGCTTTAACGTTGCAATGCTCTAACCATCGAGTTAAACAGCTGCTAGTAATGCAAAGGGCCAAATAATTGCTTTTAACCCAAATTCCCATCTCGTTTATTTTCTGTCTATTCGTCTCTTCCAACACGACAGTTTCATATCTAAGAAATGGACATATTTGGTCCAACTGAATGAATTATAAATTGTGTTATACTATATAGAGACTTATTTGAAATGATCTCCCGTCGTCACACGGTTAATATATCACTCAATTTAGACAACGTAAATAGAATAATGGAACCTGCCATGAAAACGAAATTAAATATCTATCGAAATAAATGAGGTGAATGTAAAAATATGAATCACAATTTTGACTCGTGTAAACAAAAATCTTACAATACGAAACCAAAAACTGTTTTAGTCTGCCATACTTGAAAATCCTAAACGTTAGTCTTTCTTGAGCTCCCAATATGTATTTTTGTGCTCCCATAGTCTCTGATAATCATAATTTAAGACCATCTAACGAAAGATCTGGAGCCTACAACCATTTTTTGGTAAGACGCAACCTTCAGGGATAAACGTTGCGAAAAAGTCTTCAAGCTAATCTTTATCATTATTAGCTGAATAACCCGCCCATACGAATACATTGTTATGTGTGTAAAAGATTTACAAGGATTCCTTGATCTGTGAGATAATCTATCTCAAGATTTTCCGCACTGTTCAAAGCAGAACTGTTCAAGGTCTTTTTACAATTTGTTTTTTTCCTGCTTGTACTCAGTTACGTCGATTTGTACTGCAATATTTTAATACATCAAAAGCTGCACTAATCAAAGCCGTACTATCCAAGGCATTGTTGTATACTCATCTATGGATAATCGATGTTCAAGGCTTACCTTTACAAGTAGGTAGGTCGTTCGTATCAAATGCAGAATGTTGCAAGGAATATATATATAAAAAAAAATAACGATATAAAAAGCAGATTTCATAACCTTGAATTAGGGGTCTTGGGAAGTTCAATTTAAATCTGAAATTCTTTTCAAATAAAAGGCGGAACGAAGCATGTATTATTTTCTCTTTACTTTTAAAACGTTCTATTGACAATTCAAGGGAGGCGGAGAAAATTACAAAAGATTCAAAGGACAGCAGATGATTCTATTGGTAGGAGCAATTAAAAAAAATGTCCAAGCAGCATTGAACTGTTAGATAATTTTATCTGAATGTAAATGGGCGTAGAAGGAAGGAAGTAAAGAAATTGTGAGCGGTGGAGATGGGACAAACGAACGAAAAAAGAATTAAAGGAGAACAGAGTCTTGGAGAGAGGAAAAAAAAACGTAGGTGTGATTTGATAAGGAAACTGAAAATGAGGAAGTAGAGGAAGAAGGAGGAGACGGAAGGAAGAGGGGAGGGAAGAAGGTGGGGAAAGAGGGAGAAGCAGGAGAAGAAGGGGGAAGAAGGGGAAATTAAAGGGATAAGGGAAGAATGAAGGAAAACGGAAGGAAGAAATAAAGGAGGGGAAGAAGGAGGATTGAAAGAACAAGGGGATGGAGAGAAAATGAGAGGAAAGACAGAAGGGGGGAGAGGAGAAAGAGGTGAAAAAAGGTAGGAAAGGGAGGAAAGAGAAAGAGGGAATTAGGGAGAGTGGGATGAACGAGGGAGACGAAGGAAAATAAAGGAAAGGAGGAGGAAGGAAGAAGAAAGTGAAGGAGGAGGGGAGGAAAGGGGGAGAAGGACGAAATAACGAAGGGATTGAAGAAATATGAAGGATAACGGAGATGGGAAGGAAAGAGAGGGCAGAGAAGGAGGGAAGAAAATTGTGTGAAAATGTTATAACCATTGAATAGTAAACATACCAAAATAAATATGAATTCCATTTGATTATAAAGAGCAGGAAAAAGGGAGAAAAAAAAGTAAGGAAGGAAAAGAAGAAAGAAAGAGAGGGAAAAAAGAATAAAGGAAAGGTGAGGAGTAGACGCAAAGGAAACAGAGGAAGGTTAGAGAGGGAAGAGAAGGAAGGAACGAAGAATGGAAGGAAGAAATGAAGAAAAAGGAAAACAAACGAAATAAGGGAAGGACAGAATAGAAAGAAAGACAGGAAGGAACCAAGAGATAGGGAAGAGAAGGAAGGAAAGATGGGAGATACAATTAAAAGCAGGAAAGAGGGAAAGAAGGGAGAGAGAAACCAACAATGTACATAGACATAAGACAGAAGGAAATTATCAAATAATGTAATGAAAAGAGAAAGATGAATGCAGAATAGAGAGAAAAAAGAAAGAAGAAAGAATGAATGAAGAAAAAAGGAGGTGAGAAATAAGGTAATGAGGAAAGGAAGAAAAAGCAAGGAAGGGAGATAAAAACAACAGTATATAAAATAAAGAAAGAAAGACAATGCTTATGACAAAAGAAAAGGAAGAGAGGAAAATACCAAAAGAAGTAAAAAATATGAAGAAAAGAAATCGATTGCGATCGAATAAAGAGCAGAGAAAGTAAAATAACGCTGAACGTAAAATAAACAAAATTACAAGGTGAATAATAAATAAAATATTCGAGTCTCGTTAGCGGAGAAATTATTTAGTGTATGACCGAGGCTAGGGAGCACGTGAATAGGTATTGAGAGATGGACGCCATTTTAGATATACGCCCACCATTTTTTTTTTTCACATTTCCCAGGTTCATTTCTAGGCAGGTATAAGATGTACAGGGAAGAACGTGCAACAAAAACGAAAATATGATCGCAGAAAACGAATTTAAAAAAAAAAAAAAGAGACAATATATCTTTGACCTGGGAAAATGAGGGAGAATAGGAAATGGCTGACGATTGATTCAAAGGAAATAAAAAGAGAAGATATTGAAGCCAAGGGTATAGATGGGAGGGTTGAGGTGGTTTGCAGTTCACAGAGAACATATACGTCGGCAATGATACGAATCGGCACAGGGGAGAGAAAAGGGGCGAAAATTTTTCTAGGGATTGGACTGGATGTTGCAAAATAATGATGAAATTCTTTAAAGAACTAGAAATAAAAAAAAATGATGATAAAGTGTCTCGTTTCCAAAAGGGTTAAACGTAAAAAATCCGATAATGTAATAAAAAAATAAAAAGGTGAGATAAAATGAGAAAAAGACTGAAAATAGATAATTCATTCTCCTCCCCCTCTCTCTCTCTCTCTCTCACAGATTAACCCTCACTATCTATCTTCGTAGCGAGTTAGCTAGCTTACTTGATAGCCAGGGTATCTATTTATCAATCTGTTCATAGCTATGAAGACACTATTTTGATCATTTTCTATCCATCTATATATCTATCTAAATATTTTTGCTTATGGTTGCATGCTCCTGAAAAATTCAAGTTCGAAACTACTCAACCAACCTGTTCAGTAAAATTGTAGAGAAAAGGGTAGATGGATATTTAGTTCCAGTATGAGGTAAAAAAAAGTATTTGTTAATTTAACAAAAGGGATAGCCTTATAATGAAAATGACCCCTGCCTATTAGTTAACTGACCAAATATTGGTCCCCAGGAGGAGAGTAACGTGGTTGGAAGACTACGTACGGACAGACTACAGTCCTCAGGTTCCTGGTTGCAGGCTTTCCCTTTATTGATCATGAGCAAGATCTATCTATCTATCTATCTATCTATCTACATTCTTGCCTATGGTTGCAATCTTCTCAAAATGAGTAATGCTCAACTTTGATGCTACTCAACCAACCTGTACGGCAGTTCGTTCAAAAAAGAACGTTAGTTAGCCTCTTCAATATCTTTGAGCAATTATGGACAAGATCTGTGTATCTATTTATCTCCCCATCTACGTTTTTTGCTTATTATTGCATACTGCCTGAGATGTGTATTATTCAAGTTTAAGAGTACTCAATCAAACCGTTTGGCAGAGTGTCTAAATAGCGACATTAGTTAGCTTTTTCTATCTCGTAGATCGATTCTGAACCAGATCTATCTATATATCAATGTACCTATCTTTTAAACAAGCAATGCAGTAAACAAGAAGATGTCATTGGGAAATAAATCTCGTCGGATCAATATACAGTGGTCAAGGCTTCTATCATTTTATCCATCTAAAATTCTTCTATCTTGCTCATTGGTATTCAAGTGTATCTATTCATTTATCTACGCACAATTGAATCTATTCATGTAAAAGGTATATAGTGGGTTTATTTGTCTAATTGTTTGTGTAACAATATGAAGGCTTATGGTATTTTTTAATTGAATATTTCATTTTCATCCTGAAATGTTTCATTTTATTTTTGAAATAACACTTTCTGTCATACATGATATTTGCATGGGTATAAGTGAACTGTACTTAATGATACGCAACTTATCTACGTACTTACATGTGAAAGGGTAACTCTCTTCAGATGCTAGACGGATGATAGAAACATCTTAAATAGATTTATTGACAAGATGAAATGTGGTCGCTTGGATCCTCCGCAGTCAATCCCAGCCCTTTAATCAAAAAGGCACGAGGGGGGAATAAAGTAAAAAAGAGTTAACAAAAAATAGATGAATAAATAAATGAAATAAACGGTGTATGAGCAATCTAACGGCGAAAGTAAGGAAGACAGTAAATTTAGTGCTGCGAGAAAGGAATATTTAACAAAGTTAAAAATGACTATCCAAAGTCCTAAGAAATCGTCATTTAATAACTACAGAAAAGGGAAATCTAATCACCCAATAGAAAAATCATCTAATATACACCACCATTCAACTTACTAGTAAGAACTAACTCAGGTAAAATATTCATCCCATTAAAAAGAAAACATTTCCCCCCAAACCAACCACTAAGCAGAATGTATAACATAAGAAACTGAAAATCAGTTTTAGTTGTACCGACAATCTCAATGCACTTATCATGAAACATAGGAATGAATTATAAGATGCCGCACATATGCAGAAAACATAAACATGAAGGCTGATGGGATTTTTTGATTGATTATCTTATTTTTATCTTTAGTGTTTCATTCTTTTTTGGAACTAACACTTATATAGTGAACTATACTTAACAATACACTGCTTATTTACGTGTTTGTGTGACAGGTGAAAGGGTAACCCTTTTCAGACGCCAGAAGAATGATAGAAACATCTTAAATAGATTTATTGACAAGATGAAATGTGGTCACTTGGATCCTCCGCAGATAGACGGTCAATCCCAGCCCCTTAATCAAAAAGGCATTAGGGGAAATACAGTAAAAAGGAATTAACAAAAAACAAAAAACAAACAAGAAAAATGGTGCACATATGCAGAAAACATAAACATGAAGGAATGAGACTGCAATTGTACCAATAAGAATAGTTTCCCTAAGCGAAATATCAAATATAGTATACCAAGAAGAAATATCAACCCAGGAAAGGCCTTAGAAGTAAAATAGTATACCAGATATCTTAAACGTCATTCAGAATTAGACTAGCCAACCATAAATAACCCTTTACGAATGAAAAATACTAGAATGATACACCATTATTTACATATTACAGGAAAATGTACGAAATGAATTACAAACTAATTGTAAAATGGAAAAATTCAAGACAAACCAATAAATGCCAAAATATGGAAAATCAATGCTACATCCGTCTAAATGAGAAATTTGAAATACTCAGTTTTGCTAAAAAAAACAAAGAAACCTTAAGTAGATTTATCAAACAGGAAAAATGAAATAGCACTCAAATGCTGACGTCGCTCAAAATTCTTATTAACTAACATAACTCGACAAACCATACATTAGTGCACTAAAGGTAATATAGACAGTTTACCCACATACTCATCATCGCAAAGAAACATTTGATCAACATTATCAACTCTCTCACAAGTCCAAATAAATCAAATTAAATACAATCCACTATGGTTATAAAGGATAGTAACATACGCAATAAATTTAATGTAAAAATCGAGGTGAAGGTCAAACCATCATTCAGAACACAATTCAGCATCCACTTATAGATAACTCCTGCAACTAGTTCACATTCCTGAACATGTAATTCATAACCACATGCAAGACACACTTTACAGAAATAACAATAAATAAAGTAAAAACTCCTCCCACCATAGCAACACCCACAAGACTCTCTCAAAGTTCCCCGAACCGAAATCTAAAACATCTATAATCATTAACTCGAAGAGGCCCAGACAAGGCAGAAACATGTATGTGTTTGTGTACCAGATCAACTTTATGTTATATATATATATATATATATATATATATATATATATATATATAAGTGTTGGGTAAAACCAAACAAAGATATTCACTAGAAGATACAAAAAATCAAATACAAAGGCCGCTACAAAACCCAAAGAAGAAATCTTAACACTCTCTTTAGAGAAAAATCTAACTGCATATCACTCATAATCACCTCCCACAATACACTCCCACTTCTGTGAAATATAATCAATATAGATGGGATATACTTAAACTCAAAACAGAACGCAAAGGACTATTCTTAGAACCATGTGTTATTGCCTTTCGCAGACCCCCAAACATCATTGACATGATCAGCCTTAACACTATAATGAACAATCAAGTCTCACACTGCAACATTCCGAAAAACTGTTAAATTCTTCGAACCCTGCAACAAAAGAAATAGTCAATTCTGCGACCACCTTAAGCACACCAACATCTTCATTAGTTCTCCCACTAGACTTTTTACGTATACCATGATTCTAACCATCGAAACAAAAATGTTATCCACCTCCTAGAATTTGATGGATACAAATTGCAATTCATAGACGAGTCTGACTGGTAATCCAACATTAGACTTAAAAACTGTAGGTTCAGAATCAAATCACCGAACCATCCAAACTTAATCCCAGGAGTAAAAAATAAAATTAGTGGATTATCGAACTTGAAACACCACTCTAACATTCTAATACTAAACGTAACAACCTTGACCTCGCGAATCTCTTACACCAAAATCCTTTAAACCCAAAATTAACACTTTATCTCCTTCATGTATATCCAATATTAGGAACTTCGAACAATCACTCAGATACCTACTTATAGGAACTCTTGTATAGTATTTCATTTGTAAAATTGAAAGCCGTCGGACTTTTCAGAACATCTCCTATAATCATTAACGATACAGAACGTATATTTTGCTAAGATATTTCATCATACATAACAGGGATCCCTTTACCCCACCATCTGGTTAAATACTACAGTAACCCAATGCTCAGCTTATGAAGCATCCTCACAGTCCAATTCTATTCTATAATCCAACTCCTCGATATCCATAACAAATGCTCCCTCTGAGCAGCAAAGCCTATAAAACATCCATAACCGCTGCTATAACTCGTAACAGGATATCCAAACATACCAATAAAGATTTCACCACAGTCAAAATACAGTCCAGACCCATCATTATGACCCAGAGGGAATCCTCTTTCCTTACTTCCATTTTTGCTTCCAAAGCAAAAGATCTGATGCTAAATTTGTTTTCTACGGAAACCTTATGACCATTAAAAGGTAAACCCACGCTATTGAAGATCAGAACCCTTCCCAAAACATGTACAATATATCAAATAGTTAATTCGTGATCAATCAATTAAAAAATGAAGTCTCCATATATCTATACTTCCAAGTCCGTGTCAAATATGAATGGAGTATATATATATATGTATATATATATATATATATATATATAATAGGATGCAGATTCACGACATGAACAAGTTTATGTTTCTGCCCTCTTTGAGCCTCATCAGACTTTTGATTTCGCTTGATGGAGCTCACAGAGGGCAGAAACATAAATTTGTTTGTGTAGCAAATCCACACCCTTATATTACCAGTTCTACTCTAGAACAATTTGACTTTCGAAGTATAAAGTTTGATGCATCGAGCACTCTAAGAAATAAATCTATCGCACATCAGACGTTGCTTTATATTATGGTATGTTGCTGAATTGATCTGTACCATATGTATTATGTGTTATATGTATATATATATATATATATATATATATATATATATATATATATATATATATATAACTTTTTCCTCTCCTATGCTTCAATGGCGACTGTTTAGCACCAATTTGTTGCAATGGCTACTCTATCAGTCACAGGTTTCATTCCTGTAACAAGTCCTATTTTTTAATTGTCTATCTTATTTACGTTGTCTTGGTCGAATGATACAATAATCGTTTAATGACGCGAAATCATTTCAAATAAGATTTTTCATATGATATAACGCAATTCAGGATCATTTTGTCTGATCACATACCCATTTCTTGATATATATATATATATATATATATATATATATATATATATATAGAGAGAGAGAGAGAGAGAGAGAGACAGACAGACAGACAGACAGACGGACAGACAGAGACAGATAGATACTTATCATGGAAACTGTTCACGTAGATTTCTCAGGGGAGGGGCTCGAAAAGCAAGTAATAACTCCTTATAAAGTCTGGAAAAAATGTTTTTCCTTTTCAGAATCACCCACGAATTTTTTTCTTAGATGGACTCAATTTAGGGTGTAAATCTTTGCTAAATTAGTGCATGGTATGTGCTTCTCTGGGATTATCAACTGAGTTTTGATAAAAATCAATACGAAATCCTTCATATACCCTATTTTTCTTTGTCAAATTATATTTGGTGTTCGAATTTAAAGAATGATGTACTTCATTCTGTGTTCTTTATTTGAATTCTTAAATAAGTATGCGTCATGGTTATTACATGATTATCGAGAGCGCACCGGTAATATATTATCCTCAATTGATTGGTTTATCGCATTGAAGTTAGACAGTTATACATATTCAAAATGTCCATGAATGATAGAATTGTTCATAAGTGTCTACGATGGTCGTAGTGTGAGACATTGAAGTACAAGCAAGGTAGTTCACAACCTGATGGGAGCTTTATCGTCATGGTGAGATTCTATAGAAGATTAGTTAACTTATTCCTCAGAGCAGTGGCTGAAATGATGAAGTTGTTCCTTCCTCTACGTTTTAAAAGCTTCACAGCCCTACGAAAGTCTTTTTCTTTCTCCCAGAACTGACTTTAGCTTTGGAGGGCTATCTCTGCCTCAGTTGCACTCCAATGTCTTGCACCTCAACAATCACAGAAACTCCTTCTTCCCGTTTGGCCAAAGCATGAGAATTTTTCTTTAGTTCTCCAGTTCATGCAATATGATGGTGATACTCAGTTACAGACTTATACTAAAAATGGCTACAAATCGCAAAAAAACTAACGTATTGAGTTTTCAATAGCATGTCTTCACCGATGAACAGATCTTAGTATACTGCTTTAATTCAAAATTTACATGATTCCATTTTTCCTTTCGATTGGCCAGAAATTGAGTCCGAACCAAGCATACTTTTGCATGTATTGATATTTTTGCTATCAATATATATACACACATATATATATATATATATATATATATACGCACATATCTTTGTATGTACATGTGCATACAATCAAGCCAACACCTATATATGTGTACATATCTAGCTATATATATATATATATATATATATATGAGATAAGTTAAAATTACTGTTCTTCCCCGGGGCATTTTATGCCCAGCTTCTGTCTATTTGCTGAGAGCAATAGATAGAAAATTTTATGGATGGTCTAACAATTGAGAAATTTTTGTCTTTATATTTTTTCCACTTACATTTTTCTTCTTATCTGAAGATATATGGGGAAGAAAGGAAAAATGTAAACGCGTTTTACTGCAAAAAAGATAAATATATTTTGGGCCCAATATCATTCCTGACTCCCGAAAAGCATCACAAACGTCAGGGATGATGATACTGCTCGTAAGAGAATTCTTTCTGTTCTTTCTAAGCAATTTAAACTTTCTGCGTTATTGTATTGTTAGTCTTCGGAGGGAAACGGGCAGGCTTAGAGCACAAGCCATTCATCTATTGGGAAGAATTTATTTCGGAGCCATACACCGTATCTTACTCGTCGATTGTCGCCTCATATACAGGAACAATGATTTATATATATATATATATATATATATATATATATATATATATATATATATATATATATATATGTATATATATATATATATATATATGCCCATTCACATACGAACATAAGTATATGTGTGTGTGTGTGTATGTGTGTGTTAGCAGGTATAGGAAATATTAGTTGATAGATAGATATGAGCAGACCGATATAAATACATGTAAAGACAGAAGTAAATAGATAGATCAAAATGAGGAATCTGAGATAAATAGACATGAAAAGACCAAAATAGATATAAGCAGACAAGGACAGATAGATAGATACATAGATGGATAGATAGATGGATAGATAGATAGATTGATAAAATCGATGGATAAATAGACTACTATGAACGGATTTATACTGAGGGGAACAAAGTATACTTATATATATATATATTGCATATAAGGAAGCAAAGATTCGCAGCAAAAATATGTGTATGTTTCTGCCCTGTTTCTGCTCCTTTGTGTAAAGAAACTCAAACAGGACAGGAACATAAACGTGTTTGTGTAGCAATCCTTACTTCGTTCGATTTCAAGCTCCTCTCAGAATCAACTTAATCTTTGATATTGAATGCTTCGAGCACTTCATGAAATAAAGCTATCACACATTGGATATTGTATCATATTGTATTCCTGATTTGTATTATATATATATATATATATATATATATATATATATATATATATATATATATAATATATATATATATATGTATATATATATATATATGTATATATATATATATATGTATATATATATATGTATATATAATTATATATATATATATATATATATATATATATAAATCAAGAAGACAATATCGTCAGCAAATCTGAGGTCACTTAGTTATCTAAGATATATTCTGATTCTTTCAAATGTCTGTGTCAGTTTTATCAGTTCTTTTTGAAAGTCTAAATCTTGATCGAAAATGAAAGGGGATTTTGATACCAAGCCGTTTTGGGTTAATCAATAGACAAATTGGAAAAGCCAGTGATAAATGCATTCACTCCTGCCTTTTGTTATAAAAATCATTATATACTAAGGAATCAATCTGGCATAAGTTTCTATTGTAAACTGAATTTCCTTGTAATTGTTTTGTTGTGCAGGGAGTAAAAAAAAAGATCATTCCAGACATGAGAAGCAATTGCTTAAAATTCCAGGCTTCTAGCTCAATTGGACTCGAAACATAAGAAACTAAACAGATTTTGTCAGGCACTAAAGAGGAACCGTTACTCAACCAACGTCACTTGGTAGATGGGTCTTTCAGGGTGATCAATTAAAAAAAAATAGGAAAAGCGGCTGATGAATGGATTTACTTCTACTGTCTTTTGTTCGTCAGAGATCATTGAAAAAAAGCCTGAAATTTCAACAAAAGCGCGGACACAAACAAAGGAATCAATTTAGCATAGGTTTGGATTGCAAACTGAATCCTGCCTGAAAAAAGGTATTTGTGGGTGAGATTTTGAAAAAGAATTTTTTTCAAACTAACAAGGGGTAATCACTTGAAATTTCAGGCTTCTAGCTCCAACTGTAGGGCTTATTTGCGTGATTTATGCATACATGAAAACATACGTACAAATATGTATACTTACGTACCTAGCCATCAGAACCAACTAGAAAACTGAAAGAAATCTATGTTGACAGTTTTGATTGACGGCTCCAAACGCTTCAGAAACACTGTTTGCAGTTAGCACGAGGCTAGTAACAAAAGAGTGACATAACTAAGGAGGGACGAATCGGAAATAGATTGAAAAAGACTGAAAAGTATAACTGAAAAGAAATGACGATGCCAAATGTTTCTGAATCTATCTTACTGCTTCAGAAATACTTCTGAAACAAAATAAGATGTCAATCAACCCATTGCTCGGGAAGCATACAGGTCTTATCGCAAACCATGAATAAATTATCGTCTTCCAGTCTCTCATATGGAGCAGCTGCAATCGTAGCTCTCCAACGTCTTCATTTAGGGACAAGTAAATCTAGCCCCGACTCCACAACCCTAAAGAGTTATCTCGGCGTTCATGCAATTTATCTAGAAAAACATCTTGATACTATTTTATTGAATCACCTTCCGCGGCCAAATATAAAGATTCTTTTTCAGTCAAAGGAGAAATGTTTTTACAAAAGTTGGACTAACTTCTTATGTTAAGTCATTTAAGTTTCAGTCAGAGTTAAGTTAGATCCTGACACAGCGAGTCTTGAGTTTATTTATTCATATAAGTATACTGGTAGAAATTAGATGAGACAATACCAAATTGTTTTGGGCATATCATTTGTAGATTCATTCGGACAATGGGCACCTCGCCGTTGCATAATGGTTCACGAGCTAGATCAGCAGATCATTACTAAAATTTGGAATGGGTTGTAAACGAAAAAGCAATACAACGAACGAGCGACATAATTAAGACGATATAGATTTCTGAGGAGTGATATGAATATTATCTCTAAAAAACTGACGATGTTAAATATTTCTGAACTAATTTTACTGCTTCAGAAGTACTTTACATTACATGAAACAGTGAGCAACTTATTGCTTCTGAAGCATACGGAGCCTATCACAAACCATAAATATTGCTCTGAGTTGTTGAATTTGCAATTAGAGCTCACCCACTTCGCTAACCTAATCTGTACCCTGTTTATTACCTGGGGTGCCAACACAAAAACAAGTTCACACCGAATCGACCGCTAAAAAAGGTGTGGAAAATGCCAAAACACTCTGAACAACCGTTAACCATTTTCAATAGGTAAACATGGATAGATTCTTGTGGAATAGTCAGAAAATAGTTAGAATTGACAAAATTGTATACGGCAACATGAGCTGTCATAGAATGTAACTACCGATTCGTCAAAGACATGCCCAGGAAGCAAGCCAGAAAATACTGATGAAATATACGGAGTATTCCATTGATATCGGTAAATATATATATATATATATATATATATATATATATATATATATATATGTGTATGTGTGTGTTTGTGTGTGTGTGTGTGTGTATTACATTCACATGGGTAAGCACTCAATAGGAGTTACACGAACAGCAAATCATGTTTGCAACCATACTTACCGATCTCTCATCGTTATATACATCTTTGGATAACCTACGTAAGTAAGCCCTGTCTCAAAAGATTGAATGATGTGTAGTATGAAATAATGTCCATATACAATACATTATGATAATACCCTATATAAAATAAAAAAACTACACATATGACATAAGATACATATTGAAATCAAAGCTGAAGGGGAGGTGGTGTTTGATCAACACTGCTTGGTGCCTTGTTGATATAACTGTGTTGTCGTTATATCCCCGAAACGGTTACGTGGTAAACAACAGATGATCGATCAAGAAAAAAATATACACATTGTGTCATAACAAAATATATGTAAACAATATTTAGAAAAAAACACTGAAGGAAATTACATAAATTGCATTGATAAATATTTGCAAATAAATGACAGAAAGCAATGCTGAAATATGTTTAATGTTTTCTTTAAATCTTTATAGAATATATATATATATATATATATATATATATATATATATATATATATATATATATAATGTATATTTTGTTTTATGTATAATGTTTGGTTTTTCTGCGTAGTAGGAAATAATGGTACTAATTTACAAACAAACATGGTGGTATTATCGTACTAATTTTTTTTCAAATATATATCAAATCACCTTAGCCCGCAGATTGGCTGCTTAGTAGGCTATAAATTATTCTCCCTTTACCTGGCTATGTTCGTGTGTGTCTCTGGACTCTCTCGGTCACATCCTGAGGCAAGAACCTTGTTTTTTGCCTGAGTACACCCCTATGCATCATCAAAAAAGCCCTCTCTTGTAATTTCAAATGAGTGTTTCTTTTGGTGTCTATGGTCATTTTGGACTAACAATACCTAAATCTATTCCATATTACTGTAGTTCAACCACAAATGCCCTTAACTTCTTTCAATAAATATAATTTTGGTCCACGGAATCGGCGACTCAATTTTTCCAACTTATCTGCAAGATTGCCTTTTGTTTATGTCACTTCATGAATACAGTAGATTACTGTTATTACGCCGAGGGGTAGTGCTGTTCAAACGATTTCACCATCAAAACAGGTAGATTACTAATACTCCATAAAAATTTAAAAAAACAAAAACTTAAACGAACTAATTACTTTTAGAGAATCTTTCGAGAATATAAAAACAAAGGTGCCGTTAAGACGCGTTCGTCAACAAGTAATACCGTTACAATGCTTCTGACACCAAAGAGTACCGTTAGAATGCATACCGTTCGAACAGGAGAATTCAGTAATTCTGAAAAGTCAGGGTCGATGGCAAATTGGCTTTCAAAAACAAAAATGGATACAACGTAAGTTTAGGTGTATGGCTGAAAAAAAGCGATGAATTACTGTCTTGTGGCACTACCTTCAATTTAGTGCTGTTTTTATACGTGACTTCTCGCCAGAAGTTGTATTCTATTCGATTCAATGAAGCAGGATTTGCATCAATCAGATCTAATGGTAAGATAAAAGAATTCCCCTTCAAACTTTCTACTGGCTCAACTATAAATATTAGTCCAGGCTCCTACCAAACTGCTCATCTCTAAATACTCAAAAAAAAAAAATCACTCTATTATTGCTCTCTCTCTCTATCTATCTATCAATCAATCTATCTATCTATCTCTTCCTGTCACTCTCTCTCTCTCTCTCTCTATATATATATATATATGTATATATATATATATATATATATGTGTGTGTGTGTGTGTGTGTTTGTGCGTTCGTTTCCTGCCTATCAATCTCTTTATATATCCAACTATATACACATAGCTATGGAGCTTTCAATTTGTTCATTTCCGTATATATATATATATATATATATATATATATATATATGTATATATATATATATATATAAACCTGTTGAACAATTTATCGGGTCATTGTCTATCATACTACCGATTAATTCATTATCTATCCATCTATTATCTATTCATATATATATGAAGCTGATATTTTGGTCATTCTCCTTCTATCTATCAACTGACAGCTATGTAACCATCACTTTGTTCAGTATCCGTATGTCTATCTCTTTCCTATATATATATATATATATATATATATATATATATATATATATATATATGTATATATATATATATATATATATATATATATATATATATATATATATATATAAATATATATATATATATAATGTGTATTGTAGAGAGTGAGACAGACTCGGGAGTGAGGTGTTTGGAAGTAAGGTTTATCAATCCTGATAAGTAAATTTTCCATACATGTTTCGGGATTTTTCCCATCATCAGTGGTGTGTGCTGTGTGTATTAAAATGCCCATATATATATATATATATATATATATATATATATATATATATATATATATATATATATATATACATATATATATATATATATGTATATATATATATATATATCAATCTATTAAATTCATCATCGTCTATCATAAAATTGATTTGTTCATTATCTATCTATCTATTCAGCCTTCGATCTATCCATAGCTATAACGCTAATATATTGATCATTTTCTATCTATCGACCTATGTATCTTTTTCTCTCGATCATGATTGAATGATTTCCAAAATGTGTTCTGTTCTGGTTTAAGGTTACTGAACTAACTTATCTAAGCAACTCTTCCAATTAGGAACGTTAGTTTACCTTTTCAATCTCGTTGATCCTTTCCGAACAAAAGTTATCCATCCACCTATTTACCTATTAAATAAACACTGCAACAAATGAGAAGAGGTCATAGGGAAATAAATCTCGTTGAATCAATAAAGAAACATTGGTCAGGGCTTCCATCACTTTAACCAACTGAAGATTCCCCTTTGTCTCTCTCCATTTCTTTTTTCAACCGAAGGTAGTTTTATACCACGGACTGGACTCTAATTGCAAAGATAACGCTAAAGGCCTAAGCAAATGTGATGTCTCTCTCTCAATTTGTAAGATATTTTCTTTTTTCATTAATTCCTTTGGTTACGCTTTCTTTCCTCTTCTTTCTTTATTTCGTCATTTTGTTTCTTTCCTTTTCCATTTCTTTTTTCCTTTCTTCATTTGATCAACTTTTTTCCTTCTGCTAACCTTTTATGCTTGATTGTCTCTCTCTTTCTCTTTTCTCATTCTCTTTGTTTCCCTCTTTCAAAAATTGCTTTGTCTTGAATTGTTCCCCTGATTCTCTTTTATCTCCCTTCGTTCGATCATTTGTTGATTTTCCTCTTTTTTTGTTTGTCTTTTCCTTCCCCTTTCTAAATTCCTAGTTTTTCTTTTTCCCGTAATTCTATTGTCCTGAATTTCTCCTTCCTACTTCTCTTTCTTTCTACCTCTCTCTCTTTGATAAACTGTTTTCTTTCTCTTTTCCTCATCAACTATTTTACCACTCACTTTCTCTCTCTCTCTCTCTCTGTCGATCTTTTTCTTGTTCTCTTCCTTTTTCTTTTCGCGATTGCTTTGTCCTGAAAATTGCTATTTTTTGTCTCTTCTTCTCTCCTTTTTCTTTCTTTCTTTCTTCCTTTCTTCATTCTTTTTTTCTGTCTCTCCTTCTTTCTATATTTGACCAACAGTTTTATTCACTCCTTTGTCTATCTTACTCCTGTTCCACCCAGCATTTTCTCTCTTTGTCAAATTCTCTCCTCCCTCTTTTTTTCATTTTTTCTCTTTGCAAATACTTTGTCCTGAAGTCATTCATTCATTTTTTCCTTTTTTCTCAACTTAATTCGCTGTTTCTTTCATTCATCCTTCTGTTGCTGCCCCAATCTCCATATGATCGTTTCTATTTCATTTTCTTTCTACCTTCTTCCTTCTTTCCTTTTGTCTTTCGATTTTCTCATTCTCATATTCTTTGGCGTGTTTTTCCTTCCTAGATTGTGTGGTTCTCATTCTTCCTGTACTCTTCCCTACTATAGTCTATCTTTTTTTTTTCTCTTTGTCTCTCTATTTTTCTTTCTTTCTTTCTTTTCTCTTTTCTTCCTTTCTTGTTTTTGTCTGCCTATCTCTGTCTATTTCTTTCTTTCTTTCCTCTTTTCTTTCTTTCTTGTTTTTTGTCTACCTTTTTCTCTCTTTCTTTCCTTCTTCCTTTCTTTCTTCCTTCTTTTATACCCCCCCTCTCTCTCTTTTTCTTTCTTTCTTTTCGCTTTTCTTTCTTGTTTTTTGTCTGCCTACCTCTCTCTCATTTTCTTTCTTTCTTTCCTCTTTTCTCTCTTTCTTGTTTTTTCTCTGCCTTTCTCTCTTTTTTCTTTCTTCCTTTCTTTTTTCTTCTTCGCTTCTCTCACTTTTCTTTTTATTCCTCCCTCCTTTCTTTCTTTCTTTCTTTCTTTCATTCTTTCTTTCTCTCATCATTTATTTATTGTCTTCATCCGGTATTCATCCTATCTCCAATAGAACGACTATCATTCTGACATTACTCCTAACTTCCTTCTTTCTTTGTGCCATTCAGTAACATTCTTTGTCTCAAGGCTTCTACAACTTAATCGGCTTTTTTTTTCATTCTATCTTTGTCCATACAATTCAATTATTGGTTTATAGTCGGATGCTTTTGGGCCTCCAATTTTTCAAAGCTCTGAACTACATCGGTAATTGACGCCATGATCTTGGTCGTTTTTATTATTTCCCCTCATTGTTTTACCTGCAAACTCCAGAGAATCTGTTTCCTCTGTTCTACGTGTTAGATCAGAGAAGATAGGCAGCATTCAACATCATCATCATCATTATCTTCAACGCCCGTCTTTGGATATGGACCTTCCCAAAGATATGCCAAACCGTGTCTGAATCGTTCAACCGTCTAATTTTTGCCAACCACAATTATGCATATGGCGATTGGGGATCCAAGTTGTGTGTCATGATGTCCAGTGGTTGTCTTATATCCAGCCTCCTGCTTTCTGTAATATTATTGTTGTCTCATGATTCCTATGTCTGTGGTGTTAATCGTGATTTTCTCCTGTGTATATACTGCCAAAATCCCATCCAATACGTGATAGGGCCAATGCAGCATTATGTAACCCAAACTCCGGACGATTGGCACGTCTCTCGTTAGTATCTGAAGGGGCAACAATGTAAATGTACTTTCCTTTGTACGGGATTTCTCTATTAATATATTCTTTCTATCTTACTTCCCTCCTCTTTTTATTTCATCGAAGTTCTCACCTCTATTTCTTTTCTTTCACATTTGTTTTCTTACTTCTTTTCATTCTTCCTTTCCTTTTTTTCTTTCTTCCTCCGTTCCGATCCTTATCTTTTCTTTCTCCTTCTCTCCCTTTTTTTTCTTTTTCCTCTTTCTCCCTTTTTTCCTTTCCCTTCCCTTCCTTCTTTCCTTTCTTCCTATCTTTAATCGACTATTCTTCTGACATTCTGTCTTCTCGCTGATTTCCTTTCCTTTTCCTTCTTTCTTCTCCCCTCTGTCTGTATGTCTGTCAGTCTTTCTCTCTCTCTCTCTTTCTTTCTCTGTGCCTCTCTTTCTCACTCTCTTTCTTGTCTTCATCTTTTCTGACTGTCTCTTTTTCTTGTATCGTCCAGTATCCTTATTGTCTTTCTTCTTCCAGTTTTCAAATTGGTCCAGCCAGCTTGATACATGGCTATATATGTATCACATTTACACACCAAGAGGCTTTAAAATCTTATCATTTACCCTTTATCACACCTATGGAAACCTAAAAAAACATCTTTCCCTAAAAGGAAATCTAATGGGTAGGGTTCAGTTTTCAATATAAGGCATGCTGCCAAAAGACCATACAAGCAATGTGTTGACGTTAGTTGATCCTCCCTTCATTCAAAATTCCGCAGACTCCTCTCTTGCAATAACAGTGTACATCATTTGAAATACTAAGTTCGCCGTTTTCACCATCTCTCGATTGTGCAAGCATCCTTGGCGTTTATTGTTGAGGATGGGACGAAAAGATCATCCTCAGACCATGTCTTCTTGCCTAGGGTGAAGGGTTTTGAAAGTTGGAACTTTATATTCATTAAAGGATAATGGTGCTCTTCTGAATGTTTCCCTGGCGTGTACAGTCTTGACATTTTTAAATCCAGAATAAACAAGTGCCGTACACACACTTTCAGTGTTTTTAGTCTGCATCAATGACATGTTTTAGTGTCCCTAACTTTAACATTTTAAGTATAATAGTACAGTATATAAGAGAAAAAAAGCAGGAGTCAAGAACACCATGGAATCACAGGAGAGAATCATGCTAAACATCACATGGAGAAATCATAAAATACCACTGCGTATTGGAGGAAAGGAGTCAGGGATATCACAGAATCCATCAGAATACTCAAATGGAAATGGAGTAGTGGAGCTAACACTTTATGAATTTGTCTTGCTTGTTTTGCAATGTCCAGCGGTTTTCTGACATGCTGCAAGGATGTCAGAAAACCGCTGGACATTGCAAAACAAGCAAGACAAATTCATAAAGTGTTAGCTCCACTACGCCTACGATAGAAAGTTCATTGGGGTAACCAATGAAAGACACTAAAAAGCAGCTGCAGTTGATGATGATGATGATGACGATGATGATGATGATGATGATGATGATATTTGTTTGTATTTTCTGAGTAATTGCTAGAGGAAAGTAACTAAAACTTAGATGAAACAAACTGATAAAAATACATTTTTGTTGACAGTACTTCTTTTAATTGGGAATAAAATCGAGATTATATTAATTCTCTTTCGCTAGGGAGTATCTTAAGTATAGTTGATTTTAGAAGCACCGGATTCTCTGGAACATTAGATTTTAAAAGTCCCTAGTGTAAAATTTCATTTCGGGTTTTTGTTTGGGTACACAGTGTGTTTGCTGACTCCTGTAATATCATACTAAGCTTGGCTCGTGAGGCAGTAACGAACCTATTCTGGAACCAACTTCAGCAGTATTAGTTATGGTAATAAATAGAGATAGTTCAAGTCTTTATTGCCGAGGGGTTGTGTTTGTTGGAGATGGTACTGGACTGTACACAGGTTGAAAAAAATGAGACGATGCAATATGCTATTGAAATTAATAAAGATACCTCAACGAGTTGGACGCGCCTGATTCAACCAGTTCCAGGTCACCTTTTCGCATGGTGCAGTAAGAGTTAGCCTCTCTTTCACGTTACAGGAAATAGCTTCTCGGGGGTGATTCATTAGCCTTTGTGCATTTGTTTACCAAATCCAGTCCCACTGGTCCGTGTCTCAATAATGGAAGATGGAAAGTTTGGGGAGATAACCCTGTGCACACAGCAAAGAGCCCTACAATTGGACCACTGAGAATTCCAGAAGGGAATATAATTACTGATGATCAGATGACTGCTGACTCTTGCAACAGCAATATCAGTTTGGTGCTCACAAGAGGAAACCTGGACAGTTGCCCTTTGACCCAAACGGATGCTTAACAGGATCGAAGGGTTGATGTGGTTGGCTCAGGTCAACGGCCTGCGTCGTTTATGCATTGGAAAGACTGCCTATCAACGCAATATACATTTGCTATAATTTGAGTACATTTGCTATTTATTGGATTCAGTAGGGAAAGAAAAATAAATTCGTCAAAAGCAGAAAGATCCAGGATTCATAATCAGTCGTCGAGTACTGATGCCAATGCACAGATCTATGTGAATTTGGTGATAACTATGAGTTGTTCTCAAAGGTACAAACTAATTGTTTGTTTTCTGTGATATAGTCTCAAGACTTATACATATATTGGGACGTGAACAAGTATCTATAGTTAATTTACAATTCTCTACATTTTTTAAAATTTTACAGTTGATATCGCAATCAGAGTAGCAAGTATTGACAAGTGTCATTTAGCTATTGGATTTCACATGGGAGAAAAGTCTTATCCTTGATTGACATAATCTATTAAAAGTAACACAGGAGCAAACGCTAGCTTTTGTGTTAGTATCAGTCTTCTTCCTGGCTCTCGTCTCGTTGCGCTGCCTCGTCTGTTGTATTTCAAACTTAACAATGTCTTTCAAACAAGTATAGCGCCACATTTTACGACCAAGAGAAGCTGCTTCCCGAATTAAAAGTCTGAAACCGCATTACTCGATGTTTTGTCTTTGTGTGTCTTCATTTCTAAGTATCGGTCTTCCAGTTGATCTCCTGTTTTTCTGCAGTTGACTGTAGAACATCGGGTCTTCTATGATGGGTAACTTTCAAGTTGCTCCATGTGAAATAACTGATTATGAAATAATGATATGCATGGTAACGCCTTACTGTTTTTTTGAAAACCTGTAAATGTTTTAGCAAGAGCTTGAGCAGTTATCTTTGTATCAGTGTCTAGAACATCCCGCGGATTTTCATCATCAATAACTGATTGAGGGCGTACTCAAGGGGTCAATAATAAGATTCAGATCTCAAAAAAGGATCTGCGGAACCTTCGTACTGTTTATTTTCCCTGGGCATGTTCCCATTCCAGATATAAAATTGATGTTCTTAAGAGTTTTAACTGCGTTTTTACCGAATTTGGACTCATGCAAAAACAATAGCTTGATTTCCTTTGAGGACAGCTTCTGTAACAATGAGAAATCATCTCATTAAAACTGATATGATGCATCTTAGAAGTCTTAAAGAAAGCTACTGCAAAATTAAATGTGGAACAATTTTTGTCCTTTGCTGAATCAATTTTGCGTCAGTTAATGTAAATTTTTCTCTAAGATTGAGATGCATCAGAGGAAGGTCTAAAATCAGAAGGAAAAAATGACTGGATCCTGTTTAAATAACAAAATTAATTTTAGTTTTTTAGTCTCAGCCCTTCGTAATGTGACAAGTTCTGTAAATAGGTCTGCCATCTAAGGCGTGACGTTTGCCCAAAGAGAAATGGTGTCTTGAAGAAAATGCTCTATTTTAAATTAAAATTTAATATTAGGATTCCAAGGTTCAAGTAAGATCTCAAAGTTGGATGCTATAACACTGTGTAATAGGATTTTTGTACCTGTGTTATGTTTTTTCCCGATTGTTCATCTAAAAAAAATGATCAAAAAATATTAGCACAAGATTTGGACATGGTTGGTGTAAAATGATTGTAGAGACAACGAAACACACTTCTTTAACATCAAGAACTGCAACGAAAAGAAACGTTTGGTGACTAATGGTGTATCTGTAAATATTTTAAAGGTTGTCGCTCCAAAATGTGACCAGGGACGTCCAAACAAAGACTGGCAAAGAGGGAGAAGTCTGCAGCCAACACAGCTGGTTGGTCAGGGAGGCCGTTAAATGTGTCATTTCAAATTTAGTCATTTTCGCAATGTTTTGATCGAATTTATTGAGAACATTTAGGGATATCGTGTAAAAAGTCATGAGCATATCTATGAATACATGGAAAAATATTGCTCGATCGAAAAAATATATTCCAGAGTTTACCTCAAAATTTGAACACACTTTCCTTGCCACAGTGCACACTCTTTCCCTGATATTCTTTGAGACCGTTCGGAGATATTGTGTGGACAAGCAAAAGAGTGGGAAGATATCATCATCATCATCATCTTAGCGTCTGTCGGTGTACATAGACCTTCACCATGATCTAGAAAACTTCTTTATTGTAGGCGCCATGGAAGCAGTACTTCCTTAACTCACCTGCTGAGTCACGCCATCTTATATCTTCTTGGCCCCCGTTTCGCATGTGATCACTGAGTATTAACGCTGTGATTCGTGATGTTCAGCACTTGTCAGACATTCTTGTGACGTGATTAGCCCATTGTCACACCCTCTCGCACAATTTTTTAACTAAAAAAAGTTATCTTTTGTTTCCTCAGATCATGAAGTATAAAAGAAAGGCCTCAACTTGTCTCCTGTTTTGGAGGTTGATTAAGAGTCAGCGAAATGATAAATCGAGCTATCAGCCTGTCGGGTATCGACATTGGCAAAATTGACCAGATCCCATACATGTGAGGCTACCAGTTAGGTGACAGTTTTAGTTGGCAGTTTCTAATCACCTGATGCTATCATATTCATTATTGTATTTTAGTTATTGTGAAGTTGATTATGATCTTAGGTATCTAGTATTTGAACTAGTGCTTATTAAACTTATGAATGAAATCATCGTCAGAAAGAATAAAACAAGAGAGGGAAAGGGTCGAAAACAGAAATTATTCAAATATTCGACGACCGTAGCCATCAAAGGTGGCAGAGTATTTTATCTTCTTTTTTGAATATGTGTGCGTGTGTGTTTGTGAATGTGTCAGCATGTTCTAGCGCTCCTGGATATACTGTTTAATCTAAGCACAAGAGAATTGGCATTAATACCCCCTACAACCATTATAAGAATATTTTTTTGATTTTTGGAAGAAAGGCTTTTTTGATGTTTTGAGAGTCTTACTTTGATGGGTTTATTGATAATCTTTAAATTCTCTGTAATTTATATATTTCTAGATGTTTCTTAGAACTCTATTGCAGATGTCCACTAGTGGGAATAAATGAATTTCTCTAGGTTCCATGATTTTTTGATACTTTTAAAACTCTATTGTAGATGTCCACTAGTAGAAATGGATGAATTTCTGTCGGATCCATGTTTTTTAGATACTTTTAGATCATTATTGTAGATCTCCACTAGTGGAAATAAATGAAGTTCCCTAGGGTCTATGTTTCGAGATGTTTTTAAAACTCTATTTCAGATGTTTTTAGTGGAAATAATATCAAGATTCTTGAGAATCTAGATATTTGTAAATCTTTTTTTTTTCACTCTATTAAACATATTTTTCAGTGAAACCACCATAATTGAATTCATTCTGACCTTATTTATTCTTCGATGTTATTTGCTTTTACAGGATTTCAAATTTTGACGCTATGGTTGTTCAATCATTGACTGTAATAGCAAGTTTTTATTTTTTCTACAAGTAGAAAAAAAAAGGCAAAACCGTTAAAGTGGTCGGTGAGTGTTTATTTTCTTTTTAATGGAAACGGGACTGGAAATCCTCTCTCTACCTACGGTTTTCTAATTTCGAAGTAGCTGGATATTTTCTCAAATCGACTGCAATATAACCTTCGAGGGATGACCTGGTGTGCTGAAGGGATTGGCTACCCTGGAGTATCGCTATAGGCAATTGTTGAATATATATTTACTCACTGTAGCCAATCTAGCTACCTTTCTGTCAGAAGTAAAGTTGTCATACTCAAGTCCAGACCTTGCTTTGACTTTCTCTATTCTACCGGGACAAGAATAACAAAAACAATAAGACAAATCCTCACTAAACCCAGGGTTTATGAATTAACCTTCATCTACTGTAGTTTTAAATCACAAAAAATATTTGGTAGACGAGTCTCTCATTGATTAAGCCAAATTAGTAAGTTGTTCATATCTACCCGAATTCAAGTTAGAAATACACAAGAGCTTATTTTGATGAAATAAATCGATAGATTTATGAAATAACCATTCCTTTATTAAGATTTTAAATAAATACCAAGTGAGTGGTAGCCAGCTCTCTTACCGACGGGGCCAAACTGAAAAGTCTTTCATAGGTATGGAATTCATCTTACAGATAAGCAATCACTTATTTCATTCTAAGAAAAAAAATAAATATCTATCAAAAAAACACATATTTGTAGTATTTATTCTATCATATACATTCATAACAATCCAGCTAGACTAACTTAAAAAAAGAATGAAGAAATCTATTTTGACAATATAGTAACTGTTTTGTTTGACAGTTTCTAACGAGGCAAGATAGAAACTTTGCAGCCTTAGTCAACGAAGAGACGGTCATTCGAGGTGGCAAAAAAGACCTCAAACAGCCCGACAACCACCAAAATAGCTGTAAAGGAAGGAATTTGCAATGTTAGGACTCAAGTGATTTAATGTCAAAATGCTATATCAATATCAAAATATTTAAAGAACAGAAGGGAGATGATAATTATATTTTGTTCCAGCATATACCCGTCAAAATGGCAGAGTTATTTATGTATGGATCACATATTGAAGCCAGACTGGCTGAGAGAGAATAGACTGACTGCCGAAAGCAGTCAGAGAAAAATGGAACAACATTGTACAGCGCACTGCAAACATATTGAACAGTTTGCCTTAATGATTCAGATTTCTGAAGGAAAATAAGGGTAGGGCTTATTATTACTTGGTGTACAAATACTTTATGCACCGTTTACAACAATGTCCAGTACTTCCCCTATTAAGATGACGGGCTTATTCATGTAAGGATTGGCACCAAGGAGCCTTGAACTATCTTATTGTGCCATATATTTTTTCATAATTCAAGTATCTTAGATTTAATATTTTTTTTGTTCAAGTCTTAACTTAACTCAGGCCATTTTAAACAGTGATCAAATGAGGCATGAAATCTCATGAAATCGTATAATGTAATCTTTGATATGATATATAAGTCATAATATTGATGTGAATAAGTCAATAAGATACGTCAGCGGGCAGCAAACAACAAAACGAAAATGTGCATATAAGTTCAATATATGTAAGGATAATCAGCACATGCAATTATTAGCAATGTGCAAATGTCTTCTGTCACGCTAAGGGACGCAATTGACAAAGTAAAATAGAATGGCATGTTCTGATGCTGTAGTAAGAAGTCCAAACTTAAAGATTAATAAAAAAAAAAAAGGAAAAGTAGAAAAAAAAATGTGCAAGTTGGAACGTTCTTCTCCAAGCTCAATGCAATATAAAAATCTATTATCTAAGAATATAGAATAGAATGCGTATCCATGTACTTTATCTATGCCATTTTTTTATGACACAGGGGGAAACTTGTCGTTAGAATTGAAGAGTAATTGCAAAGATTAAAAGAAAAGCTTTGCTCATTTTTATGAGTGATTGGATATATACATCTTTTTCTCTCTTTTTCTGTTTCTGTCCCCTTCCTTACTCTCCCTTTCACGCTTTCTCAATGCAATTGAATTCATAATCTTGGGATTTTGAGCACTTAGCACTGAATAGAGGCAGGTGTTTCGTAGTGATAGCGAGTTCAAATGGATATGTTTCTATGATTACTTGTTAAGAGTGCAACGAACCGGAGACGAATAACCTGCTTTGATATATATATATATATATATATATATATATATATATATATATATATATATACACTCATATATATATATATGTATATGTACACACATATATATATATATATATATATATATATATATATATATATATATATATATATATATATATATACAAATATGTGTACGTACATGTTCCAACAGGCAGAAACAAAAGGTTTACAAGAATAAAATCGAAGCATTACATCAGAAAAGTGCCAATTGGAATCACATACATATTCATATACACATACAGTCAAAAAAACGCAAGCACAAATATTCCTGAACACACAAACACACACACAGACACGGGCCCACGGATATACATATATATCTATAAGCATGTAAGCGTTGCTATGTTGCCTCTGGAGATGAAAGCATATACATTCCAAGGCTATCACATACAGACACACACACATACATGCTTTCACCATTGGGCCAAACAGCCTATGGTAATGCAAAGGCCAGAATACATCCGGTTCCCCATCAAGCAATTTGTTTGAATGCAACGATTCGATCTATATTGCAAGGAATTGATCAATTTGTAACCGTGTGAGCTACTCGGTTTCACTCCGCTGAGATTTTTCAACTCATTTGATAGAGTGCAAAAGGGTAGCTTACATTGTCATGAATCAATGAATCTGTTTCAATACTAATTTAATCGTTACATTCTTACGGATTATTTGATTGATTAATGAAACAATCTGCCTGATGTTAGCGATACACAATATATATATATATATATATATATATATATATATATATATATATATATTGAAGCTTTATTTTGGGAATTCTATCTAAAATAAAGATCACTATTGTTAACATACATGAAACACACACACATGTATACATATATATATATATATATATATATATATATATATATATATATATATATATATATATATATATATACACCAGAGTAAAAACAAGCAATTGTAATTCTGATGTGCGGTTGGTTCATTTCATAAGATGCTCTATACGTCCAACATTGAACAATGAGTTAAGATTGAGCCTGAAGAATCACCGAAAAAGCAGAAACATTTTAATACATTTACAACGATAGATAGATCGATGGATAGATAGATAGACGGATAGATGTGTGTATAAAATACACAGCCCTAAGAATATCAAAATGAAGTTCAATATTGAAATTGTGGCTCAAGGAGAACTGGTGAAAGATCTACACTGTCAAGGAGGCATGATGATATGACTGTTTTGTTTTTAAATCCCCAAATACGTTACATGGTACACAACTGATGAATCTAACATGAAAAATTCATGCATGGTACCATAATATCTAAATTCGTGTTAATTACAAAAAAAACACAGAAATACTGACATAAATTGCATTGACAGATATTGATAAATAAGTGACTGAAATGACATAAATTTTTTGGAATTAAGAATTTATACCTTTAATGTTTGTAGCTGTAAAGCTTCCTAGACTATATATGTATATATATATATATATATATATATATATATATATATATATATATATATATATATATATATATATATATATACTTTTTGGAATTCATAACAACCTGTTTTGTAGACATGTTCACTGACATATTGATAAATGTGATTCTGAGCATCCGATATAAATGACTTACTTCAGCAATTGTTTTTCATTTCCTACCTCATTTCACCTTTCTTTTCTATTGCCAATACTGTACAGAGTTAAAAACGTCGTAAATACGGAATATTAGTAGCAAAAGATTGTTTGAAGCCGGACAAGGCATCTCCCCCGTTATAACACGGTTGATTGTTGTGCAGTTCACGTTATAATGCGTTTGGAGGATGGATCCAAAAATATTGATATAGCTCCAAAAATAAACCTTGCTTTAAAAAAGCTGGATTCAATCAAAAATAAACCTTGCTTTAAAAAAGCTGGATTCAATCATGGATTGGTCGTAATGCAGTTGGCTTTTTTTTGCTCCAATAACCGAGATAAATGGGGTACACCTGTATTAAGGTGTATCAAACATCTATATTCATTTTCACAAACCAATTCCCCAAAGTTTATCACATGTACACATCATGCAAACATTTATAAAGCTATGTAACGGCCTTACGCTGATTAAGGATTCAGCTGTTTTTGCTTGGGCTCAAAATACCACACTACTATTTACTCGGCTAGTTTGTGATACATAATGAAAATACACAGAGGCTACAGGCACTAGGAGTGAAGTCACTCACTTTACCATTCATAACCAGGGAAGACATAGATTCAAGCCTCCCCTCAGGGCATTGATGTGAAGTGAATACAGGCTATCGCAACTGAGTTTCGAACTCTGCATGCATAGTCCATTCTGCTTGCTATTACTCGCTTGGTCTACCAGAAACTCACTATTTATAAAGATTAGAAATATATAAATAAACTTTGTATACTTAATAGTTATCTGTAAATTGTTTGGTCGTCTATGTACCAACTCAAAATGATCCTAGGACCCGAGTTACATACACGTTTATAAAATACCAAGAATATATTCTGGATGTTGGGGTTCGGAGTCTCCTGCACACATTTTTAAGTCAACGCAATTACACCTTTGTGATTACAGACAAGCTCCACAACGGAACAGTGATCTCAAAAACAATAGCTTAATTGAATCACGCGGGTCTAAGCACGGGCCTTCAGATCTAACGCTAATAGACCCTTTGTTCCGTGGGATAAATGTGATTACCTCTTTTGACAATATCCCTTGACTAACTAGCTGACTATTGTATGCAAGATTTGAAATACACCGTGATACAATAAAGTATGATCTGAAAAGCAATTTATTGGATAACACGAAGAATAGAAGATATAAGAAATGAAAAGTTTTAAAAAAAAAAAAATGTCTGAATTTACTCAATTTAGAATTCCCGGGGACTTGCTTTGTTTCCACATCTATATAACGACCAATTGTCTCTTTTTTACCGAGTACATCTCAGTAAAGGAACTAGGACCTAGTTTGTATTTGAGATATACGAATGTTATTTAATGACCGTTGGAGAACATGTCTAGTAAATCCTTTTACCTACTATTTCTTTCCCAGATGTCATCACATACACTACCTAAATTCGTAAAACACTTGCCTGATTGAATATTGCAGCACATTGAGCGAGCTAAGGGGCCTTACTTTAAGCCAAAAAGTATCATTACTTTCACTGAACAGCCAATCCTATTCAGAATTTTAAAATTGTTCTCTCTGAGTTGGAATCAAGATTGTATCGGAATAGTTTCTTTTCCAAACTGCAATCACCGTGCTTGCTCTTTAGAGATATGTAAGGTTATCCTCATCAAAGGTATATTTTGGGCTCAATGAATCAGGGCACGGATCCCAGGATCTTTTTTCGACCTAGCGACCTTAATTCTCTTAATCAAAATTTGATTTGTCAAGTTATTCAAAGTAGTTTTCTAGGAAACTAGAAAAAGCATTTTTATATACTTTTGTCACATTCTTTTTTTTCTTTCCCAAATTGCTCTTAAGACTGTGTCATTGTGATTTTGTGTTAAATGTTTCCCTCTGTGTGCGTAACTCTTGTCAATAAAAAGATAAGATGGAAAGATGTTTTATGATCATGATGTAACATTGTCTATCGTTCAACAATATTACAATAAAGTTCGTGGTTGGTTCAACCCTGGGACTTCTTTGAATCATTTAATCTTGTGCTGATTCAATGATCCACAGGAGACGATTCCCACTGTGCTATGGTTGGAGAAGTGTGGAACAGAAATAATAATAAACGCAAGTGTCTAACCTTGAGAAATATTTCTTTCTTATCTTTGTATAACTTGACAAAGTTGATTTTTCTTTTTTTTACAAGCCAAATATATTAATAGAAGTAGCTTCTACTCACAATCATTTTTTTTCTAATCCACGGTTTTCTCCTACATAACTAAATCAAATCCGTGCGTTCTTACCGGTAATCAACACCCTGGAGAGTGGTGTATAGACAATACTTCCCGATAGGAAATGTATATCATTTCTTCAAAATCATTTCATTTGGAATATACAAATTAAGTTAGCACTATCATTTTGTTTTTATTCTTAATTTTTTTTGTGTGTGAAATGACAAATAAAAACTATTCCTATGGTCTAGAATCTGTTTTTTTAGTCTGACATGGATTTTCGGAAATCGTTTCGTTCAAAAGTTGACCCTACGAAGCTGCTGATTCATACGGTGTTTGCAGCAACTTGAGATGTCTATAAAGCAAACTGTCTTGTAATCTAAGTTTTTGTTTTGAAATAATATACTATGGAATGGGAAATGAAGCGGAAATGAATCTGCTGAACAGGAAATGAGCTGTCGCCCAAACGCACCATCTTGGATTTGATTTCGTTGGACTGTCAACGCTCTGTGTAAAAAAGAATCTTGTCTAGACTGGTTCTAACTAGTTTTTCGATATCCAGCATATAGCGTGGCATCGAAGATAAACTTATTAAAAAGAGTGTACTTGCCAAACCCTGTCATCTGTTGTGCCACTTTTGAGTGGAAAGTAGTGAAATCTGTTATGACCAGAACGAACATTTAAAGGCCATTTGCACGTTTAATTTTTCTACGCATTAGCTAATAAATTTGTAAAAAAAGCGGGGAATACTTTTAAATTAGCATATTTTAGGCGGCATCTTTTATGTGTTTTTTTGAGAAAGCGAAACACGCTATTAGTTTAAGTTGAAGATAACACTGATTTTATTGCATTCATTGTTATGTATTTAAAAGTTACCTTTATTTAAAACATCCGACTACAACGTTTCGTTTCAACTACTGAAAAGCAAACGAAAATAATCAGACTTTTAATGTTATATACGTATTAATTTCTGGTAGGTACATGTAGTATTTGTCTTGAAATAAAATATTAGGTATATTTGCAGGAGATGTCAAAAATTGGATATAAATATATGTATATATACATATATAGTATGTGGATACGCTATATCCAATAATGTGTATTAAATCGGCAATAAGGAAGATTGTCCACATTAAGATTATTTTCCGGCTAACATGTTTGCATTTGGACTTCATCGAAATTGCAATTTCAAATAAATCAATGACAGTATTTTAATGCTCGTTTATTTCAAGTAACAACGGCTCATGATATCGAAACGTATGAAAGCCAAACGCAAAGTATCTAAAATTACAAACTGCAATGTGAAAAATAGATCTGTACATTGAAAAGACCAAAATGAATGAAGGCTATACAGGATTCGCTTGGTGATATTTTGATGCTATCAAACGGTTATTTACTCAATGAGTATCGGTATTTCTAAATGAGGATTATTATCATGTTTGCCAATTGCTGTTTTATGTTGTTTCCTTTCAATTTGAATAGCAGATAGGGTATGTTGAAAAACCCTGATCTTTGTTTAATAGTCCTACATTCTAAGATTCTATACGTCATTTTGTTCTTTTCGGTTCTTTCCTGATCAATTATGTCTTTTTTTTCTCGGGTGGAACTTGGGACCCATTCCGTTTAAATGATAAATGAAGGTGTTGAAGTTGTCTTTCAACTTCAATGCTCGCCGATATCCGTATATATTGTCTTGAAAGATGTCGAAGTTTCATCAATATACTTCCTGTGGCAGTCCTTACAAGGTACTTTGCAAATTCTAGCTTCAGTTACTTTTGCTGTGTGGCCTCTTGATTATGCTTTTGATAAGTTTGAAAGTTACAACATGTTTATCCCCGAAAGACAATAGCAAATATAGATATACAGCTTCCAAATTGATCAATCCGGACCTCATCCGAAGAGGAAAGTGTTCAGGTTTCTCTCCGTCCATATATGGTCAGCTAGCCCAAACCTTTCGATTTTGCCTTTGATTGAGGGTTTTTAAAGATCTGTTATCATAGACAGGGAACGTTGTTGGGAACTTAAAGAGAAGCAGCACACATTGACATGTCAACTGAATGTATAAGTCAGAGAAGTTGCTTCCATGACTCGACAAGGATAAGGTATGGACATCCAGGCCTGAAAAGGAGAGGAAAAGATATCTCTTGAATCAAACATTGAAAGGTTGCCGCCATAAAAAATTATGTTTACCACCATCAAGCTCAGATAGTACAAAAGGAGGACGTAAAATGGATCCGTCGAAACGTTGAGTCATAAAACACACAAGCAACAAGGAATTCTATCGTATTAAAAACTCAATTGAATTTTATACCATAAACCATGAAAAGATTTCTTTTCTTTGCGTCTGCTGACTAGTGGGAAATAATTGCAACCAAAAAGTTACTATTTAGAAATCTCCAGTCTCCAAATTTAGGATGTCGTGCTCAAGCTGATATGTGATATGTCAGGAAAAGTACAGCTTCCTGAGATACGACCAACCGAGCTGACGACTGGTTTTGGTTATACTTATTATATTTCAAATCCAAATCGCCTGTACACCCTATGTATTCTCTTTCGTTAAATCTTTCCTTAACCAAGGAATTTGATGTTTTCCAATATATCAGACGGCCAACCTCATAGTTCATGCCTAAAATAATTCATCAGAGGCCGCGGAGCCTTATATATTTAAAAAAAAAAAATCATGAATTGTGTCCCACGGCGTTCAGTAAGGTGAAAGGAGAAGCGAAAATTATGAATTCAATCTCACCTTCTCCACCTTTTGCGACAATAATTCAATATTTTGGAGACGGTAAGTAGTTTTTTCTCTGATTTGATGGAGATACGAGAGAGAATAATGATGATAGATGACTTTTGACTGGAAAATCACAATTATTTCTTGACAAGTCAATTTTGTCACTGAAAAATTTGGGATGATTCTCCACAAATGGGCATAAACTAGGTCATCATTTATACGTATCGATTTGAAACAGTGTAAGCTTGTTCAACAATTTAAAAGTATATTCAAAATTAGGACTTTAAAACATATGTTTTAATAAAATCAGCTACAAATGATGTGTTAAATACGGAAATGATGAAAGCAGACGACTCAAACATCTCAAAGTGTATTTTTGTAATAATTTTACTACAGAGGACATTAGGGTTAGGTATTGAGTAATCATTTAGTCTGAGTGTTTAAGATTATATGTCGATTACAGAACAAATGAAGCAGCACACTTTTTGTTATCGTGATGATAGTTTCACCACTGAAATCTCGGGGGATGTGTATCGAGCAAAGCCTTAGATGTGCCCAACTGTAGCCGTTTCACTGTATTGAGCTGTTCGGGGAGTAATTACGTATTTCACTGCTTTAGATTTTAAGCAAACCAACTAAAGCTAGACAAGGATCAAATGTCACGAAACGACATCTGTACTTAATTCATCATCTTTTCTATCCGGCAGTGTATTATTAATTATGTATAGTAAGTGTTAACCCCATACAGGACGGAGATTTTAAAAAGAAAGAACCCGGAGAATTCAAAGAAGAAAACGTTGATTTTTATTTCGCGGGGAATCAAAAATTTTCCTCACCGTTGGACTGCTGTCATGGATAATGATGGTGATTACATGATTAATGAATAGAACCTAATTAAACCTCCATAGCATTTATTTTTATCTTCCTTTTTTCTAATTAAATATTGTCAAGCATCAACTACATATTTTTTTAACACTAATCATTCCTGCTGTTCTATTCAATTCCTCGAGTTTATGTGGAGTTATTTTTCTTTTCAGACTTATCTCTTCATTTTGTTTCATTTTTTTTAACACAACGCTTTTGACGTTATACCCTACGACCGGCTTCAGGGACTTCAGGAGTTCCTGTATCTTTTCTGTGGGGCTCCGCTTGTCTCTATCAATGGGTTAGTTCCCCGAAAAGAAGGGGTTTTGGTAGTCAATTGCCCTTCTCTCCACGTGACCCACAATAGAATCATTAATACAAGACTTTACTCCACCGTCTTCGTACCTGTTTATCACCGCTACCCACAACAGACCGGTTTAATTACTTTTGCTGGTTCAGGTTATTTATGTTCTGATATTCAAACGTATTAATGTATATGTACAGACTTTGCCTGACTCTAACCCATCGTTGTAGGAACTTCTAACAGAAAGTCCCATCCTGATGGATTTTTCTCGTGGGTTCCAACCTACAACGAAAGTTAAATTGGACCCTTACCTTGAGTTCGATAGCTTTCATGCTAGTTGCTTTTTTCAATTTGTACCTTCTAGTGATCTTAGCCGAGGGGAAGCGAGAAAAGTAACTTATTCATTGATCAGCCCTTTTTTCCAATTTTTCTGATTTACCCCTCTATTGAGTGAATGACTGGACTTGTTTATTTTATTTGTTAATCGTAAATTCATGATTCAAACCACGCTGGTATTACTTTCATCAAGGTAATTTGATTTTATCTGCTTGAATTACGAGGAGATAAGCAGCTGTGATTCATATTTTCCCTTGGAATGCTAGTCTTTCCAAATACCTGTTTATTAGTACTTATTCTCGGTACATAAACCAATTTCATAAAGTATGTAATCGATTGAAATTCAAATTATGAAATCTTGAGTTATCAATCATGGCTTATGTCTCTTTGATGAATGAATGAACAAATGATCTTTGAAACGAAGCTTAAACTCATTTCGTCCACTGCATACAGATTAAACACATTTGCATACATCCTGTCATATACCGAATATTTTCATACTTAACCTTTACTTTCATAGAATATAATGAAGTAATGAGAAAATTTCCATCATCTGGTTTTCAGAAGTATTTTGGGTTCAAAACTCGTTCTACTGCGAAAACTCACGAATCTCAACGTCTTTTGACAGCATACTGCGTTGCTCAGTTGGAAAGCTGGAGATGAGGTGAACAATGAATAAGTTACTTTTCTAGCCATTTGTTGGACAGTGGTCACTAAAAGTTCAGATTTTTTGAGAAAAAACGAACGAGCGTGAATGCTGTTAGACATCGAAAAACGAACCAATTTAGCATGAGATAACATTGCAAACTGAACCCACCTCCTCGCTAAAGACCTAATCATCGAAGATTTTTTAGAATTTTTTTTTAGAAAAAATAACAAGAAAATGTTTAATTTTTACAACCTTTAGCTACATTGGCACTGCATTGACGCATGATAGACGTATGCAGAGCCAGCCAGCCAGACCAATTTAAACATCAAAGAAACTTATATTCCAAGAGTTGGTGATTACAGTTTTGACTGACAGTTTCAAATATATAAATTTTGGTTGAGATGTTTACATGTTACGGTCTATCCTGCAATTTTCAAGTCGTTTTGAATACTCTTCCGTGGGGTTATTCAGTTGGCAGATTTACATAATTGAGTGAGGTTTAATTCATACTAATTGAGCTAAAACGACAAATCTTAGATATAAACGAAAATTCATCCCACGGATACACACAGGCTCAATTCATTCTAATAAATACATACACTTATGATATATATATATATATATATATATATATTGTTATGTTTTTGTAAACATATATGAATAAAAGAATTACAGTACTCATCTTCAATCGATATGGATGTATATAAATATATCATGTTTTTGCAAATATATATGAATAAAAGAGATACACTAAGCATCTTCAATCGATATCAGTATATATATATATATATATATATATATATATATATATATATATATATATATATATATATTGTTATGTTTTTGTAAATATATATGAATAAGAGAATTACAGAAACCATTTTCAATTAATATATATATATATATATATATATATATGTATATATATATGTATATATATATATATATTATGTTTTTGGAAATATATATGGATTAAAGAGTTACAGTAACCATCTTCAATCAGAATGGAGTGAATTTTGACAATGTAATAGACAATCTTGTCTCATCTGCACTTGCTCTACAGCCTGCTTCGGGAATAAATGTTGTCTGGTTGGCCATGTATCTTCAAGTCATCAGCCTTTGTTATTCCATGGTGATTGGTTCTCCCAGTAGGTGAAGGCCTTTCTACAGGAGTCCTTATATATCTTTTAAAGTACCTCCTGCTTGGAATACCTGCAACCAGTTCAGCTTATAAAATTGTTTTTTGAAAATGATAGTCTTCTATCCCTAGCCGAATGACCCGGCCGTCGCTTGAATACTTCTAGCCCTGATTTGTTAAGTATTGAGTTAGTATTGAAGTCATTTCGTGCACATTTATGTGGTAATCAGCTCGTGTTTCCTGAGCTTGGTTGACTTTTGTACAAGCGTAAGACGGATCTCATTTATAAGTTATATTCATGAACCTCCATTTTTCAGCTTAGAAAAATTAGGAAAGATTTTAGATATCGAAATTCGTGCTCTCATACCTCAACACCCAAACACCACTTGATATTTCAGAAAGTTAGCAGAATTCTGCTTGAGGCTAAATCTATCAACGTATTTACTAGAGTGTGTTCAAGCATTCTGAACACAAAATCTATCTTCTACAGAAAAAATTGAAAGCTTTTGAGCACCGAAACTCCTACATTCACGCCCAACACTTTGCAATCTCTATTTGGCTTAGCTGACTTCGAAACGAGGCTAAAAAAACCATGAAGTTAGTACATCTGTGACTACACGGTCAACACTGCTATGTGCACACCAAAACTAATTAACAAATATTTTATTACAAGTAAAAGCAAAAGTGTTTGATATGAAATTTTGTCTCCTTTGTAAAAGACATCTGACAACATTTATTGACTCATCGAACACTAATGAGTCTTTTCAAACGTGTCAACAATACTCCCTTTTCAAACATCGAAAATCTCAACAAACCAGCGCGATAATATAAAAATAATCTCCCAAATCAGCTAGAAATGAAAAATAAACTTTCTTCTTTTAATAATTTTCTTCATTAATTTCTTTTTATTTTTTTTACTATACTGTCTTTTTATGGCTTTAGATATTTCGTGGTTCTTTTATAAAGGAATTGAATGAAACTGAAGGCATTATAAATTCGTCTCTGTTGCTTCCAAGATTGCTATCATCTTCATCATCGTTTCCGCTGTTAACTTCCGTTTCTGCTGTGAGCAATCACGGGGGAGGGGTCTCAGTGTAGTCAAGTCTGACTACGTTATTTATTAGTTCCACACATTTGTTATTTTGATTGGTCGTTTTTTTTTCTTTTCTTCTTACATTAGCTATTTAGATTCCAGCTTGCCTTTTTTGACCGATTCATTATTCTTCATAGAAATGAAAGTTGCTTCTAGAGTGAGCTTTCGGAGAAATATGAAAATTTCCAAATAAAATGTACTGAACTATGACACTAACTCTCGTCTTATAATTACTATTTGAATTAAAAATACTGTTTTTTTTTCGCGTAAAGGAATGTTTGAATGGCTCCTGTTTTCACTCCATTCGTCCCCAAAAGCTCGTTTCTCCAATTTTATTCCAAGTCGAGATTTCTCATTTGACTCAGTCAGCATTGCCCGGTCTATTCTCATCTATACCCTTTTCTTTTGGTTTGTATTCTTTTTATTACCTAGCTTCAATTCTTTTCCCCCGAGGAGAAGATTCTCGCTCTTATTGACCAAATTAAGTTGTTTGTATTTTTCAATCAATTTCTTTCCTTCTTTTTTCTTTCTTTCTTTATTTATTTACTGATTTATTTATTTTACTTGTTCTAAACTCCTTACGCTTTTCCTTCTTACTTTGTTTGTTTATCTCTTTATTTATTAGAAACTGTTAACCTAGGTTCCTTCAAGTTTTCAAGCTGGTCAGGCTAGTTATATATGTTTATATTATGCATACAGGCTGTGTTAATGGAGCTAGAGGGCTAAATGTTTGAACAATCATTCCTTATTATGTAAGAAGAAATATTTTCCTATCCCCATCCCCGCTCAAGTAGATTTTTCAGTGGAGGGTCAAACTTAAACAATACAAAATTGATCACTTACTTTGTGTCCGCTTGTTTTTGGAAAAGTCATGCTTTTTAGTGATCACTGCCCAACAAAAGGCTAAAGAAGTAACTGATTCATTGATTAAACCTTTTTTGGAAGATTTTCTTTGATCAACTCGGAAATAGAATGCTGCCAATAGACGGTTTCTAATGAGTGACTAACCAGATCTGTTTTCTCCATTTTTCAATATTTCTTTTCAAACGACTCCAGATTTGGACGCAACGGTTGCTCCATCATTTTTCTGTGATGGCGAGTTTAGTTATTCGTTGGTTTAATGTTTTGAAATTTCAGTTATGCCGTTATCAATATTCGAGCGTAAGCTCTTGGGAATCACAGTCATTCAGAATTCAGCGTCACGGGGCACAAAATCACATAATCCCACCCTGGTCCATGTCAACTCCCCCTCTATCTCGGCCCTGCTGATTCCAAAAGATTTTTTTCATACGTGTCCGGCACCTCTATAACTCACTTTGTCTGTCCGCAGTTAACTGACGTGATTAAAAAAAAAAAGTCAATGGTCTCCAGTTAATCGACGTAATTTATTCGTTTTTTTCAATCAAGTGTCTCCCGTCCACTGACGTTTTCTCGTGACAGGGAAAAAACAACTGTTTCCTTTTCCACTGGTGGGTTCATTTTTTGTCATCAAAGAGCACCCATTTATTTTTAAATCAAATCTCATGATAGACATGAGATGACGTCATCAGTATTTACAAACGTAGATTGAAATTGTTTTTCTTTTTTATTTTTTTAGATAGAATTTATTTGTAGTTTTTCTCTTCCAGCCCCTTTTTTTGGTGGTTTCCCTTCCAGAAGTTGACTTTCTATCTGCAAACTCCTTTCCAGCGATCCCAATGGTACGTACACACGTCATTAGAACATTGTTCTGGTTCACTGTCGCAAAAAAAAGCTTCTCTTAATAAGATGGTTGCTTATTTCTGGAGAGAAACATGAGCATTTCAGTTGACTTGTAAGATCGGACACTTGTAACCTTAATCATATTAAGGTCAAATACGCGTGTCAATTGGTTCCCGTTGATTTCAGAAATGGTCAGTTTATGGGCAGTAAGTTTGACCATCGTGGTAAAGGTGCAGATTTCTGGGAGCTATTGATCTACAGTTCTGTTCCGTACTCTCCTGATTGCTATCGATTACCTCCAAGCAGCTTAGGACACTGTTGGACAGCTCTGCTTGACCCCTGGTCACTCAGAGAAACCAGGTTATCTAAACTAAGGCCACCCCGAACAGCCAGCGCCAACTCTTCAAATTTCTTTGTTGGTTAACGAAACATCTCAAATTTTCATTTCTAGCCAATGAATAAAGTCAAGTGGTAAGCACGCGTTTAATCGGTGGGTCAGGGGTTAAGTTTCTTTCGTACCTGGACAGAAGTAACGAAGGTCAGCCCGTTGAGTATCGATAAAATCCTGACAAATGAGTGGCTACTTGAAATCATTCTGCATTATGCCGGCCATTCCCAGCAGGGGCCATGGGGCTCCTCCCTGGAGACCATGGTACATTTGAAGTGGGTAATAGACTGAATAATGTTAAATGAAATTCTCTCCTTCGTTTGCACTCATATCTAATGGGCGAAGGAGAGCTCTTTAGGGGTCATGGCCCAAAACGGTTGAGAATGACTGGTTTAAAGAATTACAATGGTAATAGCATACTGACGGAAGGCCAAAAGGGTAAAAATGTTACTGGATAGGTACTAAACGTAACGGTCTTACCAATTGCATTTGCTAACTGAATCGCCTTGCTCCAAATTAAAGAATCGTTGGTATATAAAATGAGTTAAATAGATAAAGCAAGTCCCTCTAAAGGAACAAGTCTCAAAATATTTGCATGCTTTGGGATATTTGAAGGAAAACATAGACTCAAAAAATGATACATGAATTTCTGTCTGTCAATTTGTGTTGGGTCCCTATTTGACAGGGGTCTCTGGAAACCAAGATGAGCTCTTAACTCGTCAACTGCCGAAAGTAGATAAAAGTTATAGCTATTCATTTCAAACAAAACCCCGTGCCCATTTCAAGATGATCAATTGCGAATTATCCATTGCAAATAACCTACAGTAGGATATAAGCCCTGACTCATAGATAGATTTAAGTTGCCATCCCCCCCCCCAAAAAAAAACGGAAATTTCATTGAGTTGGTCATAGAACTGCAATGATGGAAATTATCGTCATTCACAGGAAATGGGTTAATTGGACTGTGGTCCCAAAAGGCTGAAGATAGCTGCAATATAATCTTGATGAGGACGACTTTTCCTTCTTGCATGAGTGCCAGTAAAAGTATCACCTGAATCTTGATAAAATGTCACTTGGTTCAGAACAGAAGTACCTTATGCAACGTTCGTGTTGTTCATAAAAGCAGGTGAAGCGTCGAGAATTGATCAGGGATAAATGTCAAAGTTGTTGTTCCTTGGATTCTGGCCCTCTGAAAAAGAAAGATAAGATCGGCATTGTTTGATAAACGCTTTAGCGTAAAGAGCATTTTCAGTTCGAGTCGGCTGATTCTAAAAGGCAATTTCCGCTATATGACAGGATCAGGTGAAAGCTGAGACCATGTAAAAGTCATTCTTATTCTTGGAGTTAGAACCGAGTCTTGTGGGCGCCTTGATGGAGACAAAAAGCTTGTAAATCTTGGCATCTCAGATAAGTTAACCTGACGTTTGACTTTACGGACTTTGCTCCAAGGCAGAAGTGTTAGGCAGCAATGCTTTGATCAGAGGCAGAGTGGACATATACTTTTCATCCTAAACAGAAGTTCCAATCCATACATACGTAAATAATCCTCCCATTTTTACATAACAAAGATAGTAAATATACTTTTTTTTCTCAAGTAAAAATCACAGTAAACGTGCCCTTGCTTTTTCTAGCTTGCCCACATGTATCTATAACATCTCTGTCTTTTTCTCTCCGGGTCCAATGTGAGGGTTTCAATTCTGCCTCGCGGTACTGGATGGGATGAAGTCTATAGCCACACTGATGAGATGTAATACATCGAAATAGCTGTCTGTGGATAACACAATAATGTACATATATATATATATATATATATATATATATATATATATATATATATATATATAATGGAAGTTCCTACTTCTGAAATTAACTAAAAACTTACGGACGCCGTGACTGGTTGGTTCATTTTCACCTAGGTGATTGTAACTCCCTGTGAAATTATTACATTAAAATACCAATATGACGAAAATTACCATGGGAAAGAGACTCGCTCTGATTGAGTCATATAATTCTGAAATACTAGTCAAAATTATGACATTGTCATTCACACATTTGGAGGAATTGTGTACCAACCTACCCAATTCGTTGGGGTAGTGGGTACGCATAGATGTGAATAATATATTGTTGAAATTGAGAAATATAAAATTCGAAATATATTCGCTTAAAAAGCAAAATGTTGGGAATAATATGACAAGTAGAATTATATATATATATATATATATATATATATACATATATATATATATATATATATATATATATATATATATATATATATATATATATATATATATATATATATATATATGTATGGTTTGGGAAGCTTTACAACTTTAAACACTGAAGATGTAAAACATATTTTTGAAATTTATATAATTTTAGTCGGTTATTTCTAAATATCTGTTAATGCAACTTAAGTAATATTTCAAATGGCTTCTATGCTTTACACAAAATACAATATCATGATATTCTTTATACATACATTGAGTATGTATAAAGTGAGTGCATATGATTGTATGTGAATATGTGTAGGCTACCAGCTGTCGACTGCTGTCGAAAGTACGATTCGATATCATACTAATCTTCAAAACATTTTACTATTTGTAAACAACAAGTCAACAAAAATTGATAAAATATTCAGTGTGTATAAGGATTATTACAGCTGCATAGGTTTGCACGTATTGCTGTGCTACAGGGTCGATTTCGTCCATGTAAATACGTGAGTGAAAGCTTGCATTTATAAGTCTAATGTTAATATCTACTATGGATATATGTTAAAATGAAGATAGCAGCATTGTTTATAAAGAACAGTCAGCGATAATGCGTGTATAAACAAATTATCGTTCGTTCATTTGATCTCATATCTCAGGATATAATGACAGTAATTATTGGCAGGCGAGATGAGAACTAATGGGTTTAATTGCACAGGATGACTTGATCCATTCAATAACAAAATCAATGATTACATTTAAATCGAATTTGATATATTCGATTTATAATAGGGCAGATCTGGTTACTCACATCATAGGAACTGTCACAGCAATAATGTCTTTTTGGCAGTATACCATGTTGAAGGTGATCAATTAGAAAATTTGAAAAAAGGGTCTTCAATGAATAAGTTGCCACTCTGTCCTATCGTTGGGTAGTGATAACTGAAAAGTCTGAATTTTCACAAGATAAGCGTGAATGAAAATAGAAAAAGTGATCGATTTAGCATAAACATTCATAGTAAATTGAAACCCCTACATCACTAAAAATCTATTAAGAGCAGGAATTTCAAGAGAAACAAAAAAATCGCTCAAAGAGTAAATGTTGACTTATTCATCCCTCTAGCCCCATTGATGTAGCCTGTATGCATGATATATACATAATAACCTTGCAAGCCAGCCAAACCAACTTGAAAACTGAAGAAAACTGTGCTTAAAGTTTTCATGACAGTTTCAGTGGACAGTTTTTAATCAAATTCGTCCACAGCAGTTGCTTTTATTCTCGGTTCTATGATTAATATTTATAAACATACAAAGTTTATGCAGAGGTATGTAGCAATTTTGAATGCCTCAAAAACCGGTCACGTGGCTTTGATGTAACTTAGAAACCGATCAGAGGAGACCTTGTTGCGTAAACATGGACAGCCACTCTCTACTTGGGTTATTCAGTAGATAGTTAGATGCTATTTAGCGAGCTCGTGTACTGTGCGTAAGTCACATTCATATTGTCTCTTTCTCTCTCTATCTCTCTTCGTGGTTTTTCTCTACCCATCGGTCCCACTTCTTTCTTAATTTTTGCCCCTCTCTGGGGTCTTTCTCTACTTCTCTGTTGCCATCTAGCCGCTAGATGACTCAGTAAAATGAAAGAAGTTTCCAGTAACTGTATCATTCTTCACGCCTCCAATCTCTTTCTTCTTCAAGTGTACCCGAGAATATTCTCTATCCACGGTCAACAGGCGTCAAATTTCCGTTCTTTTTTCCCTTTTTTCTTCCTACCCGATGAATACCAAGAAGATTTTCGTGTGTCTTCCGTTCGTTTCATATGAAAATATTTTTGCTTATCGTTTGATATTTATCAAGATGTCCAAAAACTAGATAAAAAAAAAAAAAAATTCCCCACCATTTTTTTTTCTTACAAAAGATCTTTCCATAATTAGATAAATAATTCAGTGGACAAATTCTGAAGGATTTTTTTCCAATTTCATTAATTAGCTGAATTTCAGTTGATTTTTCAAACGCGAGGATATTTTCTGCTCAAAGTTCAAACGGGTTTTCTTTGGTCCTCCCCCCCGAAAAATATGAACAAAAATATCTGAAAAAAACGAATAAGTCTATTTCTCTTTAATGGAATACATTGATTTTTATATCAGACTTTTCTCCAGATCTTCTCCATTTCATGATATAAATGTTATGATAATTTATCGACCCGTTGTATGTGATTAAGTAGTTTTGTTGTCAATGGGTGTCACTTTTTTAAGAATTTGTGGACGTGACTATCCATCGAGGGAAGTAATTGCAAATTGAATAAATTCAGTATTTTTGTCATATCAAATACCCCAGTTTTCCGGATAAGTGGGTGATACTATTGGTAAAAATCTTGGCGTCCATCATCCACGCTATAACTAACCGCACTATAAAGAGGGTGTGATTATATTATCTGGTCTGCATACTGTATGCATTATACTAGGCCAGCCATAGTAAGTGAGTTTGACACCCCTGATCTAGCTTCGCTATTTCGCTTATCATTCATCCACTTCTTGATATTCTTCACTTCTGTTTCATATCTCGTCTCGACTTCTCCCTAATTGTCTTCATTTCATGACTGTTGTCTTCCTTTCCTCCTCTATCAGCTAAGCTTTAAAACAAGAACCATAAGTTCAATGATGTGTCCACTATCTGAGTAAATAGTAGTAGAAGTAGGAGAAGGAGGAGGAAGAGGAGGAGGAGGAGGAAGAGTGGAATGAAGAGCTGTCTTTCCTTGACTCAACTGATTCTAAGACTTGTAAAATACTTGAATATGGAATATCCTGGAAATATTTTTGGAATTAGTAAATGAATATTTTATACCGTTTTTTTTTGGGGGGGGGGGCTTCCTTCAAGTAAAAAAAAATGTAGAACTTGGATATCCTATGATGACATCTTTAGCCACTGATAAAAAAAATTGATGGGAATAGAGGTGCTCCTTTTAATGACATCACGCTTTTTTATGACATCACACTTCTTCATTCCTGTTCAACATAATTGGGACTGACCGACTGACAGTCTGACAACTGAACGACCGACCGACCGAAAAACGTCCAGTAGAGATGTGTGGATACACCTATAAATAATTCAAACTTCTCTTCTTATCCTCAGACCTCAAATGGTGTTGGAAAAAAAATCTTTTCTGAAAGAGTAGCAAACACATTGAACAGCCGGAATGAAAAGACGACCACATTCAAGAAAATCAACATTTTTTCCTAAATAACCTTTACTCTGATATCAGTCATACCGACTTCAACTACCAAATTCTTATTAGTTTATTCCAAGTACAACTAAACTGACACTGGCTTACTGACAATTAACTGCCATTGAAAAATGCTATTGCAAGTACATTTCGAGTACACTTTCCAAGTACATTTCAAGTACATATTCCGAGTACATATTCCAAGTACTTTTCAAGTACATATTTTGAGTTCATATTCCAAGTACTTTTCAAGTACATATTTCGAGTACATATTCCAAGTACTTTTCGAGTGCATATTCCAAGTACTTTTCGAGTGCATATTCCAAGTACTTTTCGAGTGCATATTCCAAGTACATTTTGAGTGCATATTCCGAGTGCATTCCAAGTACATATTCCGAGTACACATTCCAAGTACATTTTGAGTACGTATTCCGAGTACATATTTCAAGGACATTTCGAGTACATATTTCAAGTACATTTCGAGTACATATTTCAAGTATATTTAGAGTACATATTCCGAGTACATTTAGAGTACGTATTCTCATCGAATGTCTATATCTCTATATCTCACGTGTAATATCTCTCCGTCTCTCCCAGTCAGGTATGGTCAATGATTCAGTCCGATCGGCTATCCATGTTTATGCCGCGCTTTCAAGTCACATAAATAGGGCTAGTGGGTTGAATATCTAAATATTCATTTCTTAATATATTTAGAAAAAAAAAACTTTTTTTTATATTTTTTGAATCGATCCACTACATCTTTAGAGTATGTGTGTATGTGGGGGGATGAAATTAAAAATGTAAGTTTATCCCTAATTAGTCCTTTAATTTACACGCGGCAGCGCTCACGCTATTCTTTTTTTGATTCTGATTTTATAAGAGGTGTTACTGGAATACGTTGGCCACATGACCGTCTCTATTGAATTAGTAACTAGTATCTTATATCGAATCACTGTAGCCACACAATGGGCCTGCCTGATCAACCAGCCACTTAGGCTACGGATTATTATCTCTTCGCCCAGCTGAGTGTCTGTCTTGGTGTGTCACCGGACGTTCCTGATGACATTTTTAGGCCAGGTTATACCACTAGGCACAATCCACAAACGTTTTCTTGTTTGACTTGATAAAAAGTACTTTTCACAGTCATTATGGATTAACAATGTCGATGTCTATGGTGGTATTTATTAGATGATTTTGATTTGATCATTTTTTAGAGATAATACTAGATAAAATTTTTAGGTAATTTGTTCTGGTACATGTGCCGGCTACGATGATTCATTTATGTGTGGTACAGGTATCCGTTTTCGTTGCAATTTTTGCAGGCTTTTGGAACCTTGCCAGTAATCTTTCTTTTACTTCCTTTTCTTTTCTCATTCTTTCTTTTTCACTCCGTCTACAACCATTCATCTTTTCCTTTTTCCCGTTTTTTGTTGTTGTTGCCGTCGTTGTCATCGTTGTCGTTTTCCTTCTTCTTCTTCTTCTTCTTCTTCTTCTTCTTCTTCTTCTTCTTCTTCTTCTTCAGCTCCTCCTTCTTCTTCTTCTTCTTCTTCTTCTTCTTCTTCTTCTCCGTATTCTTCTTCTTCTTCTTCTTCTTCTTCTTCTTCTTCTTCTTCTTCTTCTTCTTCATCAGCTCCTTCTTCTTCAGCTTCTTCTTCTCCTTCTTCTTCTTCTTGTTCTTCTTCTTCAGCTTCTTCTTCTTCTTCTTCTTCTTCTTCTTCTTCTTCAGCTCCTTCTCCTTCTTCTTCTTCTCCTTCTTCTTCTTTTTCCTCTTCTTCACCTCCTTCTTCTACTTCTTCTTCTTCAGCTTCTTCTTCTTCAGCTTCTTTTTCTACTTCTTCTTCTTCAGCTTCTCTTTTTTCTTCTTCTTCTTCTTCTTTTTCTTCTTCTTCAGCTTCTTCTTCTTCTTCAGCTTCTTCTTCTTCTTCTTCTTCTTCTTCTTCTTCTTCGTCTTATTCTTCAGCTTCTTTTTCTTCTATTCCCTCTCCTATTTCTTCTTGGTCTTTTTCTCGTTCTTTTTGTTCTTTCTTTTTGCTGCTTACTCTTCATTGCCCGTTCTCACGCCCTTTGCCTTATCTTATAAGATGAACGTCTCAGTAGTGTTCTTTCCACGAGTATACAAGGATAAATGGGATATATATATATATATATATATATATATATATATATATATATATATATATATATATGAATATTGGATAGATAGATTATATCCGACGTAATGGTGGTGAAAACCTTCGATAGACAATGAGGAAAACACAGATTGGGTAAATAAGTATTTATTCACGGACGTTTCGCTGGGATTGCCCCTCTCCCACGCCATCAGTGAAATGGGAAAATGAAGAAGAGACGGCTTTGAGCTATCTCAGGGTTATCTATGTAGTGAGTGGGATGAGATAGAGTTTGAGGTTATCTGTGGATGGCTGGATTTGGTCCAAATCTGTGTTGGATGCGCGATAAATTCGTATAACTCCAGTTCTAAGACGCTTTCTTCTTGTCTACGAACAGTTTTCACCTCATATTCATGTACACACCTGCGCGCACGCACACACACACACACATACACACACCCACGTATATATATATATATGTCTATTACATATCAGAAGTTGTTTTATATTATTAATATATTATCATATTATGTTATACTGCTAGCCTGATCTGTACCATATATATATATATATATATATACACACACACACACACACACACACATATATATATGGTTTATTTTGGCAGCATATTTCCTTTAATAGATCTTTCACAAAAAATGACGGCCAAGGAACATCTCAATTATTTTTGTTATTCTTGTTTTTGTACAAATTGAACGGTTTTAGTGCGATCATCATCATCATCATCATCATCATCGTCATCATCATCATCATCATCATCATCATCATCATCATCATCGGTCTTTTAACGTCTGTTGTTGGACATAGACCTTGCCCAGGATTCGCCACAATTCCCTATCGTAGGCATCACGGAGCCAGTGTTTCCTCAATCTGCCCAATTCATCTCTCCATTTAGCGTTCTGTCGGCCTCTGTTTTGCACATGATCTCTAGGGATCCATGTTGTGAGACGTGATGTCCATCCTTTGTCTTTCATACTGGCAACATGGCCTGCCCATTGCCATTTGAGTTTTTTAATAGTTTCTATGATGTCACGAACACCTGTTTTCTTCCTGATATACTGTGCTGTCTTGTGATCCCTCCGTGTGAGGCTGAGCATGATTCTCTCATGCTCTCGTTGCATACTTCTCAGTTAACTGGCCTTTCATTGCTGTTCGAATTCATGGCAGAGTTACATATATATTCTTTGATGTCAATTTACGATTCAATTTTACAATTAAAGCTGGCACTTGTAGTCTAATGATTGTTTTTGTCGGTGGCTATTGATGTTTTAGTGACGTTATTCAGCGGTATCTGAATATTAGGGAATTTTCTTCTTTTTTGTCCAGATGAGTTTTTAATTATCAAGTAATCAATCAATGAGTTAAATAAATAATTAATGATCAATCAAATGACTATTTATCAAATTCATATAATACATCGATGCTTTGACTATATAGTACATTGTTAAGTTTGGGACTCCTTGATTTTGATAAAAGTACTTTACGATTTGCACTTTATTCATTGCACTTGATTTTATATATTATTCGGTTATCACCAATATGTATTCTGCAGTTAGGAGTATCGCTGTTCAGTGATTCGAGCGTTTTCGATGTGTTTTATCATAATTCAATCTGAGAAATGACAGGTCGTGATAATGCTGTTCTTGTATGTCCTATATATAACCAATGGTTGACACTCTTGATATGGGACACAATTCATGGGAGGTCAAGTAAACTCATATATGACATTAGTTTGGCTAATTGGGGACTTCTCACAACAGATGTTGTTGCTGGTAATCAAGTTTGATTCCTTAATTTTTTTGTTGTAAATTATTGATTTTATTTCTCTTTTTCTATTGGAGGAGTTTATCGTTATATGTTGGTAATTGCTGCTCATTTGGTTACAACAGAATAAGATTATTATGTATTTCATTGTTTTGCTATTAAGTTTCGTAAGAAATAATTTCATTTTGTTGTCGACCATATGAATAAGAAAGCCATTATTTACTCATGCTTGTTTTATATCGTCGAGTTTGTTTTTTTTAATAAAAATGAATTACTGGAAGATGGAATTAAATTCTCTCCGTCGATCAAATTTTTGATAATTGCTATTTCATACCTATGCAACATTCATCGTAATAGTTAAAGTGACAATTTTTTTCCTAGTGTTGCGTGGTTTGTATACCGAAGACGTGAAGGTTTTGCAATTGGAAATCGAGAAAAGGGATTATATTATTATGCTCATAAGTTAACTTAAAGACAGAGTTATTTTCAAAAGCCTCTTTTGATTTTCAGATTTCGTTTATTCAGTTAACTGATATCAAAATCTCATCAACTGATCTGACGTATATAGTTGGTATATCTAAGTTATCAAAAATTGGGTTTTCGACGTGGGACGTATGGAAATTTGCGAACCTCATAGCAACATCGTTAATCTGCACGTATAAGTTTCAATTATGATCGTAAAAAAGTTTTTTTAGCAGTACAAGCTACCTTATGGAAGGTGACAGGTTTGACTTTTTGAGCTGGGCGAGATGCCTGTTTATACACATATTGGGGGATGATTTCTATAGTTTTTTTTCCAAAGGTACATTGTGAAAAGATTCTCAACGTCAAGTGAGAGCAAAGCCTTCGGTTGTACTTTGTATTGTGCTGTATATCTAAGAATTCTTTAGTGAAATTTATGATATGTTTGCTGGGTTAATATGGGAAAATGATTGCATCTACTATTTTTGATTGTTGGTATACGGGTGTAGGGATTAAGTAAATTATCGGTCTTAGTGAGGAACTTAGTGTTTTAATTCTTATCATTGCCATATAGGTATCATGTTTGAACATCACTGATAATTTTATTCAGCTTTTTCTTATCCTATCTAGGACGTTGTTGTGCAATAATGATCGTTTTTACGACCTTCTTTGGTTGTTTTGGTGTATTTTCTCGTATTTCTGTAAATTTTTTTCTATAACTTACGATAGTTTGTAATTTAGTCACAGTCTTTCTGGTTTGGAATTATATAAGAGTTAGACATGTCACTCCTTCTGATGATAATGTTAAGATTTATGCGTAGTTCTTTAGACATAGTAAAAATTCAACATAAATAAGAGAGAAGACTAGAGAAAGAGATCATCATCATCATAATTATCATCATCATCAGTCCATCAATGTCTATCATGAGCGTCGTGGAGCCAGTATTTTCTGAATTTGTCTAGTACATCTCTACCTTTTGTATTCTGTCAGCCTCGGTTTCTCATGTGATCTCTGGGGATCCATGTTGTGCGACGTGATGTCCATTGGTTGTCTTTCATACTTGCAACATGGCCTGCCCATTGCCATTTGAGTTTTTTTAATAGTTTCTATGATGTCGCAGACACCCATTTTTTCCTTATATACTGAGAAAGGGATATCATACGAATAATTTTAAAATGAATTGAGATAACTGGACACTTAGCAAGAAAAGGCATGAAAACAGACTGAGTCCAAAAATACACAAGGAAAACGTCCGACCCAAGATGGAAGGATGGCATAGAAAGGTTTACCGTTATGACATAGCAGTGGTTAGCGTGGTCACGGTTGGCATGAGAGGAAATCTTCAGTAGCAAACTTATAATTATATATATATATATATATATATGGCAGTGGACTCCGGTTCCACATGGGACATTTTAATACACACAGCACACACCACTGATGATTGGAAGAATCCTGAAACATGTATGGACAATTTACTTCCAAACACCTCACTCCCGAGTCTGTCTCTCTCTCTACAGTACACATTATATATATATATATATATATATATATATATATATATATATATATTCGGAACTGTCCGCCAGATTTGGGAACATGGGTTTCTTCCAGTTTTCAAGTTTGTTTGGCTGGCTATGTATGTATCACTCGCACAGGCCTCACTTATCAAAGGATCGAGAGGGCTGAAAAGGTCAACACTTCCATCCCTTAGTTCAGGTCATCTTGCTTTTGGAAAACTCGAATTTTTTTTAGTGGTCACTAACTAGCAAGAGGCGCAGCGGGTAAGGTCTCTATTGATCAACCACTTTTGCATTTTTTATAATTGATTACCCCTAACACAAGATGCTTCCAAGAGACCTTGGTTGTGTGACATTTTTTTTAGTGAATAATTGTACCTGCTTGCAGAGATTTTAGGCTTTTTGTATCTGTGTGTGTGAACGAATTCATGTATGAGAAAGATAAAGAGAGGAAGAAAGTGATGGATTTGAAAGGCTTTATTTATCTGCACCCCAGGGTGTTAGGATTCGTTACTAGGGTAGCTGTAACCGGGGAAATGACATCTAATCCACAACAAATCCATCATCACCTCGTCCGTCCTCCAAACGACCCGGCAGGGCAGTCAACGATCCTGCCCGTTCTCTCTTTTGTCCTTAACCGAACAACTAGCTATCAACAAGAGAGATGTTCTGCATTCATGTCAAATTATATGGCTACCAGGACTCTGTCCGATTCAAAGCTGAACATTTGAAAGTTTTCCCGTATTCAACTTCGTCAATGGCTTATCACATTATCTGTTACAGTTTCGGCTTTTTCCAGCGGCTGAAATGCAAGTCTATCTTGTAATGTAGGATTGAGATGAATTGTTATTGTTCATTACGAATGTTTTTATCGTTGACGTTGCGGGATGTTGGAGATGTTAACACAATTACTTGGAAAACTAAGTTGCGACTACAATACAACCAATGGCAGTTACTCCACTCATTATTATTTTGTGCCAATTCGAGCCAGCCTCAAACCAGTGTAACCAACCATAGCAAGCAGTAAATGCTTCTTCACTAACATACTCATAAAGCTTAACCGGGAGATTTTTAAGTGGGGTAAATGCCCCACGTGGGGACAATTTAGATATATTTGGGTGGCATTTGAATATATTTGGAACAGTCCAGAATTTGGATGTGATGAGGGAAAATCTCCCTGTGGCTTGAAACTGACTCGTGACGAAACTTGACTGATTACTTACTAATCAAACATTTTTATCAATCGCTAATTAATCATTGCTACTCACAACAGACCATTTCAATCACTGTTGCTGGGTTTGAGTTATTCTCGCAATCTGACATTTCTTTCTATCTATTTATATCACTTTCTCTCTGTATATATATGGACTCCTACAAACCGTTATTATTTTAAATACAACCTTGAATTCTTGCACACACACTCCTCTAAATGAGTAGGTAAAACGTTCCCTTCAAGATTTGATTTTTAGTGTGAGTTCCAATAATAAAGCAAGTTCGTGCTGAATCGTTCACTAGTTCGTGCCTGCTTGCTTTTTAGAAATTCAGACCAACGAAAGGCGAGAGAGGTAATTTATCCACTGATCATCCCTTCTCCCAATTTTTAAATCGATCACCCCCAACACAAGGTATATGGGTGGTTGTGATTCATAATTTCCATTCGAATTCTAGTTTTATAGTAAGTTCCATCGTAATTATTGCTTAACTGATTAACTTTGTGAAGTTCAAACGCAACGAGATGATTACGTTGTTTAGACTGAATTATGCACAATGAAGAAATTGCGAAAAATTCAGTAGGAGTCCAAGCGTTTCTATCAGAAATTGTCAACCAAACGGTCAAAAAAAGTTTATTTCTGTTTTTAAGTTGATCCGGCTGGTTAGCTATCCAACATTGTATGGTCAAATTCCTTCTATTGTCGTACTAGTCAATTTTTACATCATAACTCTGTGCTACAACAATGACAGATGAAAATGACCAGATCAAAAAGCAATCTTGTCAAACATGAATAACAGTAACACAGTCATCATCATCATCATCAGTCTTTTAGCGTCAGTCTTTTAACAGAGACCTTCCCAAGGATTTGCCACACTTCCCTATCATGGGCATCGCGAAGCCAGAATTTCCTGAACCTGTCTAGCTCATCTTTCCATCTAATATTTTGCCGGCCTTGGTTGCGCATGTGGTCTCGGGGGATCCATGTCGTGAGTCGCGTGACGTGCGCTAAAACTGATAACGAATTCACACCCACTTCTAAAGCCCAACTGAAGTCGACTTATTTTGCTCAAGTTAGCAAATCCCGTTGGCAAGAACTACTAATTGAGAAGTTGAAATGTTACACGTATTTTTGGAACAATAATCTGTAGAGAAAGTTATGTTTTTTACCTTTTAGATTTTTATGAAGCGAAACAGTTTGACCCTAGCGCGACCAAGCTTGTTATTATATCTTTAACTTTTTCAACACCAACTTTGTTTTATTGCAGCTGGGGTGCATCAATTTTCTCGAGCTGCCCCGGTAGGGCCAGGGAGCGAAATGGTTTAGAATCGCTGCTTTAACATATAAATCGTCGAAAAAGAGTTATTGGCTTTCCAACGAATTAAGTTAAGGCTTATAGTCACGCAGAGCTGATGCTGATTGTCTATTCACATACTCAAAGGTTTTCCAATTTTTCCATTACCAAACTTTGTCTCTTATTATCTGGTTTGTGCAAAAATATTGTTCACCATCAACTTTAGAGCAATATAAATCAGCTAGGAATAAAAGTTAATGCTCGAAATAAGAACATTCAGAATCAACACATTTTTGCCAACTAGAAACAAGTCCATTGATTCTAGAAGCGTCAACTAATAAATTATTCGATGGTATTTTGAGCTGTTGTCTGGTTGTTGGGAATCTTCCCTTGCAGGAAGTGGTTCAAAATGGTTGAATCAGTGCTAGTCGGTCGGTGTGTTCGATTAGCTGGGTCAGGTAGAGTTTCGTAGCCTAGTTCGTTCCACTCCTACAGAATCACTCACATGACATGCCAGCTTTTTCGCTTAGCACCCTGGGTCACTGAGCGATAGGTTGAGCCTTTTTTTTGCTTCTCCTATTTGGTGCGAGTGTCGAACAATTGTCAGCGTTCAATTACTCTGCAATCTCTCAAGTGGGTCGGCTTCGATAATGACCCTCAATTGGATGTTTTCAGAAAGACGTCTACGATGCTTTTGTCTCCGTTTCGATTTTTTTAAAAACCAATGCTGAGATGTTCAATTGTTGACTTCCACGTGGCATAATACTTGAATTATTTTGCGAGCATTTTCTGCAGATTCACGCCCCATTGTATTGCTCAAATTTGCTTTGTCCATCTTTAAATTGATACTCTGGAATAAACCTGAATGAATAGTAAAAGAAAACACTCCGCTTGAATGAATAGAGCGAAACCAACTCAAATGGAGTTTTACATGAACAGATGAAAAGAAATAATTTATTCCAAAAGTAAGCATCAGAGTTTTAAATAACATTTTAAACAACGCATTTATTTCTGCAGTATCTTAATATTGTGGATTGTCTTTTCATAGAACTTTTCACGTGTTTCATATCGCTCTTTTCGCTTTGATTCGATATTAGAGGCCAAACATAGGTCATCATTGTAACGTTGTAACAAGATTGATACAAAGAGACACATTTTATATAGACAAACAAGATGATTCTTAGAAAAAAAAATTTCTTGGATCTAATCAGACGCCTTTATGGATCGAACCTTTGAATGGCTAAAAGTAGCCACATTTTTTTCAAAATATGGCTAGAATAGGATGGATTTCATTTCCAAGTTACGGTTACGCCCCCCCCCCCCAACTCACAAATAATGTTATCCTCGATTCAAAGATCTAAACGTTTAAAACGATCTAAAATACTGTTCCTTATATACACACACACACACACACACACATACATACATATATATATATATATATATATATATATATATATATATATATATATATATATATATATATATATATACATATATATATATGATTAGTTTAATTCTAGCGAAGAAAATGCCATTAGTCCTGAAAAGAAGGATGCTCTATCCATGCATCGATAGTCACCTGTGGAGGTTGAACATGGGACCCAATGAAAAGACACTCAAACTCAGAACCATGCAAAGTGTATGGAAAAAGTCACGCTCAACATTACATGGATCCCAAGAAAAACAGTAGCCAGCAGAAAATATGTTAGTGTTATGGACTAGACATGTTCAGAACGAACTGACTCTGTGACAACGACGGTAGAAAAATCTGGCGAATCTTGGGGAAAAGCTATGTCCACAACTGACGATAAAAGGCTGCTGTTGCTGCTGATTGCAACAGAATAATGAAATCAAAATCTTTGCCCAGGATACTGTTTTTATTCACCATGCTGATTGTACTTATTACTTTCCTTTTCTTGGATATAGCCAACTTTTACCTATTCAAAATAGTCATTCAAGAAATCCAAGAAACTTTGTTAGTTCACGGATTACCAAAAAACAAATACCCCCCTTTTGGCTTTCCATTGCCATATTCCCCAGGTTGGGGGCACATTGGCATATTTTGAATGATTAAACATTTTTTTCTATATTGGAACATGAATCAGAGCTCACTTAAAGCAAATATGCGGCACGATTAACCGATACTGACTCATCACCATCATCATCATCATCAGTCTTTCAACGTCCGTCGTTGGACATAGACCTTCCCCAGGATTAGCCACACTTCTCTATCATGGGCGTCGCGGAGCGGTCTCAATCTTCAAACGCTGTTACCTTTGGTGAGAAGGCCTCTTCCAGAATGGGATTAGGAGAAGTCGATTCCGTGTCTGCCTCTTCCCACAAAATAATATTAGAACTAGTACTGTGTCTGAACGGAATACTTGAAAAAAGGGGGAAAAAACGGGTCACCAACGAAATTAAGAGTCATGCATGAGAATAGAATTAGATGAAACATACGCGTATTGAGTAAAAGATCTAACAACTAATATAATTCGAATATCTAGTTTATATCGAATCACTGCAGCCACAAAATGACCCGCACGACCAACAAGCCAAGTGGCATACAGATTCTTATCTCTGTACAGGTGTGGGTAAAAGTGTGTGCGTGTTTTAAATCCCTTCAATATCTCGTCCATACTTTCATTACGATTTTCTTTCAAGGTGTCTTCTTTCATTCATTTTTCCCCCACCACTTCCACTTTTTCTCCTTTTCTTCTTCATTATTTTCTCCAGTGTTCACATCACATCTTTGTATGTTTCTTCTTTTCATTCATCCTCTTTCTTTCCATCATCCATCTTTTTCTTCCTTCCCTCTTTCATTACTGTAATCATCTTTCTTTGTTTATCCATATCCTTCCTTCTTCTCCCTTTTTCATTCTTTATTACCCACATCTTTCTTTTTTCTTTCATTCAGTCTCTCTTTCTGTGGTCCTTTCGTTTTTCTTCCTTTCCTTTTCTTTGATATTTTCTTACTTTTTTTCCTTCTTTCTTTTTCATTCTTTACAGTCTGCATTTTTCGCTCTTTCTCTCATTCTCTCTCTTTTATCCTTCTTCTCTTCCTTTTTTCCTTTCATTCTTTACCGTCCAAATCTTTGTTTCCTTCTTTCTTTCTTTCTCGATTCCTTTGTTTCTTCATTCCCTCCCCCTTTTAATTCTCTCCTTCTTTTTTCTCTCATTTCTTTCTTTTTCTCTCTTTCTTGACTGCCCAACCTTTCCATCTCTTTTCTGTCCATATATCTGTTCGTTTCTCTCTTGTCTTTACCCTTTCTTTCTTTTTTCTTCTCGCATATTTCTTTGATGTATTTATTTCCATCTCATTTTTCTTCATATATTTCTACTTCTTTATTCCTTCTTTTTTGTATTCCTCTTTTTTCTCTCTCTCTTTCTTTCTTTTTTTTTTCTTTCTTTCTTTCTTTCTTTCTTGTTATTATCCTCCTATCTATATAACCCTATTCGGTGTCCTTAATCACGAACCTCTCTGGCTGTTCACAGAAAGTGGGGACATTTACTTATCAACCTGATGATACCATTTAGTGATCTCAACCAATGGGAAAGGCCGCCAGCCCTCACCCCACTCTGGATTCACCAGCTCAGCAGATCCAACAACAATCCCACCATTCCGAGCCGTTGATGGGAATAAAGTGTCGTAAGGCCTCCAAAATGAAGTGATGAATGAGACAGGAAACGACTTGTATGATATGCTATCATCTTGATTGGAAAATTGCGTGTGCGAAATCGAGGTTGCAACCAGGTCCATCAAGCTGGAGATCCCTGCAATTTCTTGCAGATCAAAAACACCCACGTGCAGGAGGGGAGGGTGAAAAGTAACAGATGAATGACAGGATGATAAATACTGAGGAAAAAAAATCATGTTAGCAACTGTGTGCAGATAAACAGAATTATATAAATGGAGAGAATATTTGATATGGCTGTGTTTTTTTTTACTTATAAATATGTATATCTGCACCTCGCATATATTAATCACTGTAACCCATGGTCGTATCAAGACTTATCTATATATAAAATTACCCGAACGAGAGATTGATTTTCGTCTAAAATCATCTAAAAAAAAGAAATTTTTCTGTCTAAAATTATCTAGAAATATAAGCACAAGATCTGGGCATTTGTTGGTCCAAAATGACCATAGACACCCTGAAAAGCACCCTTTTCTTAAAGATAAAAGAAAGGGTTTTTGAATTGTGCTTTGTGGTGTAT
>OY735236.1:6119646-6172146 GCA_963457665.1 Thysanoteuthis rhombus | reverse complement strand
TCAACGTTTCGCTAATTACAAGCTTTTTCATGAACTAAGGTGCTACAAGAAAGCCGTTTTATACTTAGTTGGTCAGTGAATTTTGTGTTGTTCAGAAAAATGGTATGTTGGTGGATCATGTTTGCCACAAACTTGATGGTCTGGGTGTCAGGACCCTAAGGGGATATCAGGTTGGACTTTAGGCCACAGTACTGCTGAAATATGACCCACCAACATACCACTCAACCAACCACTAATTCACATTCCAACTATATACACAGCTGGTTTCTTGCAGCACTCTAATTCCTAATGAATTTCGTAAACAGCAAAACAGTGAAATAGTGTCTTTTTAAACAGCCTTCCGATATTGTCATTTCACCGATACATATATATAGTAACTGAAACCACCCAATAATATTAATATCACTTATTTCAATATGTTGTTTAGAAATATTATTTATTTTATTAAGAATCACCAAGTAGCAATATCTGACAAGCAACCAGAAATATTTGTATTTAGGTGGAAACATCGGAATCACCAACACTGAACTCGGCGACATCTACATTGGCAACACCAAACCAGTGACCAGCCTAATATTTCTACCAGAATTCTATGTAAAAGGGTCCACATAATACTACAAATTAGATTAGATAGCCTTACTTTGCGTAAATGAATTCCTGTAGCAAAGGCGGTACCTGATCAAATTCGGTAGAAAACTATCTGGAACAGATCTTTCAGATATAAGTATCTATAAGAAAAAATGTCAGTCCGAGATTTGCGCATTGTTAGTCCAAAATGATCATATAGCCTATGAAAAGCACTTTGTTGTAAAAAATATTGCTACTTAACCAAAGACGATTTCAGATTGTGACTAATGGTATACCAATGCAAATCTTCAAGCTTGTAGCCCCAAACAGTAACAAGCAAAGGAATTAGATGAAATTAATGGTTTTAAGTACGTAAATAAAATGCTACTTTCTTTAAATATCTAATATCCTAAAAAGTGCATATACTTTACGAATCAAATGATACTATAACAAACAATCTAAGTAATTTACAAAGCACAAATCATCTCGACAGCCAGAAATCTTGAAAACATATCTATCAATAAAAATTTTACTATCAAAGAAAAGCTCAACTCAAAGGGCTCAATGAAGTAAATTTTACGGTACCCCAGTGGGCGATTCCAGCCATACAAGGGACAGTACTTGACAACGTCTAAATAAGCAACACTGAGCAGGGTACGTAACTCATATTTCGTATTGTCAATCAGGGACTGAAATCACTGCTGTGGATTCCAGCGCATCAAATAACATCTTTTATAGTGTACTTGACTTTATGAGAGCCTGGTTTGTGTGTGTAGATTTCTAATATGTATTGGCAGAGAACATATCAGAGACCCTACCAGTTGCAACATGATTTGCATTGCTCGTGTTTATCTTTTGATGGCTTCATCAGTTATTGATCATGTTCTGATAGCAAGCAACTCGCTTTAGAGGAATTGCATGACATATTGCATGTCTATCATTTAGATCTCCCGGGATTTTGTACGAGTGCCTGGTATTAGGATCTTACACATAAAATGTAATTGATTTTACATTAAAGAGATCTACCTGAAAATCAGCTCCTCAAGACGAGTTTTCACCCAGTCCCTGTGGAAGGCCTGAATGAGTCCTTTGGTCCAAGTAAGAGATTATAGATTTAAACTATGTAATCGTGGACTCATGCCTTATCTGAAAATCATCATCATTATGGCGTCTTCGATCCCATTCGATTTAGGTATCAATTGGGATTTCACTGAAGATAGATGAATTGTGGTGGGATAGAAATACACAGATAGATAGACTGATAGATAGACTGATAGATATTCACACCTTGCATAAATGAATCTCTCTTGCCCGTACGATACTAGAACTAATTTGATAGAGAGTTATCTGAAATTATGAGAAAAAAAATCATCTCTATCTAAAAGTATCTATACTGAATAAATCAGCACAACATTAGGATAGTCTTGAACCAAAATGATTACAAAGATTCTGAAAAGCACTTTGTTGATAAAACAACAACAACAACAACAACAACAAATAACATAAGAATTCTCAAATGTGGCCTAATGGTATACTCATGTTGATCTTAAAGATTGTAGCCCTAAAAATGGGACCAGGAGTGCCCAGTGACACACACCGACGGACACATCGAAGATTAAAGCAAGAATAATCCTACTTGACTTGTTGGTCGGGTGGGCCATTGGTGGAGCTCCGATGATTTGAAAAATAAACAGACGGAAATCAGATCATCGTTATTGGTATGAGCACAAACGTTTCCGAATTTTCAAATCCTGATGTGCCGTGAACACGATCCAGTTTCCCATTTGTAGCCACAGGAAATGATTCCATTCATATTTGAGTTGTGCTAACACGGATAGACCAACGAACATTTGGTGAATAATTCTGGTACTGGTACTGAAAGATCGTTATGTACTCTTAGGACAACGAATCTCCATGAAATCCTCGAAAGAAGAAGAAATCAAGCGAAGAATCACACTAGGTTGACAAGCTTTCGGTAGACCAAGCTTGAACTCAAAGAACAATAAACTGTCATTAGTCCTAAAAAGAATTGTCTACAACCAATTTATCCTCCCGATAGGCGCCTAGGGAGATGAAAGATGGAACCTAACCTAAGGATTGACCTTCAAACTAAAAACCGTGCAACATGCTCATGAGAGAATTATGCTCTATATCACATTAAAAGATCTGAGGATAGCACAGTAGATTAGAGAAATATCATATAAAAGCAGTTGAAAACTCAAACAGTTGATAGACATCACAACTCAGAATATGGATTCCAAGAGATTATATGCAAAAATGTAACCAGCAAATACAAAATAGTGTGACTAACTTGACAAGTTCAGAAAGTATTGGCTCCGCTGCACCCATGATATAGAAGTCTGGCGAATCTCGGGGGAGGTCTATGTCCAACGGCTGACTAATGGTGATGAATGCTGATGTAATCGCATTTCTTTCAAATCCAACGTTTAAAATCGACCATTTCACTTCATTTCATGTCAATGTAGAAAATGAATCCCGAATATACCCCATGAGAGTTCCAAACACCACTCCTCTTGGCTCACTGTCTAAGCTCAAAGAATGGGAATATGGAGTTTTACAGCATCCTCCATATTCACACGGCATTTGTACACGAGATTATCATCTCTTTTCAAGCATTTTATATTTCATATCAATGATAAAAGTTTCAATAATAGGGAATCCATATCTCATGGTTATACTGACTCTATGACCACTAAAGAATATTCTAAGATAAAATAGGTATTGAAGTTACCACCAGACCTCAGGTAGAAACGGATGTTTGGCTTTTAGTGAGTAAATTAATGCCAACGAGAATGTTTCGTGGTCTACTAGATGTTATTGGTAAATACATATATTCCAAGAGGTCAGTGTTCGAACTTGGTCAAATGAAAAAGTGGAACAGACGCTGGAATATGTGCTTGATGTACCAAAAGGGGGACTTTGAAAAGAACTAGGTTCCATTGCTCGAGGTTGGTTATTTTCTGTTTTAAATGGCTGGATACTTTCTCATATATAGATATTCGAACCATTTCTTCGAGAGGAAATAACAGCGATTATGTAATATTAAAAGGTTTTTCAAGTTCTGTTTTCGAGGAGTTTATTGATTTAACTCTTACAAACCGCAAAGTAATATTATCATCCAAACTATCAAATCAGGTTTCTTCAGTTTTCAAGTTGGTCTGACTGGATGACATGGTATGTATTCAAGTGCGTATGTATCACACGTACAAGCTACACCTATTGAGTTAAATATTTACTCCGTAATACGAAAACAACAACAACAACAAATTCTGCTTATTCCAAAAGGCTTTTAATCAGATTTTAATTTACAATGTAAGTTTGAAATAATTTGGCCACGAGTTTGTGCCTGTTTTTTTTTTGTGAAAATTCAAACATTTAAGCGATCCAACGAAAAGCGAGAAATGTAACTTATTAATTGATCACTCATTTTACAAATTTTCTAATTGATCATGCCCAACACAGAATGCAGACAGAAGACGTTGGTTACGTGACAGTTTCTATTGAATGACTAATCAGATCTGTTTTATTTTATTTTCCTTTTCTTTTTTTTCCAAACAAAACTCTGACCCACAATATGTGACTGTTATTAAAATCAAAAACAATTTCTGATTGATAAAGGCTACTAAACTGAGATGTAATAATTGAATTATTCTCTGTCAGCAAACAATAACCTCTCGCCAGTTCGCTCCAGGCAATACCGGGCACACTTGCTAGTCATGATTGTTGAATGAAAATAACGTATAATTTCATAAGCAGCATCCTGTTGCTTCTTTCCGTATTTTGTTAAGTGGAGACATTTTTTTTTCTCGTTTTTAATTCCAAGCACGATTTGGTGTTTTTTCTTTCGGTATAATTTGGACGAATCAATTGTGGAAACATTTTCCTTTTACGTTGAAAGAAGAAGAAAAACACGTCTGGATAGTCACTTGATAGAAGTTTCATGTGACCAAAGTATTTTGGCTGCATGGTGTGTCGAGTGATCAGTTGAAAAACCTTCTTTTTTTCTTAAAGGGTTGTTTATTGAATAAATTTCTCGTCTATTGTTGGGTCACTGAATGAAAAAGTTTCGTGTCTATTGTTGGGTCATTAAAAAACAGTTTGACCAGAAGAAAAAACAATCTAGCATGAACATACATTGTAAATTGATCCCCCACCCATTGAGCGGGGAGAAATTTTGAAGAAAAAAACAAACTAAAAATCCGTTTTTTACTTGAATATTCGGCCATCTAGCTTGATCTGTGGAGTATGTGAATATGACACACACACACACACACACACACACATATATATATATATATATATATATATATATATATATATGTATGTATATGTATATAGCCAGTCAGCAAGATCACTTTGAAAACTGAAGATACTAACAGTCTTGGTTGACGGTTTCTCTAACATCAAGGACTATGGTCAGCTTTTTATTCTATAACAGATAAAATTGGTAATAAAATTTAAATAAGAATAAACACAGATTTCATCTATTTTACGGCGAATAAATAAACGAAGAAACAGGACTGGTTAGTCACTCATTGAAAACAATCACTTGACCAACGTCTTTTGGTAGCATGGTGCGTGGAGGGTGGGGGATACAAGAAATATGGAAAAGGGATGATCAATTAATTAATTACTGTTCTCTTATTTTGTTGAGGAGTGATCACGAAAAAAAGGTTAGAATTAGAGAAAAAAGCGTGAATGCCACTGGATACCAAATAAGGGATCAATTCAGCATAAACGTAGATTGTAAGCTGAACCCCCGCTAAAACCCTATTTAGGGGTGGAATTTTCTCCTAAACTAGAGTAAACATATTTGGAGACATAATCAAGGAGTAAATATTTAAATTTTCAGTCCTCTAGCTCTATTGGTGCGAACTGCACGTGTGATTCGCACATAACCAACCAGACAGCCAGCTAGACACACCAAGTTAGAGTGATGAAACCCACGTTGACAATTTTGGTGGTAAGTTTTGGTTTCTGGTTTCGAAGAAGAATATAAAAAGAAACTGAATAATACTGACTGAATTACGGGAGAAGCGTAAAAGAAAATGAAAATAAAAAAAGCTGAGCAAGACAATCTTGGAAGGGAAGAAGGAAAAATTGGTTTAAGAAGGAGAAAAATTAAGAATGAATGGGGAAAATATGAAAGGGGATAGGATTGAAAAATTGATCATGAATTCACCATCATAGTCAATAAATGAACAAACGTAGCATCGGAATCTGAAGTAATGAAGGAAAAAATAATCGAAGAATTGGTATGATCAGATTTTATCCTACTTATTGCATTACTGGCATTGCTCACTGGGAGAAACATTTGAGTAAAACAAAATCAGCTAGAAACATCTTGATCATGGAGAATCTGGATGTGATGAATGAACAATTCAAATAAGGAGCCTGATATTAAGCAAAGTTGTTTTTTAAAAAAATGAGGTAATTGAGTTCTGATACCAATTTTCAAATTTGTTGACCAAACGGTATGGCCGGGAGCGCTGTAACGCACAAAACATACAAACATAAGATCGAAACCTTTGCCACTTTTCGTGGCTTCGGTTATTCAATACAAAAGGGAAGAAAGGAAGAGGGAAATGATGAACTAAAGGGGAGAGAGAGTTAGAAAGCGAAAGGGGTAAAAAAAACAAGAAGAGAGAACAGATGGAAGAGGAAAGTAAGAGAAATAGGGAGAGAAAGAGGGAAAAAAATGAACGAAAAATGGAAGGAAAATAAATCAGTGAAAAATGATGAAAGAGATCTTGGAAATAGACGTATTTAAAAAGGAAAGAAAAAAGGAGAGAGAGAGAGAGAGAGAGAGAGAGAGGGATAGTGGCAGGAAGGTAGGAAGGAAAGGAAGGAAAACAGTGAGGTTGTAAGAAAAGAACGGAAGAATGGTTGGCTAAAGGAAGAGACAGATGGAAAATGAAATGATTTTAGGACAACGGAATGAGAGGTACGAAATAAAAGTGAATGAAAAGGAAAGAAGGAAAGAAAGAGGAGAAGGGAACAGCAGATATTATGCTGAAGGAGAAAAGAATTAAGAATTAATGAAATTGAAAGAAATAGTATACATAAAACAAAAAAAAATGAAATAGTAGATAAATGAATCACTGCAACCCGCGCGTGTACCAGCATCAAATACCAAAAAAAAATTATCTAAATTTAAAAAAAAAAAAAAAAATAGAACTTTTTCTCCAAAATTATTTAGAAAAATCCCAACCCATGATTAGGGCATTGTTGGTTCAATATCAACCATAGATACTCCAATTATTTGAAATGAAACAAAAAAATAAGCATAAAAAAACTCTTATCAATTGTGCTTAGTGGTGAAATCATGCAAATTTTCAAGGTTGTAAACCCAGAAATATGACCAGGAGCACTCGGAGACACATAGACACGCAGACAGACGATCAAAGGGGGAGATATCTACAGCCCATTAGGCTGTTTGGTCGGGCCAGCCATTCTAGGGATTTTCGGTAAGACAACAAAATGGAAAAATACCATAACCTTGTCCAAATATTTAAGCCTACAAAACATACTCACTGATATTTATTGGACTAATGCAAGTCTGAAATTATTCAGAGGTTCGAGGTTAGGTTAAGTTTGTCCAGACCTTAGCAGTGTTTGGATTGACAAGAATGAAGAGAAAAACTGATTGAGATTTTTCTTTCACTCGACAGTAACCACAAATCTCCGATGGGAACTCAAAATGCGTAAATGATAATTTTCCAAATGCAGAAATTATTTAATTATATATTTCTACGAAAGAATAACTAAAATCCAAATTGGTTTTCGATATTTCTAATGTATGTGTAGTTAGCGGCCATTTTGAAATGACGCATGCGTAGTCACGTAGTCTTCAATAAAATGAAATAGAAAAATTGTGTGCTGAAAGATAACAGCATAACCAGAGTTCCCGGTTGGGTTAAGTGCCTAAAAATTAGAAATAAATGAATAACGAGCATTGAATATGTAGGTGAATAGATGCATACGTACAGTGAAAAAGGGATAAAAAGAAAGCGAGAGAACTTAACAAAGAAAGAAAAAGCTTCCCCCCCCCCCAAGAAAAGAGATTTAAAAAAAAGAGAGGAAAAATGGAATTATAGAGAGGAGTGGAAGAAAAAAACTGGGTAAATTATAAAGAAATGAGTTATTCAGAAGAGGGGAGAAAGGTTGGAAAAATCATGAATGTAATCAAAAAGAAAAGAAGAAAAGGAAGAGATGAAGGAAAGTTCGAAAAAAAATATCGGAAGTTGAAGAAGTAAGAGAAAAAAAGGATGAAAAAGAAAACACGAAAAAGGAAATAAAATAAGCTGAATGGACAAATCAAGAAGAGAGAAAATCCAATGAAAAACAAATCGACAATGAATGGAAAGGAGAAATGGCTGAAGGGAAAGAAAGAAAGACAAAAGTGAGGAGGAGAGAGAAGGAGGAGAAAAAAAAAGACAATGTGATGAGGAATGAAAAAAATTAGGTGAATCAAAAAGAAGAAGGGAAATAAATGAACGTTTGGAAAGGCAAAGATTGAATGAAAAGATTCAGATAGGTGAAAATAGAAAGATAAACGAATAGGTAGATACTAAAATAAATTTATCCTGAGAGAGATAGATAGAAACAGACTGAGATAGATAGATAGATAGATAGATAGATAGATAGATAGATGTGAACCGAGATAAATAGATTCTGAAATAATTAGATTCTGTGATAGACAGCTACTGATAAATACTGAGATTGATAGGTAGACACTGAAATTAATCAGATAAATGGATAGATAGATAGATAGATAGATAGATAGATACATACATACATACATACATACATACATACATTCACACTGAGGTAAATAGATTCTGATATAGATTCTGATATTGACAGACACTAAGATAAATAGATACCGTGATAGATAAATAGATGCTGACAATGATAAGTAGATATATAGATACTGAGATAAATTAATTCTTAAACTGTTAGATACTGACATAGACAGATGCTTAGATAAAGATATAGATAGGTACTGAAATAGATTGATAGTTAGATAGATACTGAGATAAATAGATTTTGAAATATCTAGGTACTGGTATAGACAGATACTGAGATGGATAGATATTGGAATAAATAAATACACACATACATACTGACATTGATAGATAGATAGATAGATAGATAGATAGATACTGAGATAAATAGATTTTGAAATATCTAGGTACTGGTATAGACAGATACTGAGATGGATAGATATTGGAATAAATAAATACACACATACATACTGACATTGATAGATAGATAGATAGATTGATAGATAGATAGATAGATAGATAGATAGATAGATAGATAGATAGATAGATAGATAGATAGATAGATACTGAGATAGATAGATTTTGAAATATCTAGGTACTGGTATAGACAGATACTGAGATGGATAGATATTGGAATAAATAAATACACACATACATACTGACATTGATAGATAGATAGATAGATTGATAGATAGATAGATAGATAGATAGATAGATAGATAGATAGATAGATAGATAGATATGAACAGAATGAGATAGATAGATAGATAGATAGATAGATAGATAGATAGATAGATAGATAGATACTGAGATAAATAGATTTTGAAATATCTAGGTACTGGTATAGACAGATACTGAGATGGATAGATATTGGAATAAATAAATACACACATACATACTGACATAGATAGATAGATAGATAGATAGATAGATAGATAGATAGATAGATAGATAGATAGATAGATAGATAGATAGATGGATAGATAAATAGATAGATTGATAGCCACTCTGAAACTGATATAAATTACTGGATAGATGTAGAGAAACAGACTTAAATATATGAATAAATAAGCTCGAATGGAAAGGAGAAGAAAGATTCAGATATTTTATTAAATCTAAAATTTGCAATCTTTTGAATGAGTATTCAAAATGCAAACAGTTTACATTGAAGTTAATCTCCTTTGCTTCAGATATGTGCATTGAATACAGGAAAAGATAGCTTCGATAATTCGAACCCATGTATAGAAAGTGAATGTTCTAGAAAAGGAAGAGGTGCAAAATGGAGGATGATAGGGATAAAAGCTCAGAGGAAGAAGATGGCGTTTCAAAAGATAGGGGGAAAAAGAAAGAAAATGATAGAGAGGGAAGAGAGAAAAGGAGGTGGCACTTCAAAAGAGATAGGAAAATGCGTTGGAAAAGAAAGAAAGGAAGAAAAGAAGAAGTAAGGATGAAAAAAGGAGAGAGAGAGAGAGAGAGAGAGAGAAAGAGAGAGAAAAGGTGAAGCTTCGAAAAGATTAGAAAAAGACATCGGAAGAAAAGGAAGAAAGAGAAAAAAAGGAAAACAGAAAGAGACGGAGAGAAGAAAAAAAGGAGGAACGACAAAATAAGTGGCACTTTGAAAAAATATAGAAGGCAATAGGAAATAGAAAAAAGAAGGAAATAAAAGACGTAAAGAAAGAAAAAAAGGAACGGAGAGAGAGAGGGGGAAAGAGAGAGGAAAGGGAACAGCGCTAGTAGGAGAAAGAAAGAAGAAAGGAAGGAAGAGGGGACGAAAGAAAAATATGTGAAAGAAAGTAAGAAAAAAAAGACGGAAGAAAAAAGAAATTGAAAAAGGGGAGGATTAAAAAGAGGAAGAAAGAAAAAAAAAGGGTGCGTTAGAAAGAAAGCAAGAAAGAAAAGGCTTTGTAAGAAATAGAAAAAGGAAGCAGAAAAAAAGGAAGGGGAAAAGAGAGGTAGGGAAAATTAAAGAAAAAGGGTGTGAAAAAAGACAGAACTCCGAAAGAAATAGAAAAGTACATCCGGATAGAAAGGAAGGAAGAAAGAAATGGTAAGAGAAAGAGGAAAAAAGGAAATAAAGAAAGTGAGAGAGGGACAGAGAGAGAGGGAGGGAGGGAGAAAGAGTGTTGTGCTTGGAAAGAAAGAGAAAAATGCCACCAAAAATGAAATTGAAAGAAAAAAAAGGAAGAGAGAAAAAAAGAGAGAACTACGGGAAGGAAGAAAAAATAAAAAGTGAAAAAACTAACATTATGAAAGAGAACGTGTGAAAGGAAAAGGAGGGAAAGTACCTAAATAAGGTGATGCTTGGAAAGAAAGGAAGAAAGAAGAAACAAAAGGGAGGAAGGTTGGAAGATAGCAACAAAGAAAAAGAGAAAGAAAGAAAGAGATGAAGAAAGGACAAAAGAAAGCTATACATATACAAACAAGTTAATATGTATATTGATAATTTGGAATAGATAGATGATATATAGATAGGGGCAGACTGAGATAGATAGATAGATAGATAGATAGATAGATAGATAGATAGATAGATAGATAGATAACTAGATGATAGATAACTAGATAGATAGATAGGAACACACTGAGATAGATGGATAGATAGATAGATAGATAGATAGATAGATGGGAACACCCTGAAATAGATAGATAGATAGATAGATAGATAGATAGATAGATAGATAGATAGAAACAGACTGAAATAGATAGATAGATAGATAGATAGATAGATAGATAGATAGATGGATAGAAATGAGCAATCTGAGATAAATGGATAGATAGATTGATGTTGACAGCTGAGCTATATTGATAAAAACAGGATATATAATTATCAACTGACATGTAATAGATAGATTGATAGATACATACATAGACAGATTTGTTGCTGCGTACATGGATTTTTGATTTAATTAAATGAAAAGGTCCAAAAAAGAAAAACATTGATGACAGACACTGAAGAATAACAACGACTCAAAGGCTCAAAAACTTGAATCTCAAATGAAGAACAAAACATGGATAAGTTTGAAACCAGATTTTAATAAGAAGCCGCTGGCGTTATTTGTAAAGATAAAGGAAAAAACGTAGCTATCAATGAATAAGCAATAAAATGGTTTCTTTGTCGTCAGCTCATTTTTAAAATTTTTAGATTTTAAGTAAATGAAGACACAGATTTAAATTTTCCGCTATCTATTCCATTCATTTTTTTCTTACGCCTCTTTCTGTGTCATTTGTTTGCTAATTACGAACTGTCAACTAAGACTGTCGACAAAGGTTCCTTCAGTTTTCAGGCCGGTCTGTCTGAGTGGCTATGTATTTGTTTATTGGCTGGGTTAAAGAGCCGTTCTCTGCATAATTGAGTGGTTCTTTGGAGTGACATCACGTGACGGGCGTACTCGAAAACGAATTCGGAGCCCTCACGCTTGCAGGCCACACACGTTTAATTAGGAATGGTTTCCTTTTTTTTTCTTTTTCTTTTTTTGAGAATCCCCCAATAGGTTTCTACTGGGGGCTCATCCCCCTTTTTCAAAAAAATCAAATTAATTTTACTGATCAGCGCCCAACAGAAGGTGACAGAATGACTTATTCATTGATCAGGCCCTTTCCCTATTTTTTCCCGAATTTATCACCCCTAACACGGTATAAATTGGTTTATATTGAATTAGTGACTGTCTTCTGTCTACATTTAGATTACATGTAATTAACCGTACACAATCGCAGCCATAAGCAGATTTGGTGGGTCGTGGATGCCTCAACTGCTCTGAGTATTCAGGGGCATTCTTCAATACTTTAGCATCTCTAGCATCGATTGTCATCACTGAATTGCATATGAAGATGCAAAATACGTCCTTTGCTCAGTGCCGTCAGTCTAGATGTTTTTCTTCTAAATCTAGACATTTTTAGTTGGGCTTGGATACCAGAAGGTTGGATAAATCCAGCAATATCTTGATAAAATAATTGTTGAAAAGTGAGACGACCTTTGTATTTCCAGATGATGATGATGATGATGATGAATAAAGTGATGTTTGAACGGGCATCTTGCAGCTTTTAATACTAAAACTAACAAAAGATTGGATCGAAAAAAAATAAATAAGTATAAGAAATTTACCATAGAAATATAACATAAACTAGATATTTAAAAAAATTCTCAAATCTGTTTTGTACAACCAGAAGTAGTGGGCCCCTAATCCCTAGAATAGGGGACAGAACTACAGGTATGTTGTAATATGTGAAGTGGATTCAATTAAAAGGAAGGGTATAAAAAAAGTAATGAAAATATTGGAAAATAAACCGAAGAGATAATACATGATTGATAGAATGAATGTGCAGTATCTTTTTGGTGATTCGTGGCACTTCCTAGACTGGATAAAAATGAACCGAGAAACGCTGTACAGCTAAGATAACAAGCGTTTTCTGTATCGTGTCAAATGGATAACACATTTCTTGAAATCTCAGATCTATGCTTAACTTGTAGACAGCTTTAGTATCACAATTTTTCTTCAAAGGGATGGGAGAACTCGATAACCAGCTCAGACATCTACCAACTACAGAATTTTACGTCTTATGTTCAAGCCATACAGTTGGAGTACTCCTACAAATGGTGCGTAGGCCCTCATATATAAATCAGGCATCCACCAGGAGAAGGAAAGACCTATCAAACAAACGACATTTAGGGCCAACTCCTAATCCCACCTAATAGCTGTAGGGTCATTTTGCATACAAAGCACAGCTGACTAAAGATTCCATAATTGTGGAAAACCCTTGCCAGCCACTCACACACACACATACATATATATACATATGTGTGTGTGTGTGTGTGTGTGTGTAGATCGGTTTCAAAATGTGAGAATGGATTTATTTTTTTCATCTTACAACCCTTTTCCTCATATGCAATCTGTAGTAACAAAATAGTAACAAAATGAACAATTTCAAATCCAGAATTCGATTTTTTTATTATATATATATATATATATATATATATATATATATATATATATATATATATATATATATATATATAGTTATTTAGATAACAATATGTGAGACTTTATCTCGGGACATAATCTTAGATCTTATTAATCTTGTTTCCAATATTGTCATCATTATGTCGGATAAACCTCATCAAATCATTCCCTATATATATATATATATATATATATATATATATATATATATATATATATATATAATTGAATATTGATATATATATATATATATATATATACATATATATATAATTGAGTATTGATATATATATATATATATATAATTGAGTATTGATATATATATATATACTCCAACATAGAGACACAAATCTACATAGATAGACATAGACGCATATATAATCATGTGTATCCTCTTATCAAATGTAATCTCTCGACCTCATCTCCTCAGACCACTCAAAGATCGAAACTTGCGTGCTTACAACACCGAATGTTAATATCGTACGACTGTCTGCGTGTGAACAGATAGCGACTTCGTGTTGGTCAGATGATGATTCGTCGGAGTAAGTTGCGGGTCAAATTGAATGGTTGCAATGAAGGGGTGGTGTGGGGGAGAAAAAGGAGAATGGCTACCAGTTCGGTTGGGGTTGTCAATGTCTGCTTCAGAAGCAGATGGCATATGCGTGTCAAGAAATAATTAATGGCGGTAAAGTCGACTAGTAGACGAGAGCAAACGTAGGGATGGGGATACAATCAGGGATATATCTTGATTTCCATCAACTTCTTAACCCCAACGAGCGAATTGAAAAAAGGACCCACATTCATATATATATATATATATATATATATATATATATTTATTGAGAGACTATATTATTTGAAACTTTATTTGGGATGAACTCCAATTATTATACAGAGAATGTGTCACTTGGCCTCTTCATATATATATACACACTTATGAGAGTGAAATGACAATATCAAATATCATGCAGTACAAATGATTTCCTTTCATTTAATTTCGACGTTTTGGCAGAGGTGATTTAATAAAAAGCTGTGGAAATGTGCAAGAAATGGTCTTCTTATATGTGCTCCATATCTTCCATGAAGCCAGATCCGGCAAAACGTCGAAATCAAAGGAAAGAAATCATTTGTTCAGTATAATAGCCTTCTGATACGATCACCATGCAGGATCCACACAAATACATTAATCACACGTATATATATATATATATATATATATATATATAAATATATATGTGTGTGTGTGTGCATGTGTATATGTATGTGTGTGTATATATATACACAGACGTATATATGTATATATAGGTGTGTATGAGTGTATAGTTCCTACATAAATTTCTTTGTAATCGTCACATTCTGTTGGATATAAATTGTAAATCCTCTCCAAACTGTTGGCATATGAAGCACACACACACGCATATATATATATATATATATATATATATATATATATATATATATATATATAGTCTAGAAAGCTAAACAGCTTTAAACACTAAACACATTAAAATACTTTTTTCAAAAACACTTTTATGTTACTTTAATCTCCTAATTCCCAACATCTGGTAATGTAATTCATGTTATTTTCTCCAATATTTTCTTAATGTTTTACACATACTTTGTTATTATGGTGCTATAAGTAGAACTTCTTTTGTTTGGATCATCAGTTTGTTTGTTTTTTAACCATGTAACTGTTTTGGGGATTTAAACGAGTTATATTATCATGCAACCCTACAGTGTTAATCAAACACCACCCTCCTGTCAGCTATAATTTTAATATATAGCTCACCTCATATCTATCTCTATAAGTCCATTCATATCTATCTATCTATCTATCTATCTATCTATAAAGTATAAGGAAGAGGAAATAATGATAAACGTTTTGGTTTTGTGAGAATGCCGGTTGGTCAAAGCTTATGTCATATGTGTAGTTTGTTATTTTATATAGGTTATTATCCTTATGTATTGTATATGGATGTTATTCTATCATCATGTTATCATCATCATCATCATCAGTATTTTAACGTCCTTCGTTGGACATAGACTTTCCCCAGCATTTGCCATACTTTTCTATCATTGGCGTCGCGGAGCCAGTACTCCCTGAACTTGTCTAGCTCGTCTCTCCATCTAATATTCTGCTGGCATCGGTTGCACATGTGATCTCAGGGGATCTATGTTGTGAGTCGTGATGTTCATCGGTTATCCACAATTCTTGCAACATGGCCAACCCACCTCCATTTGAGATTTTTAATGGATTCTATGATGTCCCTGAGTCTTGTATTCTCCTGGATGTACTGTGCTGTCTTATGGTCTCTCCATGTGAGGCCCAGCATTATTCTTTCATGTGTAAGTTGCATGGTTCTCAATTTTCGGGTCCTTCTGAAACAGGGCTTACTTAAGTTGGCTATCAAAAAGCGTATTCAACGATGAAGGATCAGTAAGTGTAACTATAGACATGACTTGTTGATCGTGTTACTTCAATTGAGTGTTCACCCATGTGAATATTAAATCTGTTGAGTCAGTCTTAATCTCAGACTGAATGAAGAGTTATGATATCATTTTTAAGAATACTAATTACATGGGAAATTTTTTTGAGTTGATCTTCTATCAATATATTCAATCAAAGTATTTGACAATGTGATTTCACTAATTTTAAAGTTATTTTTGCTCGTCGAATACCATCTCGCTTCCGTCAATAGTTTTTTTTCTCCTTTCAATTAAGAAATAAATCATCCTTATATACGTGGTAGAAAAGGAACCAAACCACTTTCTAGTGGGTAGTAACATCTCAATGAGCAGTTCCATCAATATAATTAAAGAATTAATTTCATTGCATTCTCTGTCCGATCTCTGAACCCGCCCGACCATCTATCATTCAGAAAAATGAACCAGAGCGAAATATTTTCCCCTTCCCTGGTTCTTGTCAATACACTAACCTTTCACTTTGACAAAGACTTGATCCAACACTTTTGGTTACCTAATTCCCCAAACATAAACACAAATCCATTTGATTCAAAATAAATTATTCATTTATCCTACTTAATTCTCTCATTAACATATTTTTTAAATTTCATTTTGACTCCATTATGGCCATGCTGAAAAAAATCGAAGGGATCAAATTGTCTAGACGTGGCTTTATCAAAGTGTCAAAAATCATATTAATTTCGCTGCTTTGACTGACCATTCTTTCATTTAAAGAAAGAATTTCCGGCACAAATTTAATAAATCTAAGTGTAGCTCGTGCTATTCTTGAATATTCTTAGGATATTGTTCAGTGAAATATTCAAAATTGAATACTTGTAGTACTAAATGGTGTACGGACGATATAGGACAGAAACAAGTTTCGTTTATCCAACAATTTATAGACAAACATCCAATCCCCGATTTCTATATCCGAATCCCGGAACGTTTCTTTCATTCTGTTACATTAATATTTTAAGTCAATATCCTTTAAGTAAATAGTAAAGTACGAGTTTCTGAATTTTCCTCCATGGTTAAGAGAACATCAATAAAGTGTGTACAACCCAAAAGTGCACGAGATTACTTTATATTAGTTCGAATCAAAGACAACATGAATGTATATTCATGTCCATATAGATACAAATTTGCCCTGTACGGTGCAGGATCAATCCCCATAGGGATACCTATGATCTGATGAAAGTAGTATTTTCCAATAAGATGACTAAAAATCGCCTTAAAGGTAAAACACGTTAGTCTTGCCTTTTTGTTTTGTTTCACACAAGGAACTGTGACTGTTTTTAAACCTAATATATTTAGTATTTCCTCCTGTAAATGCAAAGTGAATTATTTCATTTGATTCTTTAATTAGATCTTCATAAGGAATTTCTGTGTGAAGAGTATTAATATCTGGGATTGAGATAGATTTAGCCCTACCCCCCTTAACGGGTAATCATGATATCCAATTTTTCTTAAACGGGCACAGAAATATTCACGGCACAAAAGAGTTTCAAATTACGTTAGAATTTACTTTTAAAATGGAATTTCTATATTTCATCGTATACTGAATTAAAAGCTTTAAAAACAGCTCTGCTAACTTGTTTAGTGCTACAAATTCTAGAGACTACAATAAAGCAAGCACCAATTGGATTTTTATGCATTTTAGGTATCCAATACATACTTATTAACTTGTGTATATATTATTCTGTCTTAAGTCCTAATTTTTCATTTAATACGATGATATTAAACATGATATTATCAGGTTTACAAGTAAGTACTTTAAACATGAATGATAGTGTTCTAATGAAACGTACTTCACACAATATCCTTTAAAAACAATATTCTTTACTTATAAATGCTTTATCATTTGCGGCTGTATCAGTCGGAACCGCAACAAATATATTTTGAAGTTCCAAGAGATCTGCTAATGCCTGAGAATGTTCAAACTCTGGACTCGTTTTTTGAGTGTTTAAACAAGTTTATCTGTTTTTATTCATCAATTGAAGAGTCAAGTACTGTTTCTTTCCGTTCGCCGAATGCAAACGCTGATTTTATTATTCGATATTCATTTGACATAGATACATTATTACTTATCAAATGCTTTTTTAATTTTCTTAATCTCATTGAAGCACATTATTCAAACACTTTGGTTTTTTATAATTTGGATCTTTTGGGATGAGTTCTTTTTAAAATTTATTGTTAATATGAAGCCAATTTTTTTAACAACTAATAGTGAGGCCAGGCACTCACAATTTGGGATACTATTTTCGCCATTTTCATTTATAGTTAGAGATTCTACTGCTTGTTTATAATTAAAGTTTATATCTCGTATTGTTGGTCCTAATCTATGTGTTACTGATAATTTGTTCTCTCCTTTTCTTGATTCACCAGGCTCAGTTTGTAGGATTCACTCGTAGTTAAAGATTCCCGATAAATTTATATCATCGAATCATTCATTTTAACAAGAAAAGAACGATGCACACATTACGAGGAATACTTTTCTCTTTCTTAATTGCTGGTTTATACAATTTTGTATCAATCATATCTTATATATATTTGTACCATCGAGGTAATATTGTATTTTTATATAACAATTCAGATTGCAACATAATTCTACTGAGCTATATCCTTCAATATCTTCTTTTTCGTTTGATTCGGAAGTTTTATAATGTAATTGAAAGATCTAAGGAGATCACCATCTATACACTTTTGGACTTGAAAAAATAAAACCCTCACATGAAATAGCTGATTCTATATTATTCATATTTATTTGAAAACAAACAGGGTGATCTTAAGATCTGGATGGGGGGAACAAAGGACACCAACTCATTCCCTCTCTCCATGAGAGCTTTTCTTCTTGACTTTGACTATTAATCCATAAGGATATATCACACGTATGGCTTTAATGATACCATCTCCCCTTTGTTGCCTTATTTTAAGCGTCGCTTAATTAATCTTACCTAAGTTAATACATCCCTTTTCTCGAAATTTCTCAATAATTTGAATTGGAAAAGATTAGTTGGTACACAGCTCTTTAAAATAGCCAATTACATACTGACAACCCATAATACAAGTCCAATGTATATTCATTCGTTTATTTAAGGGTAGCACTTCCGGGACGTATTGTAAATCACTTTTTTTGCACAATAAAAGATGAATAAGATTTTGTGATTTACATGGAAAATGATTCATAATTGGACATAGTTTGTTACTTACGTTGGGTTTATATTCTTTCGCTGTGATCAATTTATCTCACGTTTTACATGATACCGCCCAATCTATTTATGTATGTATACATATATACGTTTTACATAATAATGCCCAATCAATCTATGAATGTAAATAGATATAAATATATTTCTGTGTACATATATATTTTCAATTTTCGAATCTATCTATCTATCTATCTATCTCTCTGTCTCTCTGTCTCTCTCCCTATATATATATATATATATATATATATATATATATATATATATATATATATATGTGTGTGTGTGTGTGTCAATTCATAACTATGCAATTATCCAGCTCTCAATACATCCGCTCATAATACTGCCCGATCTATCTATGTATGTATACATGTACATGTTTTACATCACAATGCCCGATCTATCTATAAAAGTATATATATATATATATATATATATATATATATATATATATAATGCTCCTCTATTCAAGGTTGAGCACTCTTTAAGTAAGCCTATGCAATGCTCTTCCAGTGTAATAGAGCAGTCTGATGGATGCAGAATTTCTGTGTAAATAAATATATCGCTAAAATTCAGCTTTATTGACCGTCCAGTTCCGTAGCCCAGAGGTAAGATATCGGCGTCCAGGTCTGAAGGGAAGGTTTTAATCCCGCTTTGTGGTACTGGATGGGATTATGGAAAGTCTGTTGCTACATTGAAGAGTAATACATCAAAACAGCTGTCCGTCGATGACACAATATTATATATATATATTTATATATAATATATCATAATACACACACACACATATATATATATTTATGTATGTGTGTTCATTCCTATTTGAGTCTATTCACATCTATATATTTGCTATCTATATGTCCATCTATCTCTCTATTCATAACTCTGAAATTATTTATCTACCGATACATCCGCCTCTAACGATGTATTCAGTGATCTATCTATATCTATTCATATCTATTCATCTATTAATCTATCACACTGAGTCTGTTCATAATTATGTAAGTATTGATCTATTTTCCTATCTATCTGTTCATATCTGTTTGAAGCTGTTCATATCTGAATATTTGCTATCAATATGTCCATCCATCTATCTATCTATCTATCTATCTTGTACATTTTGTCTTCCATCATGACTAGGACTGATAAACATCATACATACGCTCTCCTGAATCCTATCATGATTGCCTGTGCGTTGTCATGGTTACCCAAACATCAGATTTTTGTTTCTTTTGCATCCCCTTCCCTACAAAAGCTGATAAGAGTTTCCTGTCACCTTTTCAAGTTGAGATCCTCCCTTCATGACACGCACTTACATAATTACGACATGAAATTCCACTCAGGTATCTAATGGATTCTCAATCCATTGAAAGATTCAGGAAAATCACAGAGTGCAAATTACAGCCATAACAAAAACGCCCAGGAAGTCGAACAAGGTTCGAATTCTGGTTGAGGACAAAAGACATTCATTTTTACTTGACAAGATAATTATCATAGATTCTGAGGATAACCATAACTTAGGACAAGCTCAAACTTCAAGAACAACGAAATCCCATTACCAGAAAGGGATATAACTGATGCCGATAGGCACCTATGGGGCTATGGATCGAATCCGAAAGATTAACTCTCAAACAAAGAACCATGCAACGAAGAGTAGAGGGTCATGCTCAGTATAATGCACAGCAGCATATAGAGGGATCACAAGACAGCGCAGTATATTAGCCTGAAATATCATTGAATCCTTCGGCAATCCATGGACATTTCAACTCACAACATCCCAAGAGATCATATATGAAATTGCACCCAACATAAAATGAAACGATTCAGCCTGGTGCAGTAGATACTAGCGCCGCAAAGCCTGCGATTGAGAAATATGGCGAATGTTTAGGATATGAAATCAGATTAACCTGTTACCCACCACATCATCAGTGCACCACGCCAGGCCCTTCATGGTATTTCCTAGGGCGTAATGTGTGACGTGTCAGGGTTAATATCCTCTTAAAGTAATATATGACCAGCTACCTTGTACTAGCGACAGGTGATAAACTCCCATCATGTCCAACCACTGCCAGAACTCGTATTTTGGTTCGATAGAAAAACGAAAAATGGTCCAGTATCGCACACTGACTGATGGATATAAGTTTGTACCGTTCACAGTTGAAATATCTGATGTGATTGGCCTAAAAGCATTCAATCTCATCAGGTGAATAGGTTCAAAGCCAATCGAACTCATGAAGAGCCACGAGAGACCGCCTGGCTCTTCTAATATATTTTGAACACGATCATCTGAGGCAACACGTTCCCCGTAGAGACGATAAGAGGAGTCAAGGTTGACCTATGGAATAAATGATTTTAGAATTCGTTTACATTATATTGAAAAGATGACCAGCCAAGAAAGTTGCTTGGACCAACTAGCATTACCCCAAAACAGAAAAATGCATGTATTTGAATTGTTCCATTTTCTTATTTATATATATATATATATATATATATATATATATATATATATATATATACATATATATATATATATATACATATATATATATATATATATATATATATATATATATATATATGAAATATAAATTGCATTATATCATGTAGAGACTTATCTGAAATGATTTCCCGCCGTTACACGGTTAATATATCATTCAATTTACACAACGACGGGAAATTATTTCAGATAAGTTTCTATATAATATAACATAATTTATAATTCATTCTGTCGGACCTAAATGACCATTTCTTACGCGCATACCCGCATATATATATATATATATATATATATATATATATATATATATATATAATCTATCGCTTAGCCACATATCATATTACGTTTCTGAGGCAAGTAGACAACCCCCAGTTTGACACGTTGACGCAATCCAATCATTTTAAATAGAACTCCCTGCAAATTTGGCCTAGTCCCATACCATATTAAGTCTGGTATATATTTGAAACCGGCAATTAAAATTGTTGACCTAAGTTTCTTCAGTTTTCAAGTAGGTTTGGTCAATTGAGAGGCTATTTATGTACGCATCGCGTGTTTCAGCAGCATCAGTTGAGCTAAATGGATGGAAATTTAAAGTTAATCAATATGTTTCGAATATTTTTTTTTTAGTGGGGGTTCAATTCAAAGCGTAAGTTCATGCTAAATTGGTCCTTTAATTTGTGTCCAGTAGCATCCACGCATTGTTTTTCTGAAAAATCATTTTTTTTCATATTGATATGTCTAGACGAGTTAATTATTCATTGATCACCCTTTTTTTTACATCTTTTTTAATCTATCATGCTACCAAGAAACATTGGTTAGATAACAGTTTCTATTAGATGACTAAACAGATCTGTCTATAATCTCACACAAAACATTGTTTTTGACGTTAAATATAAAAAGAGATTATCGCGCTCCGAGAGGATTTTATTGGGCTTGGCTAAGATATCCTTGATTCGTCCAATAGCCTCCAAAAGTTGAGCATGTTCAGTCTCAGGGGATCAGTAAACTCGAGGGTAGCACCTCTCCATTGCACTAAAAGAGGTTGTGATGGCTCACCCTGATGCTTTTGTAGTAAAGTAATGTTTAGAATTGCCTGCATGTGTCCATGTGGAAATGCATTGTAAACTGACCTCGCGTTACATTCAACCCACGTGGGGAAGCTGGGTAAATAATAGTGCAAATTATTTTTATACTTTTGCCGTTGGTGTTTTATTTCTCGAATGATTATGTCTTAAAAGTACAGAGCATGTTCATCATTCCTTACAAACTACGCTCTTGTGTACTAATTTGAAGTCTATTCCTTTCCAATTGCACTTGATATCCACAAAAAAAAAACCAAACAAATCAAGCAAAGAATCACCCTAGGATGGCAAGCTTTCAGCAAAAAAAAGCTGAACCCTCAAAAACAATATGATCCCAATAATCTTAAAAAGAAGAGTATACAACCACTGCATTCTCCCGATAGTCACTTATGGAGCTGAAACATGGAACATAACCAAGATACAAAACAGGAAACTGAGAACTATGCAACGTGCGCATGAGAGAATCATGCTCAACCTCACATGGAAAGATCACAAGACAGCAAAATATATGAGAAAGAAAACGGGGTTCAGAGACATCATAGAAACTACTGAAAAACTCAACTGGCGATGGGTAGGCTATGTTGCAAGAATGAAAGACAACGGATGGACATCACGTCCCACAACGTGGATCCCCAGAGATCACACGAGAAACCGAGGCTGACAGAATACAAGATGAACTAGAAATTTAAGAAAATACTGGCTCTGCAAGACTTATGATAGAGAGATGTGGTGGATCCTGGGGAAAGTCTATATCCAACGACGGACGTTAAAACCCTGATGATGATGAAAGTAAGGAAAAAAAAAATTACATGAATAAAACTATTCTGGTTATAAAAGCAAAGTTTAAAGGAATTAAGAGCCATTTTATACATTTTTTTGCACATAAACAATCAAAGAAGAACTCTCTGTACCCAGAGACAAAAACATCGTTACACAACGTAATCTAAAGTTTATGCAGGAAGAGTTACGAGAAAAAAACAAGACTTCAAAATGTAAATTTGCTGAAACTGACATTTAAATTTAAGCTCTTTCTTTTCATCTTGACTTGATTGATGGACAGTAACTCAATGTAGCAATTTACAATGATTTCATTGATCCAGACGATATCGATTTGTTGTTGAGTATCGATTAATTTGTAAAAATATTTCTGGTTCGGTGTTGGCATAATGCAAAAAAAGAATGAATCGTAAAGAAAATTTACTTCCACATCAATGTTTGCCAACGCGTGAGTATATTTATACCACATGGGTACTTAAAACCACGTTTTCTTTTTATTACCGTCTGTGTGGTTCTGAGTTATTTTCCGAGTGGTTTTGAGAGTTCCCAGGTTTTGAATCCGTATATCGTAGCTTGTTTTATACGTTGACTGTATATTTCATGTAGTAAGCCTAGTTGTAAGTACGTCTGTGTTCATACCAAACGCTCTTCAGCCAATGGTGTACACCATGCCATTCCATTTTCATGGTTTTTCTCTAGCTTTATCGACTGGCCTCGGTAAATATATTCCTTAACTTCTCCGAAAGCTTCACCCTCCTTTTCTATGGCCTTTTTGGAACTTTAGGGTGAGACAGAAGTGGTCAAATTCGAGGGAAAATCTATTCACAATTACCTCTCTCCCGTCATGGTCATATATCCACAATACATTTCATCGCAAAAATTTCACGTTTGTCGATACGACATATCCTAAACTTCTCGATGAATTTCAATTGGATTCCTTAAGAGGGTGAGAATTAGGCTACAAAAGAAGATATTATAATCTAGGGTTGACCCATTGACAATTACCTCTCCTACGTCGTGATTATATTAGTCAGCACCTCATAATTTAACTAAAATTTCCTAGCTATCCATTAGACACCCCCTGGAGTTTTCAAGGAATTTTTGCTGGATGTACGTTAATGGGCAATAGAAAGGATGATCAATTTATTTGGCAGATCCATGCACAATTACTTTCCCGGACAATGAAGTTGGCAGACGTATGAATGCGCTCTCTGAGTGCTTTTTAGTTTGTAAGCAGGTAATGACTCCTGGGCACTTCAATAAATCCATCCAGGTGAAAGCCATACGTGCAAATTATTATGTTCAACTTTGAGACTGTCTGAACTGTTTGAGACTCTTATCATAACCTAAAAGTTATCATAGATTGGTCAATGTGAAATAGATTAACAGAGCTTAAAAATCCTATGTAGGGTTTTATACTGAGTTACTTAGCAGTGAAGAATAGGTCACAGGAGTGCAAATTATGTGGGACAAAAATTACATTAAAAGAAGTGTTTGAGCTTATTTTGTGATGAAAAAATTCATATATTTGATAAAGTAAGTTTTCTTCCAGTTCCGTTTTTGATACCACACGATATGAGTGAATCTTCTTATCGATCATTTTGTTTTGATACTTTCTATTCGATCGCCCTTTAAAACAGATCTTGAATTAGGATATTTGAATTATCAAAAATAAATTACGTAATATAGTAACTTAAGGCTCCTCGGTGCCAATCAATACATAAATAACCCTGTCACTTTGGACGGATAAATGTTATTGATCTTATGATTAAAAGACATAAGTATATAAGAATTACAATTAGCAAAATTTGTAAGGTATTAGAGAAATAGTCACTCAATAGAAACTGTCACATTACTGAAGCTTTTGGCATCAAAAATCGGAAAAATAGGTGATCAGTGAATAAATTACTATTCTAGTCTTTTGTCTGAGAGGACTGAATGAAAAAAAATTGAACACAGGATAAGGGATCAATTTAGCGTGATTTAACATTTCAAATTGAAACGCCCACTAAAATCCTATTTTGGAGCAGAAAACAAAGTTTTTAATCATGATTGGTATGAATATTTGAATTTCTAATTCAGCCTCATTTTTATAGTCAGTACAGGACATACATACATACATACATACAAACATACTTGCATACAGAGTCAGCTAAATCGACTTATAAACTTAATCAGTGTTGAGAGTTCTGGTAGCACTTATGGTTGACAGCTTGTAATTATTAGTTTGGTGCAAAAATGATTGCATTTTTTTTGTTATTCTGAACCTGGATACTCATTCTGGGAATGAAAATTCAGTTAATCATCTTCATGCAATACATAGTTTGAAGCGTGAATTTTGCTCTGTTTATTGGAATTCAATGTTTTCTCTTCATTATTTTTCCTGGTTTATTTGAGGATCTGAAAATAGAAAAAAAAAGAAAAAACAGATTCGAGCAATTTTGTTGTAACAGTTCAGAATGTGTAAAAAAGGGGGAACTATTTGCAATATCAATAAAGTATTTGTCCAGGGGACTGTCGACGAACGTACTGCTCAACGTTGGTTCCAATGATTTAGAAATAGTAACGAGAGCCTTGGAGATGTAGACATGCTTCTGTGATTGACGACATTCAATTGAGGGTCATTACTAAGGTGGACACGTGCAGATTAACTCGAAGGGTTTCGCTCGACATGTCGTGGGAATGATTCGGACTGAATAGCAAAAAAGCCTGCATGTCCAGCGGATGACCCTGAAGAAATTAAACAAACTAAGCTACGAAAATCTACCCCACCCAGCTAACATAGCAAACCTCCCCCTGACAGATCAATTTTCCAAGCATTTCTACCACTTTTTGCAAGGGCCGATTCCCCAACAACCAAGTTGACAGGAAAGTGTAGATACTGGAGATTTTATTTTGATTGATAAACTTTATTCTAAGCTCATATATACTGCTTAACACTGATGGTAAAAGATTGCAATGATTTTCGCCTCGAACAGTAAGAATTAAGAAATTCAATATCATACAGTCAACACTTGGGCTTATTTGACACATAACAATTTATTTTAGATCCCAACCGACTTCCGGGATGAAGACTCCAGTCAGGTTTCAATCCCTGAAGAGATATTGCAGTCTCCCTAAACAAGATAACACTTTACTTCAATTAAATTTTGCCTCATATTCGACCGTAAAAACCTCCAGTCGGGTATAAGCCCCGTGAGGATTAAGGTTAGATAAGGTGAGAGCTAGGACAGCCTTTAACCTTGCAACCTAACCCTCTCAGGTATCAGCCTACCGCACAACAACAAATTAAAACAATAGATTCCTGATCATATGGTATACAATAAGCCTCTATGTACGATATTATTTCAATAAGCACAATTGGTTTGAGCAAAAAAAATTCTCGTTTATTTCTGAGAAATTCAAGTTGCCATTTTATTACTTGTTTCGTCGAAGGGTGGTAGTGAATAAAGCAGGCAAACATTTATATATTGTGGATGAAAACATTCATACTTATTGCTGAATATATGTCAGACCAAGTGATTGGCTTCGATTTTATTGGCCTCTTTGGAATAGTGATTGGTTGAATTCAAAAGGTGTCAAATCCACAAAATAGGAATCCTTTCTGAAACCCTTAGAATCTTACAAATCACCTAGATTGTATGCATATTTTGAGGGTACTTTGATTCATGACCTCTGGCTATAAGATAGAAGTAGAACTTTGTCACAAACGTTCATTAATACACACATACACACATGCACACACACACACACACACATATATATATATGTATATACAAATTATTTGTGATGGTTCATGACTATGTTTTTTTCTATGTATATATATGTGTGTCTGGAAATTATATCTAACAATATCATTGAGTTAATGCAGATAATAGTAATCAAATTAAGTTTATTATACTAAAATATTTTGCCTTTCATTTTAGTCAAAATACTAATTTCGAATAAAACAATATTGGAATTTTCGTTTTGCAAAATAAATAATGTCACGTAATATCACACTGCGTGAGTACAAACGCTAATTATTCTTTGTAATTTAAAATACTAAGCGTTTGTGCCCACACAGTATGATTATACGTGACATGAGTGGCTGTTCAATAAAGAATCATTTCAAATAACCACTTTGACAAAGCCCAAAAGTGACTCATGTTAGTATGATATTGATTTAAATACTTCAAAATATTGCTCACTTAATACATATATGTATATACATAGTGAGAGAGAGACAGAGACTGAGACAAAGAGAGAGAGAGAGAGAGAGAGAGAGAAGGACAGAGAGAGAGGCGGGGAGATAATTGTATTCAATACTTTGAAATTGAGCGTAAATAGATTAATACAGTATTCATAACTTAATTGTAACCAGGAGAATTGATAGTGATGAAGTTGTAAACATCGTGTCAATTTATTTATCTCCCTCTCTCCTTCTCCCCCTCTCTTTCTCTCTCTCTCTCTATACATACATACATATATATATATATATATATATATATATATATATATATATATATATATATATATTTGGTGAACGTAGCACAATGTGCAACCAACACAGAAAAGGGTTAAAAGATCCAACTGAATGCTTATTATCAAAAAACGTGTGTCATAGGGGTTTGACTTCCTGTTGCATAATGATACATGATTTCTTAAGACAAGACACATCATACAATATCCTCCCTCAAGTTTGCACATCATTTATCAAAGTTTGCTAAACTTGAACAATATACATTTATTTCCCCTTTCATCGTCTTTTTCGATGTGTTAAAACGAATAACACCTGCTAAGTTTGAAAACTTCCCAAGTTTTTTCTTTATCAGCTTCCTTAGATTGTTTTGAAGTGTCTTCAATGGTGCGTTCTCTTTTTCGCTCCCATTACAGAACTTTTAACGAAAACTTCCACCGAAACTTTCAACGTAGATTTCTTTCAGTTTTCAAGCTTGGCTGGCTGGCTTTGTATAAAGTGGTGCAAATGTAATTGCGGTTTTTGTTATTTCAAACTCTTACGCTTTTTTTTTAAATAGAGCAACATTCAACTATGGTCATCGAATGTACCATTATGGGGAATAGACTTCTCTCGAGGATAACGTTTTCTTTTCACTATCTATTGTTGTTAATCAGAGGCAAATAGAAAAGAAGAAAATTTGAGGAATTAGTATAATCTGGTTGGCTGGTTGTGTCCGTGCAGGTCGCACTAAAGGAGCTAGAAAGCAGAAAATTCGAACATTTAGTCTTTATCATGTATCGAATAAACAGTTCTTATTATTTGAATTACCCCCGAATAGGTTTTCGTTTAGGGTTGAATTTAAAATGCACCTTTATGCTAAATTTACTCCTAATTTTGTGGCTGCCTGTTTTTTGGATATTCAGAAGATTTTTTTTAGAAACCACTGTCCAACAAAATGCGAGAGAAGCAACTCACTAATTGTTCAGCCCTTTATCAATTTTTTTATCGGTCACCTGAAACTCAGCATGCTGCCAAAAGACATAAGCCGCCTGACGGTTTCAATTGAGTGACTAGCCAGACCTGTTGCTCATATTTTAACCGCTGACAGGTCGGATGGGAATTGTTGCTTCGTTTTGTGATGTTTGTAACTCTCCAGAAGTTTCTTCAGATTTCTTCTCCAATCCGAGGAAGTTCCTCTCAAGTTCAGATGATATTTCTCTTTTCAGCTTCCACAAGTACAGCAATTTGTTTCTAAAGTTTTATCCAACTTTTTCGTCGAACAATTTCCAAACTTTCGATTCAGATCTTCGTTGGTTTGTAGCGACTGTACATATTCTTTCTTAAGTATTCAGTTATATTCCACGGATAGTGAGTGCTTGAAGTGCCTGTATTGCTGGCATTGATAGGATGTTGTTCAGTTGGTTCCCCATGACGGAACACATCCTTTCAATGCGTCTATTTTGTTGGCTTGAGAGTTGTGTTGGCGATCTGGCCTTTGAAAGGTTACGTCAGCATCACTCCAGCGAGACCCTGAAACTCACTCTTCACTTTGTTGCGCTTTTTATCTCTGAGCCAAGCTACCTTGTCCCCTATGATTGTCAGGTTTGACCTGCTGTCAAGTTTGAAGTTGCTGAATATCCGATTTGCAAGGACTCCTGCTGTCCAGAAGTCATTGGAGTTTATTTCTCCAAGCGTCTAGAAGCTGCTAAAGTAATCATTGTCCAGAGACATAGGGCTTCTTGAACGACATTTGGGAATGCTGAAAGAGATGCAACGAATCTCTAGAATGGTTAAATAATATCAAAAAGAGTACTCCAGTATGAGTTGGGAAATATTGCAGTGAATACAACCAAACTGAAATACACTTTTCGAAAAATAGCCAAGAGGAATATGATAGGATCTTGCGGGATCCACATATCGATTCAAGAAATTTTTATCACTACACAACACACTCCTAAATTTTCCAGGGAAAGGTGAAGTTTGAAACTGAATAACCAGAGAAAAAACGACTTTGATCGTGAAGGACGAGGAAAAAAAAAAGATCGCTAGGCAAGCAACTATAGACCAATCACGTGTCTATCACTGATGCAGAATAATCAGACCAGACAAATTGTTTGTTATTCTTGAAACTTCAACTAAAGACATACTCAATCTCCAGTGTAACCTATTAATCATCCTAGCTATCTCTTATTATAATTCAGGTGTTGTGTTCCAAGATATTTAACTTTGTTACAATCAATGACATTGAAATGATAGTCACAAAAACGATAGTCATAGTATCAAAATAAAGGAAACATTTACTTTCTATATATAATTTAAGTTTGTCCAACCTATTATTTAAGGGCTATCTTTTCGAAAATTGCGTTTAAAAGACAACTACGAAAAAAAAAAAAAGGGAAAAACAGTCATAGGCTTCAGATATTCTAGAAAGTTATGGATGTAATTTCCGAAAACTTCCTTGATTTTCTAAGCACAAAAATGCAATCGAGAGCTTAACTTGAAGTAACATTTAGAATTTAAATTATGGATGTTTAAAACATATAGAAAAAACTAAACAAGATAGAATTATCATTCATTTTTCTTTGAGAAAAAATACATTCATTTCGATAGAGATTCAGTTTTATTTTTAGGGTTGAAATGATATCGCATTGAACGACAAAACTGCAATGTATCTGACCAAAACCAATTCCTGACCAGAAACCCGTTGTATTAAATCCAAATACTATTTCTCTTCATAAAGCAAATGAAATTAGCTAATTACTATTCAAATATTTGGATGACTTTCACTAAAGAATTAACAGACGAAATTCTAATTAAACCGGATTTCAACTGATTCTTTTTTTTTTCTGAAAAGAAAAAGGCTTAACTTAATTTACTAGCTATCTGAAGCCTGTGGCGGTCAAATATTTAATCATTCCTAAATTGGGTTTTTAAGCCTGCAAGCTTCGTAATATACGACGGTAAGCTACTCATATCTGGGTATACTGCCCGGCGGGCAGTTTTTAGCTAGTATTTGATAATAACTATATTGCAGTAGTGACGGTTAGATTGATTTATTATCAATGCCCATTGCCCTCTTCCTGATATGCAACGTAAAATGTAGAATCATCACGAGTGAATTTACATTGTAAATATAATGGCCGTATTATATCAGTAGTGCTTCGACTAATCAGTCGCTTTTGACGATCTTTTTTCTTTTTTCGTTAGCAATACATTCTCGTAGCAAAATCATTTACAAAGCATTTATATCATATCATTACAATTTGAGAAATCCCAATGTGTATGTATGAGCGTATATGCATGGATATAACTCGAATGCTATCCATTGTACGATGCTAATGTTGATACCAGATATGTTATTCTATGCAATGGACATTAGAGTGTCAAGTATGAAGTTGTTTGGGCTAGCGGTTCTCGATATTTTCGGATTCTCAATGAACGATAAAGATCTTTAGTGAAATGAACTCATATTTCGTGGAAAGTAACGGTTTATGACGCAATATGTGTCTCTTATCATTTCAATGAGATTTCAGAATAGAATTGAGAGTGAAAGAGAGAGAGAGAATTTTTTTCCGCTGGGTTTTTTCAATAGAACAAGATAAAATTGAATTATAATCAGATGACGTAACAAAATTACGATTGTTATATGATTAGCGACGATATTTCAAAAGTTCAAACGGTAAAAAATATTCCAAAAGTTCAAACGTCTGAGCCAGGAAGTGCTTTATTCTTCAATTTAATTTTTTTTTCAACAGTAATGCGCTAAAGAGAATATCGTTACGGTGTGCCGTTTCGGCTGTGTTTAGGTAACAACCTCAGGCAAGCAGAAATAGGACCAACACATCATCATCATCATCATCGGACTTTTAGCGTTCGTCGTTGGACATAGACCTTCCCCAGGATCCGCCACACTTCTCTATCATGGGTGTCACGGAGCCAGTATTTCCTGAATCTATCTAGTTCATCTCTCCATCTTGTATTTTTTCAGCCTCAGTTTCTTATGTAATCACTGCGGATCCATGTTGTGAGACGTGATGTCCATCAGTTGTCTTTTATTCTTGCAACATGGCCTGCCCATTGCCATATGAGTTTTTCAATAGTTTCTATGATGTCACAGACACCTGTTTACTTCCTTATATACTGAGCTATCTTGTGATCTCTCTGTGTAAGATTGAACGTGATTATACCATGCGCACGTTGCATACATCTCGATTTGTAGGTTTGTCCCTTGGTTACGTTCAATGTTTCAGCTCCATTTTTGTCTCATTTAAGCCATCTTCAGCGTTTTTTATGTTTTGCAAACACTTTGATATTATGGCAATTTCGTTTGTTTTTTTTTCTTTGTTTTTTGTGTTTGTGTTCATCAGTTGTTTAACCGTTTCGGATATTTAAAAACGAAACAGTTACATCAAAGTGGTCCCAGAGCAGTGTTGATCAAACACAACCTCCCCTTCAGCCCTAATTTTGATGTATATCTCAAGTCATACTAACCGTGGTTTGGTATTTCATATAGGGTATTATCATAATGTATTGTATACTGATTTTATTTTATACTAAATATAATTTAATTTGGGGAGAGAGAAATTATTCCGTAGGTTACCCAGAATACGTATTTCATGATAGGGGATCAATAAGTATAACAACTGACGTGGCTCATGTTTTGTGTCCATTCAATCGAGTGGTCACTTTATATATATATATATATATATATATATATATATATGTATATATATATATATATATATATATATATATACATATATATATATATAAATATATATATATTTATATATATATATATGTATATGTATATATATATATATATATATATATATATATATACATATATATATATATATTTATATATATATATGTATATATATATATATACATAAATATATATATACATATATATATATATATATATATATATATATATATATATATGTTTATATGTGTGTGTGTGTGTGACAGAGAGAGAGAGTGTTTGTGCGCGTGTTTATGTGTGATAGCGATGATTAGAATTATAATTTTGATGAAGTGGACGGAAGGGTTTTAATGTTGATGAGATTTAAGAAAAGGAAAAAAATCAGAATGATAAATGATCTTAATACATAATAAAATGTCTTTTAGTGAAAACTTCATTGACAGTCGATTTTTTTGTTATTGTTTTATTCTGTTTTGTTTTGAGAACAAGGGAAAAAGATAAATTGTTAAAATAAACTTGAATTTTTCTTTTATAACAAGTATAACGGATGCGCATGCGCACACAAAAATTGATGCAAATAGGCAAAACATAAGATACTCACATACAAGAATATGGACACAAACTCTCATACCCAGAAGTACACACACAAACACACAGAGTCACTTACACAAACACACACACACATGACACCAAAGTCTCAAAAACACATTAACACACACAAACACAATCACACACACAAACACACGTCCGCACAAAAACTCACAAACACTCAAATATATAATACATATATATGTATGCATACACACACACACGGGCGAACACATGGATACACACACAAACGCTTACATGCATAAACACACAAACGCACAAAATCACATCAGCACACACTCGAGCACATATACTCTCAAAACACTCAAATACATACACAGAAAAACACACACATAAACACATACACAAACATTTGCATACATGAATAGACTCATATGAATATACATATATGTATATATGCACATATATACATATATACATAAGTGTATATAGATATACATATATGTACATATATGCAAATATATGTATATAGATATGCATACATATATGCATTCACATGTATGTATATTCACACAAATATATATATACACAAATATATTTTAAGATTCACACGCTAACAGATACAATCCACATACGCATATATATATATATATATATATATATATATATATATATATATATATATATATATATATATATATATGTAAACTACACTGAAGAGTCGTAATACGATGAAACAGCTGTTTGTGAATGGCAGCATATAGACTTATAAATTTTGTCAAGATGCACACACATATATATATATATATATATATATATATATATATATATTGTCAAGATCCACACGGGATGAACTGAAAGATAACCTCAACAGATAAAAGGAAAGAAATATTTTGGATTGCCCAAAAAAGGATGGAGACTAAATCAAATAAAAGCATTTTTTTTTCTCCTTTGGAAATTCATCTTCCTCGCAGTTCTTCATTTTTGTTTCAATCGTTCAATTTTCTGACCTTCTTTTTCTCTACTTGATGGATCTCGTTGCTCTGTTTTCGATTTGACGTCAAATTTTTCTTCCAGGAATTCCTCTCTTAATTTCCGTTGTGTTTTGTTTCTCTTCAACAGGAAAAGATTGAACTGAATTCGTTTGGAAATCCAGATTTAAGACGAGAGATTCTCTATATCTGTTTCACCAGGTTTGCAATCAATCATCCCTCCCCATCTATGTATCTATACATCTATCTAAGTATGAATGTAGGTAGCAATCTTTTTGTTTATCCCCTTTCATATGTATGTATGTAAGTATGTTTTGCATATATGTACGTATTTATGTATGTTTGTATGTATCTATCAATGTACGCACACAGTGATAAACAGATACACACACACACATATATACACATACACATTTACATACATTGTGGATTAAAAGAATTGCCACACAAATTCGTTCATATTTCTGCCCTTCACTTCATCATATTTAAACTTTCCTCTAACTCAACTTAATGGTCAATGTTGAATTTATCGAGTAATTTATGAAATGAACCCACCACACATTGGATATGGCATTATATTATTTCATATTACATTGTATTCCTTATTTTCAGTACACACACACACACACACATACACGCACACTCACACACACACACACAAACATACACACACACACACACACACACACATATATACATATGTATATATATATATAATTAATTGAATAAGTAATTGTTGTATCCAGGAGGTATATAGCTCCGTGGGTGAACAGTAATATATTTTTTCTATCGATCTAGTTACATACGTGTATAGGTATTTATTCATCTATCTCTATATATCTATTATTCTGTCTCATTTCATTTGTACGTAAGTATGTATCTATCAATCTACGCACACAGAGACATGCATATACACAAACATCCAGGTATTTTCTCCTTTTCTTTGTCTTTTAGTAGATATGACTCATAAAAATGGCTTCAGTTGAGAATAGACCTTTGGAAACACTCAAAATTAGAATACTTCAAGGAATAAAAATGAATTACCTAATAAAAAGTTTTCGGCTTTTTAATGCCAATCCATATATAAATAACCCCGACATTTTTATGGGTATATGCTCTCTCTCTCTCTCTCTCTCTCTCTCTCTCTCTCTCTCTCTCTCTCACACACACACACACACATATGCACATATATATAATTGGGACTAATATGATTCTGTGATTGATAATGAATCTTGAGAAAGACCAACGATGGTAAGTGGTAGTACTATGAGAACTTAAAACGAAGCATTCAACATGTTTTTAAAAAATCCTTGCTCTCCCTGAAGCTACAATATCTGGAAATAAGAGAAGATTAGTGGAGGGTTGAATCGACGAGAAATGTTTGTACTATTTGATGCAGCATATATAAAAGGAGAACTGCTACCTAAATACATTATATATTATCATAATCACTACCTTCTTCCTTTCAGCATCATGAACTTAACCATTTGCCTCGGCATTGTTATTATTTCTATATGATCATCATCTTCATCAATGAATACAAGCATTATTTTTTGCTTCTTCATTTCATTATCAGCCTCGTTGTCATCATCAATGACAACATTATCACCATCGTCTTTTTTTTTCGTTCATCAAAATTCACATTATCATTCACATCATAATTCACACTATCATCATTCACATCATAATTCACATCATCATTTACATCATAATTCACATCATCATTTACATCATCATTCACATCATAGTTCACATCAACATCATTTACATCATAATTCACATCATCATTTACATCATAATTCAAATCATCATTTACATCATAATTCAAATCATCATTTACATCATAATTCACATCATCATTTACATCATAATTCACATCATCATTTACATCATCATTCACATCATAGTTCACATCAACATCATTTACATCATAATTCACATCATCATTTACATCATAATTCAAATCATCATTTACATCATAATTCACATCATCATTTACATCATAATTCAAATCATCATTTACATCATAATTCACATCATCATTTACATCATAATTCAAATCATCATTCACATCATAATTCACATCATCATTTACATCATAATTCACATCATCATTTACATCATCATTCACATCATAGTTCACATCAACATCATTTACATCATAATTCACATCATCATTTACATCATAATTCAAATCATCATTTACATCATAATTCAAATCATCATTCACATCAACATCATTTACATCATAATTCAAATCATCATTCACATCAACATCATTTACATCATGATTCACATCATAATTGTTCAAATCATAATTCACGTAATCATTCACATCATAATTCATATTATCATAATTCAAATAATGATTCAAATAATCATAATTCAGATCATCATAATTCATATCATAATTCACATCATCATAATTTATATTATCATCATTGACATCATAATTCATATCATCATCATTTACATCATAATTTACATTATCATAATCTACGTCATCATTGTTCACATCATAATTCACGTCATCATCATTGACATCATAATTCACATCATCATCATTTACATCATAATTCACGTCATCATCATTGACATCATAATTCATATCATCATCATTTACATCATAATTTAAATCATCATAATCAGTGTCATCAGCATTCACATCATAATTCACGTCATCATCATTGACATCATAATTCACATCATGATCCACATCATCTTCCACGTCATAATTCACATCATCATAATCCACGTCATCATCAGTCACCTCATCATTCACATCAAAATCCATATAATCTTTCACTGTAGAGTTCATTACGTAGCTGTATAGTCAACTTTCTTCTTTCTTTACAGTGTTCCAGTATCCAACCTATTCGTGGGTTCATCTGCTTTTTTGTGCCGTTTCCTTTTCAATCATAACGATACCATCAATGACACACACAACCCTCCAAAAAAGAAAGCTCTCATTATTTGCCATTCGTTTCTTCCCATACCTTGACAGCAATATCGATGTAACTGAAAATTTTTGCACGGAGGCAAAAAGAAAAATTTCTGAAAGGCAGTTATTTATTAACATAAATAAATGAGCAGGTCCGGTCAGTCCCTCAATGGAAAACTAAATCCTGATCAAGGTCTTTTGACCGCATACCATTGGGGACAGGTCAATTGAAAAAAAAAAAAAGATGATGGGTGTAATGAAGGGATGAATTTGATATGAACTAACACCTTTAATTGAACTGCCAAATATAAATCTTTTTTGGGGGGGGGGCGGAAGGCGAACACTTTTTAAGACTCAATAAAAAGTAAATATTGACATTTTTTGTCCAGTTGCTCTATCGAATGAGCCTGTACGCCTGATACGTATATACATAGCCAGCCAGACCGATTTGAAAACTGACGAAACCTTTACAGGCAGTTTTGTTTGATAGTTTCCAGTAGATGAACAGTAAGCTACCTACAGAGTGTCATGTTGATCATGAAAACAGAATGCAGATATAGAAAAAAATAATATCATTAATCATTTATATTCTTGTAGTCATCGGGAATAGCGTTCACCTGATTCATTTTTTATTCGAGCAATAATTCCAACAGAGAAGCAATAACTACGATTATAATTGAAACTCGAGTGCATTCAGAGACCGCATTCTCTGCGAACGCCATTGTCAATAAAAAGTGTACGAAAATCTTTTCTCAAACACTTACAATATAGAGGAGCAGGATGTGAAAGATATCTTGGATCTGCTCCAAAACTTAACCTTTCCTCAGTCCAGTTTTTTTCTCTCGTTCTCCGCTCATACCGCAAATCAAACTCAGGGCCTTGAGTGTTTGAGGCAGACGCGCTAAACATTACACTATGCCAGTGAGCCAGCCTGAGGCCTACCCTTTGACATAATTTAATAGAAATTCATTGAGATACTTGGGTAGACGTCGACTTGACTAACATGAGTGATTACATAGATGTATGGAAAAAGTCAGTTCATAAATTGTCCCGCTGTATTGGATGTTGAATGTGAAAAGAACCCTGGATCCTCCCAAAATTAAACCGATTCTTCTTTAGTCCATGGTCGACTTTTTGACAAAATTTTCTTTGAAATTCGTTCAGTCTCTATCAACACCACGTGCATACCAGAACAAATTATCTGAAGAATTTGACCTTTTATCAAAAATTATCAGGAAAAATATACCAGCAAAAGATTTGGGCATTGTTAGCCCAAGATGACCATAGAGGCCAAAAATTAAGCACTTAAAAAAAAAGGTAATGGTATACTCATGTAAAAATTCAAAGTTGTAGTCCTGAAAATGTGACCAGGAGTGCCAGGAGTACACATACACATGGACGGCAAAGAGAGAAAAATATCTAGTCTACTGGCTAGTTGGTCAGGCGGGTCGTTTTTGAGACTACAATGATCCAATATCTAACAGTCGAAAATAAATTGCTGGATTCTTACGTGGCCAAACATTTAAATTGAGAACCTTTTTAGATGTTGTGTAGACAAACAGACTGAAAGAAAAATACGGGCACGAATTAATACGAACGTGTCTTCAAACTTCAATAACACAGGAGAACCAATCTAAGCCTAAAATAGCTTAGAGAATAGTTTGAGGTTGACAAATCAGTCAGACTAGTCAACTAATAGAAACCGTCACGAAAAAAAAAAACGTATCTTATGTCGTGTTGGGATTGATCAATTAAAAAAACTGGAAATCAGGATGTTCAGTGGATAAGTTACATCTCTAGACTTTTTCTTGGACGGTGATCAGTGGAAAAGTCTAAATTTTCAAAAGATAGACGGACGCAAACAAAGGGATCAGTTCAGCATAAACTTACATTTTAAATCGAACCCCTACAGAGAGTCTGTTGAGGGTTTTGAAAGAAAAAATTCTATACATAATAAAGGAGTAAATGTCGAAAATTTAAGCCCTTTACCTCCATTGGGGCGGTCAGTAAGCATGATACATTCATAGCCAGCCAGCTAGCCAGACCAACTTGAAAACTGGAGAAACTGATCAGCAGTTGGTAATATTCTGAGATGGCAGTTTCTATTGAACTTGGACGAAACAGGGCAAAAACTAGAAAACACACTATCATAAATTTACATTGTAAATTGAACGCCTCACAAAAAATATTAATGTGAAGGAGAACTTTAAACGAACATGAAATTTGTTCGACATAATGAGTGAATCTTTGAATGTTCAGCCATCTAGATCTACTGGATTTACCTGTACGCATGATGCGTACATACATGCATAGCCAAACGGCCAGATTGACTTAAAAACCGAAGAAAATTGTTGACGGTTTTTAATCTGTCCTTCGTCAAAAACACAAACATGCATGCTCGCGAACACACTGGAAAACATCACACGTCCAAACACACTCAAACACACACACACACACACACAAACACACACACACACATATACATATACGTATACATACATATATATAAAAGTGTATGTGTGTGCATGCATTTGTGTGTGCTCTATATATAAGTACGTATATATCTATGTGTCTATGTACGTATGTATGTGTGTATGTATGTATGTATGTATGTGTGTGTGTATGTATGTATGTATCTATCCATCTATCTTGACATGTATTGTTATAAAGTGAATATTTGCTGTGTAATATAAATGTCTTTTTTTTCGTCATCCAGCTACGGACTCACTAATTTACTATCGTGATTGCATATGTGTGCATCTGCCTACGAATTGGTCAAGATCCACGAATGATCGCATAGTTGCACATGCAGATGCTTTTGCTAAGATATTCAGTAAACCATGTGGTCTAGAGCCGTTTATTTGACATCTGGTATAAAGTCTCGATAGCCTCATTCCATCTTACGCACCATTGCGTAGGTCTGGACGCTCTCTCCCTTTCTCTCTCTTCCACACACACACACACACACTCATATACATACATACTTATATATATATATATATATATATATATATATATATATATATAGTCTAAATAGCTTTACAGCTTTAAGCACTAAACATTGAAAAGTTTGTAATTTCAGTCACTGACTTCGTAATATGCGTCAATGCAATTGATGTAATCTGCCATAGTTTTTTCTATCCTTTGTCATAATGGTACATTCAGTGCTCGTCATTAGTCATTAACATTCCACGAGATTCGACAAACCTCTCTATCATAGGTATCGCTAATCCAATAATGTTTGAATCTCACTTTTTGCCGGTCACAGTTTCGCATATGATCTCTGGCGATCCAAATTATGAGTCAACCAGCTGTTGTCTGCCAATCTAGTAATATGATAAGCTCATTGCCATTTGAGCTGACGTTTATTGGATTTCATGATGTCTTGACTGTTTTTTTTTCGTATATTATATGATGGCTTTAATGGGACGTTGAGCATGATTCTCTCCGGTGCATGTTCAGATCCATTGGTAGATATCAGGAGGATGCATTAGTTGCAGACCCTTATTTTGGGGACAAATGGTATTTTCTTACTCGTAAAGGAAAAGATTGCTTTCCTACACTTATTTTCCATTAGCTCCAGATTTTGAAATTTTAATGCCCCGAAATGGAGAATATTTTGGGGAAAATCCTGACAGTAGTTTACTTATGAACATTTTATAATTCATTTTAATGCATGACCACAGACGTGCTGTTCATATATCGGGGACCCCTACAAAAATGGCGGTCATTTACTTGACCTTAATTTCATAGTTTACATTATTAGTACTATATAAAAAATATGAATAAAGAATCAAAATCTTTTCAATAACTGATGGGTATATCAATTTATTTGCCAACCTATATATATATATATATATATATATATATATATATATATATATATATATATATATATATATATAATTTAAACCTTTCCCATAGTTATTTTTGTCTCACAAGAAAACGAATTTCATATCAAACTCATGTAAGAATTTACTGACCAAGCGTGAATTGTAATCGAGTACTCTCGACTGATCAAACAGTTTTCATATTAATAGTTCACAATCTTTTCATGATACACAAATCACAGGTTAGTGAAAGTGAGATGGTGAGGATTTTTACTTGCAAGTTCTATAATGGTAGATGTTTCTTTTTTTCTAAATTTTAATAAAATTGCTCCAAATACGACTGGTATTTCTTTTGCCACTGGATTTATAGAGTATGTGTGTGTTATTGACCAAACTTTAATGTATTGATGTTTCAAATAGTGTAAGCTGGGATTTGCTCTCTTATCGGGGACTAAAAGAAAAATTTGAAATAAAAAGATGAAAAATTGAAACAACCTCACATTTAATCGAGTGTGCATGAATTAAGTATTGAATTTATACTCAACGCGAACACATACACAGACACACTCACGCAAACACACAGACATATATATAGTCTAGAAAGCTTTACAGCTTTAAATACTAAACATTAAAAAAATTTTCATAGATATTTTCGTGTCACTTCAGTCATCTATTTCCAAATATATTTATGTAATTTTCTCCAATACTTTCTTTTTATGGTACAATGTATAGATTTTCTCTTCTCGGGATCATCAGTTGTTTACCATGTAAACTATTTCTTGTATTTCGAAAAAAAAACAGTTATATCAAGATGGCACTCAAGCAGTGATGATCAAACACCATCTCCATTTTCAACTATGATTTTGATATATAGCTCATGTCATACACGTAGTTAGTAATGTTATATAGGGTATTATCATAATTTATTGTTTGGGATGTTATTTTATAACTACACATTTAATCTTATTGAATCAGGGATTACTCTCGTAGGTTACCCCCCCCAAAAAAAAAACGTATTCAACGATGAGGGATAAGTAAGTATAACAACTGACGTGGATCTGTGTTCGTGTCACACACACACACACACACGCACAAACACACACACACACACACACATATATATATATATATATATATATATATACACACATATATATATATATATATACACACACACACACACATATATATATATATATATATATATCGACTCTGGTCTTTTACCTACACATCATGCCTTTCGTCATCTTGTTTTTTTTTTTTTACTTTATTCCAGAGCCAATTCATTTTTTCTCCTCTCTTCTACGTCCTTGTTAGCAACTGCCAACCAAAGCTGTCACCAAAAACTATGAAAATAGGTTTCTCCAGTTTTTAAGCTGGTCTGGCTGGCTAGCTATGTATGCATGAATCAAATATTTTAAAATCTACTCCTTATTATGTCGAGAAGATTTTTGTGAGTGTGTTTCATCTTTTATAGTTCCTTCCGAAAATAGGTTTTTAGTGAAGCGTCAATTTTAAATGTCATTTCATACTAAACTGGACCATTAGTTTTTGTCTGGAAGCCTTGGCGACTGTTTCCGTCAACCAGAACTGGTGTCAGAATAGTTTTTGTCAGTGCTCAAGTTGCTCTGGCTGGCTGGCTATTTATGTGTGCGTGTATCACGCCTATGCCCCGCACCTACGGAGCTAGAAGGCTGGAAATTTCAACATTAACTCCTTATCATGCCTCGGAAAAACGTTTGATTTTTTTTTTTTTGTTTTTTGTTTTTTTTTCTCCAAATCACAGCCTTCAATAGGTTTTAGTGGGGAATTCAATCCATGATGCATTTTTTTTTTTGCTAAATTGATCCCTTATTCTAAGTCTGCCCATTTCTTTCCTTGAAAATTTGCACTTCCTCAGTGACTACCGTCCAACAAAAGGCAATCGTAGTAACTTATTTATCGACCAAACCTTTTTCCAATTTTTTTATTGATCACCCCAAACACAACACGCTGCCAAGGTACATGGGTCACATAACAGTTTCTACTGAGTGACTAACCAGACCTGTATCATTATTTTCATCTCAGATGCTAGTGTTTTTTTTTTTACCTGTTATTCCCTTACATTGAACTTTTTCTTCTCTGGACTCCGACGCAGACTACCTTATTGCCGACAAGCAGCTAAATAACTTTCCCTAGATCAACAGGGCAGACGTAAAGTCTATGCACAACTTCGATATTGGTTCCATATCTCGAACGATCCACGAGAAGTTCTATCCCCCCTGGGCGCCTAAAGCGAACATGTACGCAATACATTTATTCTATCACCAGAAAAAAAAAAAAAAAACGAAAAAAGAAATGCTTTTTGAGACAAAGTTCTTTTCTTCTTTCGGTTTGTTGGTTTAGAACAAAAAGCTGGATGTTTTTCCTTGATTCCATACATTCAAGGACGGTAGAAAGTTGAAATCTTCCAGGATAAAAGTAAAACGCATCAGATTGAGATAGGGAGAGAGAGAGAGACGGAGACAGAGACAGACACAGAGACAGACACTCTTAGAAAGAGGAAATGTTAGAGATAGACTGTTAGAGAGTGAAAATATCAGAGAAACAGAGAGAGAGAGAGAGAATGTTAGAGAGAGAAATACTGTTAGAAAGAGAGAATGTTTTAAGGAGACAGTTAGGGAGAGAGAGACTGTTTGAGAGAAGGAGGGACTGTTAGAGATTGAGAGAGAGAGGGAGAGAGAGCAACTGTTTGGGAGTGAGAGACCGTTAAGACAACGTGAAAGTAGGCAACGATTTCAAATATCAACAAAATTGGTGAAAAAGTACACTATCATGTTGAATATTAGATTTACTTAGTAGGGCACTGGACCACTGAGCACCCTGTAAAGCTCTAACGAACTTCACAGCTTGCTTCGCCTTTAAAACATCGCTTAATCATAAAAGAAGTATGCTTATCGATTGATTTTTGCGCTAATTTTCTCTTTGCTGATCCAACCGTCTTACTTTCACAATTTAAATTTCAGACACTCCAAGCTTTGGGAAGCTGGAGGTTTTGGTGATCAAAACGTTGTTATAAAGGCAACAAAGGCAAGGATAATGATATTAGAAAAATCAATGGGTAATAGAAAAGACATATTAGCTCTGAAATTAAGAATGAAAGTAAGCTGGAGGATACGGCGGTTGAAACGCCGTGATAAAGACAGCAAATGTGAGGATATTGGTCCAGAACGAAAACGGAAGATACCCCTTTAGTCATATCCTTACAGATTATTTTTATATTTCGAATATAGAGAAAGCTGTTTTATAAAATCACGGACACTGTTATGCAGTTATCAAATCATTGTAGACTCATATATGGACCGCTACAACATTGAAAATGTATGTAGGTGCACCACTAAGCACCAGCTAAAAAGTTGTTTTTGCTTTGGTTTCCAAAAAGTGTTTTTATCGGTTTCTATGGTCATTTAGCATAAACTTGGATTGCACACTGACCCCTCCTACTAAAAACATATTATGGGGGGGATTTGAAAAAACGAAAAACAAGTTTTTCTGTTGACAGAATAAGAAGTAAATGTTGGAAATGTTAGTTCACTAGCTGCTCTGGTACGAACTGTATGCATGGTATATACATAACCGACCGGCTTATCTTGAAGAATTGAGAGAAACCTATATTTACGATTTTGGAGATAGTTTTGGTGACAGTTTTAGTTAACGGTTTCGAATAAAAAAGATTTTGATTTTCAGAAAAAAAACTTTGAGTATTAATGACCGTTCTCAAATTTATAGAAAGAAGGGTAGTATCAGCACATTATTATTATGAACAAATATAATAGTGGCAATGTGCAGATGTCTTCTATCACGCTGAAGGATACAACTGACGCAGTACAAATATATGCAATAAAAATGTAAATTGTAATAAAAACAAAAACAGGAACATAATAGAAGTCATTTTGTGTCCAACAGAACGCTATTTCCTCCAACTATGAAATTTGGTTCATCCAAATAGAACTTAAATGATACATACCGTCTTTTATGACATTTCAGGTATCATAGAGTTTATATAGAACATTCATTTCTCAAAGACATATCTATTTATGATATTTCTTAATTTCGGTAGTGAAACTCTTTTGGAATTATTTGCTGGGAAAAGATGGAGCAGAAGTATCTTCAAATTTTAACGGAAAATGAACCAAAATAGGAATACTCTATCGAAATTTGGTGACTTTGGTGATTATATTTCTCAAGAATAATAACATTTTGAAAATAGTTTGAATCATCTACTGATCTTATTGGGTTAATCTGTATATCGATAAATAGTCATCATGACTATTCTGACGATTTCGCCAGGAATAATGGAAAATGTCTATACCTCGTTGTTGCTGTTTGGAACAAATCAGTAGTTTTCAATAACGTGTCACATTCGTTGAAAGACAATCATTTTTTACGATTGATAATGATTATATATCCATACCTACCGAAAAAAAAAACGAACATCGGAGCCTGTGTGTTTACCTGAAGTAATTATCTAAAAAATAACTAAAATAATCTTAAATGATAGACCTCTTACCTAAAAAAAAAAAAATACCTGCGTAGGGTTTCTGCAGTGTCGGTCCAAAATCACTACAAAGACCTTCAAAAAGCATTCTCCGATTATCAAAAAAACTTTTTGGGGGATGGTGCATAGTAGTGCACTCATGCGACCTTTTAAGGCTGTGGCCCCTAAAGTTTGACCAAGAGCGCCCCAACTCAGATACGCACACAAGCGGAAAGGGAAAAGAATCTAGGCTGGTTGGTTGGGCTACGGCGATCCGATTCTTGGATAGTACTCATGAGAAGTGACAGGATTTTAAAAAGTATTATCCATGGATAGATTATTATTCAGATATTTTTTCCAAAATAATTCGAAAAAATATTCTTTTAACTTGCTTTATGTTTAAAATATGATTTCTGAAAATAAAATATTCTTAAAATATAAAAGACTTTCGAACAGCTTTTAAACTCAGTTGTTGCCTGAAAGAGAGAAAAATTGAGCGTGAAGTTCAAACGAGAGTCAATCAGAGCTTTGATTGTTTTTCCTTCACTCTGTAAAACAATCGCCAAATAGTATTTGCAGATGGATTGGAACTTGACACTGGGCTACAATTAAACAAATATTTGTTTATTTGATATCTATTTTCAGCAAGTTAAGAATTGTTTCTCTTCGTTATACTTCAATTCTGCCCGCATAGGATCTTCAGCTGCTATACTAACACAGAGACACATAACAACAGCTAACAGTCACTCTGTAGTTGATTCGTTTACACTCAGATACAAACATTCAGCGGTCAGTAACGATTTAACTGTTTCGCTTACACACAGACCCAAAGGTATAGTCGCTTCCTTTCTTTAAAGCTGAGTCTCCTGTTTCCACCTAGACTCAACGATGTGAGTAGAGAAATGAATAAACCAACATACCAATAATTTTTGTTATACTAGTATATATATATATATATATATATACATATATATATATATATATATATATATATATATATATATATATATTGAACTCTCAACTTACTTTTATTCAATACATCAATAAATATACACACGCTCGTTATTTTTTATCATTGATCCCACTCATATATCTACACAACCACACATACACATACACATATACATATATATATATAATAAAGAATGTCACTGCCTAATGATGGAAAAAGCATTCGTTTTGAACAGAAAATATTTACTTTTTAGCATATTATCCTCCTTTGTTAACAAACTTAATGCAGTAGTGATTATTAATCATATTGATCAAACAGGATTGGGAATTTCAATTTAGTTTATTACTGCACACACACACACACATCTATCTATCTATCTATCTATCTATCTATCTATTTATCTATATATATATATATATATATATATATATATATATATATATATATATATACACATAGGTAAGTCCAAAATATACAATAAATCTATAATAATACGAAAAATCTCTATTCCAACTTTGAGTAAATGCAATATATATATATATATATATATATATATATATATATATATATACATATATATGTACATATATATATATATATATATATATATATATATATATATATACATGTATATACATACATACACATATATATATATATATATATATATATATATATATATATATATATATATATATATTTATATATATGTTTAAGATTCTGAGGAGAAAACACATGTTTCCTTGTTTATCCAGAGTGATGGATTGTTTTTAATTATAATCTAATTACTTTTAACATTTCTGTAAGGACGCAGCATTTAAAATTAACCAAAATTGATTTTATTTCTTGGATTTCGCTCATGGAAAGAATGACAAAATTTATATTGTCAAGGAGAGTGAAAAATTTATTTGTGACAAATTACTACTTTCTATGTTTCTAATTTGAAACAAATGATGTTACAATTTCATTCTCGTGACGTAATCCTCAAATTTTATGGTTAAAATCAAATCACGTCTCTATGAATTAAGAGAGAGAAAAACATATGATAATCCATCATCATCACTGGTGTTTTATCGTCTGTCGTTGGACATAGACCTTTCTTAAGATTCGCCACATCTCTCTATCATGAGTGTCGCCGAGTCAATACTTTCTTAACTTGTTTAGTTCATCTCATCATATTGTTTTCTTCTAGCATCAGTTTTGCATGTGATCTCTTGAGATCCACGCTGTGAGTCGTGATACCCTGTGATTGTCCGAATTTTGCAACTTTTCTAGCCCATTGGTACTTGAGTTTTCTAACTGACTTATGATATCTCAGACTCCTGTCTTTTTTTATAATATTCTGTGATGTGTAGTGATATCTCCATGTGATGTTGAGCATGACTCTTTGATGATCACATTGTATAGTTCTCAATTTGTGGGTCAGTCTCCTGGTTAGGTTCCATGTTTCAGCTCTATACGATCAGTTAAATGCATTTATTCTATACTGATTTTTTTTTAGAATTATTGGGATCATCTAGTTCTTAGATTTTGAACTTGCACAGCCGAATGCTTGCCAACGTAAATTGCCTTTTTTTAGCTTGATTTTTCCTTGCTTGGAGGGTTTCATTGAGAATTGTTGTCTTGAGCAGTTAGAGTAGTCCCATGTTTCAGCTCTAGAGGTGTCAATCGGGAGATGAGTCTACTTTCCCCAGTAAATGAATCAAATTAAAATCGAGTTACACAAGCATAAACAGCTACCAATTGAGAAAAAAAAGAAGGAAGAAACCGACAAACTTTGTAGGACAAATATAATCATATAGATATCAAGAGAATGAGATAGGTAGTAATGGACTGAGATAGATAAATACATTTCTGGAGTTTAGTTTGTTTCCCACGAGCAATGCATTGTAGACGGGCTTATAAAATTGTCAGTGAGTATGAATATATGTGATTAGGCTCGTTTTAGCTTTATAAGTATTAACTATATATTAATATAGACGCTTTGATTGAAATAAATTATCGTTATCTGGAAGTCTAACCATTAGTAACTGTTATTGAACTAAATAAATTATCTAATACTGGCGCCGTTTATCAACCGAGGTCTGCAGTTACATTTGAATAATTACCGAGATTCTCTATATCGGAAGATGAATCGGCCTGAAAGAATGATGGTATCCAGCCCAATTTTAAGGTAAATTAGATGCTGTCGTTCTAAGTAAATTTTCTAGAGAAATAATTCAGCCAATTTCCAAGCACATCTATTGTGTAGACATTTGATATTGCATTATGATCGTCTAATGTTGCTGTTACTGGGAAAATATATCATCAACAGCAGTAACCTTTTAGCAACATTCGTTGGATATAGACTTTCCCCAAAATTTGCCAGAACTCTCTATCATGGACATCAACGAGCAAATATTTTCTGAATTTGTCTAGTTCGTCACATCATCTCTTTTTTTCCGTCAGCAAGAGTTTCGCATGAGATCTTTGAAAATCCACTTCATTAGCCGTGATGTCCAGCGGTTGTCCTACAAATATGGAACCTTATCAGCCAATTGCAATTTAAATTTTCCAATGGACTCTACAATATTTCTGACATCTGTTTTCCTCTAATACAGCGTGCTGTCTTGTAATCCCTCCATGTGATCTTGAGTATGATTCTCTCCAGTGCACGTTGCATGGTCGTGAGTTTGAGGGTCTGTCTCTCTGTTAAGTTCCATGTTTCAGCTCCATAAGTGACTGTAGGGAGGACACATCAGTGGTATACTCTCCTTCCTTGACTAATAGTATTTTTTTGTTCTTGAAGGTTGAGCTTTCTCTACCGAAAGTTCTCCAACCTAAAATGATTGTTTGCTTGACTTATTCTTCTTAAGATTTCATTAAGATTCATTGTTTTAGGTAGATTTAGTAGCCTACATCCTCCAGCATTGCGTTTACGATTTCAAAGGTGCACATGAAAAAGGCATATATCACTTTATTAGGGTTAATGGACACAAGACCAACGATCGATAAAGAGAGTTGGTATATATATATGTGACGTTAGTAATGCAAATTTTTCATGAACATCAATATACTTATTGCCGGCAGTACTTTTATCTTTGCCACTCACTGCCAATACCTGCCACACTTTATTGGAATATTTTGATGCAACACTATATATGCCACTTCCTAATGAAAGATATCTATGCAAAATTTATCCGTCGCACATAATTGTATTATTTAAATGCAAAATTTATCACTGACTTTTTTAATGCTACTTGTTCTCAAACTTGAACAAACTCCCTGCCATTGCCAGCCATCTCCTCCTACACGTAAATAAAATAGTTCGATGCGAAAACTATTCCAGCCATTTCCTAATTAAAAACCTAAAAGTGGAAACTGCTCCTGTCGTGATAAGGGCCAGAAAAATCGATGTAATGCAGGTTACTTTTATTTTATTGAAGACAACAACATTGAGAAATCATCTGAAACAGTTGCTCGGCACTCTTTTCTTGAAATTGGCAGGGGAAGTTTTCGCATTGGAGTATTTCATCGATGAGTCGCAGGGAGTAGTAAAGAAAGGAACAAAAGGAACGAAAGGTACTTCCCACTTATTGCTAAGAAATTAGGAACATTGCTTAGGAGATTGTACCGTTCATCAAAATCGAGACATGTTTAATATCTTGAAAACATCCCTGAATACTGAAGGTTTGAATAGCTAAAAAAACACAGAGTTAAGCTGTTCAAATGTTGCATAGATAAATGAATAGATATCAACACCTCGTATAAATGAATCATTGTTATAAGCACGTGTACCAGAACTAAAAATCTAGAATATTATCTGAGAAAATAACCTAAAAAAATCATGTTGAAAAAAATTTGATCTTTTATCGAAAATTATCTGAGGGGAAAAAAAAGATGTCTTATCAAGAATTATCTAGAAAATAAGATGTCGGTATTGTTGGTCCCAAAATGACCGTTGAGCAAAGAGAGAAGAATCTGTAGCCCGCTTTGTTGATAGGAAAAATTGTGGAAACATCATGACACGTTGTTAGCTATGGATGGATTGATAGATTAGTAGATAGATATTCGTATCTCACGTAAATGAATCACCGTAGCCTGTGCATTTACAAGAACTGATTACCTGAAGTATTACCAACAAAATATTAAAAAAAAAAAAAGATTAACCACGTACTTAGGATAGGGGTTTTGCACATTGGCATGATGAGTTCAGTTATGGACAAAATCTGGACGGACAAAACGATTGTTCGGTTCGTGTGGTCCGATAGTATTATGCGTATTTCGCTTTTCAAATACTCCATTTGTGAAGCTTGTACCAATTGAGAATCCCCCCACCAGAAAAAAATTGTCAAAACAAGACTAGATCGTCACTCAATAGACATCACCACGTGACCACGTTGGAGGGATGATACAAATAATTTGGAAAAGAGGGTGATCAATTAATGACTTCTCCCGCCTTTTGTTGGGCACTGATTACTATAATGTCTTAATTTTTAAAAAAGATGCAGGATCTCTGGATAAAATCTAAGGGATTGATTTAGCATAAACTTATATCGCAAATTAATCCCCTGAAACCTGCTGGAGTGTTGGAAAAAGAAACAGAAAATCGTTTTTTGGAGACACAGTGAGAGGTGAATGTTTCACTTTTCTGCCAATTGATGCAGCCTCTGCACATGATATATGCATAGCCAGCCAGACCAACTTAAAAACTGAAGACACTCAATTTGGAAGTTTTGGTGACAGTTTTTTGACATTTTTTGATTGGTGTATATTTGTTTTCTAATCATAAGATTAAAATTAAAAGAGGTATTTAAGAAAATTGTGATTTCCAGTTAGGTTTGGACAAGAAAAACTCAACAAAGAATTCATTTCAATAAAGAAAAAAAAACAGAAACAGGTTTTCCAGTTCTATCATCATCCGTACACACACTTCATGTCTGGTTAAATACGACAGACAAGGAACATCCTTTCAGTTTTTTTTTTGTTAGTCTTCCTTGTTTACGCACAAGAGAATTTACGTCTGGATGCAAAGTACTCAAGTATCATTAAAACCATGGATTAAACCAGGCACTGTACAATCAGTGATTGTCGATGTTGTGGAAAAAACTTTGGTGCTATTTTGTGTCTAAAAGAGAAAGACCAACAAAAAGACTGGAAAAAAAATATTCGTTATCTGTTGTATTAAACCAGACATGCATTAAAAAAAATGCTGCCGAAATACACAGACATACATAATCCAACATGAATAGTTATAAATGCATTATATTATTTTGAAAGTCTATTTGAAATGAACCCCAGTTGATAAAGGGTGAATATATATTTTAGCCTAAACAGTACGAATAAAATAAACAATAGAGCAATGGGCGTGCTCGAACCTGAGATCGATGGGTTGCCGCTCAAATGGAGCGTCATTCTTTTCATTCAGATAAATAGTTCGACGGAAGGGCGTTTCAGCTTCTATGTTGAATTTTAGCTAATCTACACGTGTGGTATCTGTTGACCCTATGTATGATAATGTGAGGTGACGTGATACAGAAGTGAACCCTATTGCCGACATTCACAGTTTGGAGGCCTCGTGAGCTTGCATGAGTTCACGTGGCGTGATAGCAATGTGTTCCCACCATCAATGTCCCTACATCAAATATCTATCCGTAGACAAAAAGAAGAAATCCAAGGGATTTGGGTTTTTTTCTCTCGAACGATTGAACTTTCCTGCTTGTCGGTTATGTTGTTTACAAGACGTATCAACTGATCCATTCTACAGCCTTCTTCAGGTTTATCATCCGAATGTGACGGCGGTAAAAAGAATTTTTTTTCTTCTCTCAAGGTAGCAACGCTATTACTTTGGATTTGGATGATATTTCTTCCCTTGTTCGGCCTCGATTCCCATACCTTATCCCTATTGAATACTGGATGCCACTTTGGGTTGGTATGGATCTCCATACCTTTTCCCTTTTGAATAGCAGAAACCACATCTGGTTCAACGCTGCGCTTGTCTGACTCATACACTTAGTCGACATGTCATTGTGCGCTGCTTCGTTGATTCTTTCTCAATTCCCAACAGCATGCCCTGTCATAACCCAAACTTATTTTCCTAAAAGATAGTCTTCACCTTTCTCTCTCTAGATGTGATCAGAAAAGACAAGGAAACTTATTGTGTATATGTCGTTCTTCTTCTTCTCGTGTCTCACGAGATTGAGATGCTTTCGTCTAAGCCAGGGAACATATTGTAAT